>CAXAMN010001614.1:353485-379483 GCA_963970005.1 Durusdinium trenchii
GCTTCTTGTTCCTAGTAGTAGGGCCAGGAGCTCCTAGTAGCTTCTTGCTCCTAGTAGTACGGCCAGGAGCCCCTAGTAGCGTCCTTGCTCCTACTAGCGATGCCAGGAGCTCCTAGTAGCTTCTTGTTACCACTAGTAACAAGTGCCACGCTAGTAATAACAAGAAGCTAATAGCTTATTGTTACTACTAGTAAGGCACTTGTTACTAGAAGCGATGCACTTGTTCCTAGTAGCTTCTTGTTACTAGTAGCGATGGCCTCCACGCAACGAGCGATGGCCTGTAGGTTTTGTATCGGACTTCCCGCGCCAAGGGCAATTTCAAGAGAGGGACTTTGGTCTTTAAAGCGCTGACAGGTTTGGCACCGTTCGCCGCTGCGCGGTGCGCTGTGTCGGATCAATGATACACAAAAACTGCCTCACGTCGTTCCTGCTCGATAGAATCCGATAGAAACACAACCCGTCGTGGGGAAGCTTCGTGGACCTGTGCTATGTGAAGCCAACGCCGTGCGCTGACAAAGCAGCGTAGGCGAATCCCAAATTAATCAAAATGGCAAACCAGTCCCTTTTGTTACTACTAGTAACAAGTGCCACGCTAGTAGTAACAGGTGCCTTATTAGTAGTAACAAGAAGCTCCTAGGAACAAGTGCCTTACTAGTAACAATAAGAATTTTGCGAACGGATGGAAAGGTGTGCCCTGGCCCCGTTCTAGCCCTTAGTTCAACATGAAGCTCGCGCGCTAAAGCTCCTTTTTACCTGGTTGGGCACTTGAGCCAAAAGTATATGGCATGTACCTATATAGCAACTATACTGGGACCTCATCCCTATTGACACCCCCCACATCCGTACTTCGACGGAGAAGGGAGATGAGTGGATGTAAACAAAAAAACCGGAGAGCGAATCACGCTCTCAAAAGTGTATTGGAGGTCAACCAGTATGTCCTATTGAACTGAATTAGCAAACGATTTTGCATTCGCTTGAAAGTTGGATCAAACAGGTAATGGAGCTACAAGCGGAAAACGTGCACCTACCTATGGTATCATGTGATTACCAGCGGTGTGAAACACAATCCTATCTCACTCCCATGATGCCAAAACGGTCACCATGAATTACCCAAGATCCCTCAGTACACGAAGTACCAGAAGTGGCATGTCGGTATGACCCCAATGCTCAACCATTCGTGAGTTGTCGCATGTAGTCAGCGCCGACAAAGCCAATGTAGTCCTTGATGAGCTCAACGTTCCTCGGATTTCCCGCTCGGATCTGCTCCTCGAAGAACTTCAATTTCTGTGCTTGGATATCGGATACCTCTATGCCATAGTAGCGGCACGCAACGAGGATCTCCTTCGTGACATTCTTTCGCTCCGATTTGATGGCGGGGCTAATGTCAATGAATTTGTATGGAGCGGCACTTTCGTCATCTGGTTTCTGGTAGTAGCTATATCGGCTCGCTCCGAAGGTCTTCCTGATCAAGCGTCTGATGAAATTTGAGATGAATGCCAGTTTCTCGATGATCTCTTCCTGGGTCTCAGACCTTCGAGCCTTTGGATCACTCATGTTACGCCGAGTGCTGCCGACCTCTTTGAGATACTTATGGCTAAGCCCGCAGCGGATTGCAGTGATCATCATCGGGTGAACAACGTGGGCGTGGAACTCATAGATCTGCCACGCTTCTGTTGCATACACGTCGTTGGTCCATTTGCTCATGCCTACGACCTCGGCTCTCTGGAGACGTCTTGGAAACCCAGTATCCGGATCATTCGGTACTATTGGCCATCTATTGTATGGAGTGTCATGCCGCTGTCCATCGTCGAACTTTCGCAGTACGTCTTCACGACTCTCAAAGCAGTTGATGTCGAACGTCGCGTTGGCCAAGCTCTTGATCAACTTCATCAACCTCAGATCAAATTGCTGTGTGACTGCAAAGTTGTGGTCGATGGGGATCGCAGCTTCTTGTGGCAATTCGTCGATTGCGAAGGGGAAAGGCTGCGGAAGTTCATTCCCGTATCCATCTTGAGGGACCTCCCGATATTCGGGTTCGCCTTCAGCTTCGTCCGGTCGTTCCTTCAAAATGATAGGAACTTCCTCCTCTTCCTCTCCTTCGGATTCCTCGACCTCAATGACCTCTTCGGCTGTCTTACGTGCATTCTTGATGACTTCGTCGATGTTTGCACCTGCAGCAGAAGTTGCTTCACCGGAAGAACTGGCTGGGACATCTTTCGGAGGCGATCGTTGATTGCGGTCCCTTGTCTCCTTGGGTACCACATGCGTGAGTTTCCCATTCGCGATCAAAACCGCTACGCAGTGCGGACATATCGTCAACCGCACATCGACTTCGCCAAGACAGTTAGGACACGGCCTTGAGTCATAGTCTTTCATTGCCCGGCGGTACACGATCTCCTCAAAGATTTCCTGCCACTCGGTGCTGTCATATTCTGGGTATACACCACTCTCCTCGATCATACCCAACAGTTTTGAGATTTTGGCGTCGTCCTCGGAGTAGGTATCGTCCTGAACTTCAACCGCTAAGCTCTCAAGCTTTTGAAAGCGTGGGATCATGATCGGGTTTCCGTATTTGGACTCCAGAACAAGGTAGCTTCCAGGATCGGGTTCCCTATTGAGTAACCTGATCCATTCGATCTCCTCAGGCTGTCCGGGTTCCGCATTGTCGCATTGCAACCATGCCCCTTTAACCTCATCGAAGGGAACGACGTTCTCAACCAATAGAGAGCCAGTCGCTGAGATGAGAAGTCCGTACTCCTGCAGCTTCCACACCGGAATGTAGAGAACCACTGGGCGATCACTCAATGCGACCTTACGACCCAGCCAAGGTTTTCCCTTGTAGCCCTGCTCCCAGGCCCATGGCGGAAAACATGTGAAGTGGATAGAATCCCTTCCCGATGAACCGAGACCTCCTGGCACTAGCCCCCGTCGCATGATTGAAGTCAGCGCTCCAAGATTGGTAGCGTGAAATGCAGTCACCATAGATAGGGCCATGTCGTTGGTCATTCTCGATCCAATGTGGTCGATGTTAATGGTAACGTCATAACCTCCGCCGTCCGTTGAGTGTGCTGAGGTTGCTCTTACGGCCACGGGAAAGCACCATCCATCGCTATGGTGGAGTCTTCCTTTAGAGATTCCCATGCCCTTGAGTTCGTCAATCCATTCCTTCTCCATCGGGTCATCAGGGTCATTGAGTTCGTCAGGGTGAACGCGGACCGCCAACATTTGGAATCTGATCCTCTTGGTTATGCGGAAACACTCATAGTTCTGGTCGAAGTACTTCTCCAAACGCGCCTTCTTGGTCACGGTATCTACGTTGCCGTAGTGATAACCGTCTTCCCAAACTGCATTATCACCTAACAGGTCTTCCCACGACACCCATGCGCCTTCATCGCATTTGATTGGTGCGAGTCTTCCACCTGTTCTGAACTGGCGTCCAATTCGATGTCTCAACTTCGCTCCCAATCGACGACTCAGGGTTTGGCTCGCTTGGCTGTATTCAGGTACTCGACAGTCTGGAGTCGGATACTTGTGGTTGCCGTAGTCGGAGTTCGTTGCAGCGAAAGTGACTCCGTTGATTGGTACTAGTTCAACTTTCCCGACCATCGTCATGGGGTCGATCGGCTTGTATCCCTTCTCCCTCCGTGTCGGTAGGGGATAGAAGTGATGACATGCCTTTGGTGCCAGGGAACTGGAGTGCACAAATGCCTTCTCTACGAATTCGTACACCACCCTCATATCCCTAGGGCCTACTTCCGCAAGCTTCCGCCCATTGTAGGAATGTGTCCCTCCTTCGACTCCATCAGCACTTTCGATCAAGGTGAATCCGTCATGGTCGAACATTGTCACGACTCTTGCTTTCAACATTTCTTTTCGCCTGAACTCGCTGTCGACCTTCCTATCTGGAGTAGGCGATGCTCTCTGCTTCTTCTTCTTAGGCTCCTCGGTCGGATGTCCAGATGGTACATCGTCGGGTGCAACCTCTCCCTTCACTCTCTTCTTCCAATCACTCAACACTGAGGTGACTGTAGGTGAAGATGAAGGGGTCTTCTCGCAATTGAGAGTTGTGTGTCCCGACTTCATGCAGTGGATGCAGAATTCTGCTTGCCCGATCTTCTCCTCAAATTCGTCGATGGCTTGCAGTATTGATGTCTTCGGGTCGGACATGTCAACGTCTTGCTCCTCCTTCTCCTGTTCAAATTCAGTCTCCATATCGACACCTTCGGCCTCGGGTTGGTCAGTAGCCTCTGTTCCCTGTTCTGGTTCTTTCCCAATTTCGAAGAAGTGGTCGATGTCGAATTCAGGAGGCGGCATGGTCCTCATGCGAACGAGAATCAGTGCCACGTTTGCCGCCTCTTCAGAGTGCGGGTCCAAGGTCCTGATCGTCGATCGCTTTCGGTTCTCATACGTTGTCCTGTCGTACAGCGATGCAGTGACGCGCTTGATGGATTCTTCTAATCCCGTCCTCAAAGCTTCGATGTCACCCCATCCCTTGAACATGTGCCTGAAGAGTTGAGCAATTTCGAACATGCCCAGCAGCGCTTCCACCATGTCACCTACCCGTTCCTCCGTGGGATCATCTCCGAATATAGTGCGGAATACATCGGGCTCCAGTATGGTCTTGAGGTATTTGGTGTAGCACACGTTGCCAAGGTCATAGGATCCCTGGTAGTACTTGGCGCTGCCGACTATCTGCTTTTCCACATGGATGCTGGGTCCCCTCCTCGTCTTGAAGAAGTTCTCCGTCATTGTTGATGACAACCTGATCCCCCCGAAGAACGAGATCTCCTTCTGGAAACCTGGATTCTCGTTAAAGATGATCATCGCCTCGTGTAAGAACTTCATCAAGTCTTCGTGCGGGTTCATCTCGGAGATCATGACGGTGGGAGAAGATACCGTTTGCCCCATGCCGAAGTTGTGAAGCAATCGCGCACATGCATGGAATCGCTTCTGGACGTAGTCTTCTGCGGACATCCCACGACACCTATTTGCTGCTCCGTTGATGCATTCTGCATAGCAATCGTCTTTCAAATCGGAGTCTATGGGATTGCAGACCAAACAGTAATCGCAGCAAATCTCCTCACCCTCCTTAAAGTCATCAATGACGTACCACCTTTGAGTCCTCGAGTATATTGGTTCTGGCTGAAGGACTCCCCAGTACTCATCCATCCATGGCATTTTGTTCTCTCTCCTTACCTTCTCCCTCTTCCTCCGCTCAGACTCATTCTCACCTGGAGGCTCCGCAGTGGACTGATATGCATGGCTTCCTCTTACGGACTCTCCGAACAAGTACTGATACAGCCTCTCTTTGTCCTGCAACACGTGTTCCAAGTTGGGATCATGGAGGCTATTCGCTTCAGTCAAGGGATCCGGTGCCATAAAACAAGAAGCGAGCATCTTTTCTCTGAACAAGTACTTTTCCATGACAGCGTGGACCAAAGGTTCCAGACTTCATAGAGTAGGGGTGACCGCTTCCGGCGACCGAAATGGCTCGCCAGAATCTGTCCGACGTTGTGGACATCATGCCATTCAACGACAGCTCGTCCTTGATCATGTTGGCGATCTTACCGAACGAACCGACGGCATGGTGAAACTCCACATCTGCGCAAATCCTCACGAAGGTAGGTAGTTGGCAGCATGCGTCAAGCTTGACGATCACATCCCTGAGTCTCGGAACGAAGTCCACGGGGGCAATCACAGTCCTGTATGTCCCCTTCTCGCCCGCAGTCACCAGATTGCTCAATGACAACCACACATGGATGGAGGTGGGTTCATGACGTTTGACATCATCAAGTCGATCACGAACGAAGTTGATGAAACCATATGGATCCGTCGTCTCTCCTTTCTTGTACTCAGGCATACAAGACATGTTGATGACCTTGTCCCATCCAAGTGACAATAAGCTCTGGGCGAACACTGTCTGCTTTCCGGAATTCGATTTGGTGATGTACTCGAAGTCGGACATCAAAATCACCTTACTGGTCTTCATGGCGCCGATGAACTCACAGTGCACACTCTCACCGTCGATGGTGCGAGTTGCTGGCTGACACGTGACACTTGGGATGAAGCCCTTCAAGGTCTCACGCATCCTCAGCTCCAATTCCGCTTCATCAGCCACCTTGGCTTCCATTGGGTAGCAAAGGTTGTATAGCGTTCTCGGAGATGGTAGCCCTCCAGCAAGTGACACTTGTGTTGAGTCGTAGATGTTGGCATATTGAGCGAACCAATGGGCGTCTTCTTTGTAGTAGTTCCGATTGATCACCGTCTCTTGGTACTCCCCATGCCAAAACATCAAATACGACGTCAACCTTCGCAAGTACTGCAACCATGTCATCTGTCCGTTAACGGTACAGGGACCTTCTACGATGTGCCCGGATGGCACCTGATTGGCGCTGACCATCGCGTAGACCTTCATGTCTCGCGAAAAATAGTCTCTCCCAAACACGTAGTGTTTGGATGACCCCATCGGTAACGGCATTCTAAACCATGTGTTGACTGAGACGTCCCTTGATGCCGCACCGGTGGATTCTGATCCACCTGTCCTTCCCCACCGCTTGGAGGACGCCGGCCCATGTCCAGTTGAACTGTCGGAAGGACGCTCCGAAAAGTTCTGCTGTTCAAATGTCGACGACGGTGGAGGAGGTCTTGGCGCGCGAGGCATTGGTTTGGCCTTCGGCCTAGCAAAGTCACCGTAGATCTGAAGCGGCGGGCACCACTGTGGCCTATGAGCAACGTCAGGGGGCTCAGGACCTTCACTCTCCACCATGTCCCAAAATGGTAACGAGGGGATAACTTTGTCCTCAATTTTCTTCTTCATCTCCTCGATGTAATCGGTGTAGGATTTGAAGGCGCTGCTCCGCCGGTTGTACTCATTTTGCCTTCCGCTCTCCGCCGCAGCCGCGTTGTACTGAACTCGAAACATTGTGGGTTCAACCGGGATCCATTCGTTGATCATCGGCATGACCTTTTCCCTCATGAATCTGAGCTCTTCTGGTATTATCATGGCTATCGGAGGCTTGCAGTTGTCAAGGTATTGTACCATTACGCTCATGGAGCCTAGGAAGGTCTCCATATGGTTCTGAGCCGCTGACCTGTATTTTGGCAGCCCTCTCCTCCTGGCAATCAGGTCCTCGAGCACATCGATCACGTGGATCTTGTCTGTCGTGTTGTCCGTGTTGTGGACCCTTATTGCCAGTGCCATGTTGCGGACTTCTCTGTTCACCGTGTCTATCAGCTCTTTCACCTTCTCCTTCGCGTTTCGACTGGTGAGTTTGTCAGAGGTGTGATAGAAGATCGAGCTGAAGATCGTGTAGTAACTCTCGAGGCGGGTGGCATAGACGTGATCCGACGGATCCGCGGCTTCACGCATGTTCATGCTTTCATTGGCCGACCCGGACAGGTTCCTCCATTGCTGGTAGGCAACCATAGTGTCATTGAGCCTGCCGCTGTTGATGAAATCGCGGACGTCGTCCCATAAGTCATCGATCGCCCCAATCTCCTCAGGCTCCACGAGGTAGCGAGAAAGGTTGCTGAAAACCCCACTCGCATCGTTCCCGAAGCGCCCCTTAATGGTGGCCATGGATAGCTTATAGCGTCTTGCCAAGTCGCCAGTTTTCTCTCTCTTCTCTTCCTCGTTCATGTAGCCCACTAGCTTCTTCAAAGAAGCGGTCAAGAACTTTGTGTCATCGGATTTTGTCCTGGACATTGCATAATTGATGGATAACGGGACGAGCGGAGGAATGCCAACGGCAATCCATGCTTCAACCACATCCAACCCATGCGTACTCCTTGACATCCTTGGAGGTAGGGTGATCTGCCCACTCTCCTTCATCTCAACCAGGCCATCGAGGATCTTGATGATGAAAGTCGGGTAGCCGCTCGTGTTGCTGTTATAGTTCATGACACCACCAACAGAAGCCATAGCCACGTCGCTGAAGCGTACGGGTGAAGCAGTGCTGTGGTCACACAAACAAATACAACATGCCTGAAAGTCATGAATGCCATGTGGTTCGATCCGTCGTACGTGTGATATTTGTGTCCCATGTTCATCACATGTGTATACAGTCTCGTTTGATGTTGCATCACACACTGATCGTTCATTGAAGGAACTACCCAAGGCTCGAATCATAAGGCACGGAACGGCATGCATCATCTTCTCAGACTTCTGGAATGCAGCGATTCTCTTGGTCACGGTCTTCAGGATGATGCCGACTATCTTCTTATTATATAATTGAGTAGTCTTAGTGTATTTACCTGCACAATCTCTATGACTATGGCTCTTGTCACATGTTCTGCTGAGCTGGTTGCCAAACTCAAGATTCCATGATACAATCTTCCAAGGCTTCTTGATGAGTTTCTTGTCGGAATGCGAATCGTTGAACTCAGCGCCTAACCCGTACATACACCCATCAAACACATGACAGTCGCAATCAGTGCCACTCAACAAACGTTGAACCCTTTGATCTTTCCAGTAGGCACAGTATCTTGGTAGTTCAAGCAGTGCGGCGGCTCCGATTCTCAAAACACGAACCATAACAGTTTCAAAACGCTCCCAAAGGTCCCAGTATAGTGCTCGCTTAAGCTCTATAGATTTAGCTATCGCGTCGCTGACTTTAGCGTTGTATCTCGACCATGCCGATCCGCCTGTGCAGGGTCCTGCAAACATTACTGCGTCCTTCTCCGAACGCACTGCCGCAAGCGCGCGTGCAATTCCGTATGGTGAAGTGAGGTCATCGCTTTGAGATACAGTGACGATGGTGCAGTCGTGCTTCGCCGCTAAGTGGGTGAAGTGATTGCATTCCTCTGAACACAGTAGGATGAATGCGGGTTCTTTACCTATATCGTACAGGTCGATTACCATCTGCTCGTCGCGGGCGGCCAGGTTGTGATCTTCTTCGCACAACACGAACTGGTACCGATATGCTATCTTCCCATCATGTCGTCTCAAGTTGACATCAACTATCCTGTGCTCTTTGCTCTCCTCGCTCTTGGCTTTGCTAACGGAGACGAACGTTGGGACAATGATATCTCTCAATGGGATCGTTTTCATACGCTTTGGAGTGCTGCACAACGCTATCGCAGCCGGTTTAGCTTCCTCGTTTTCCGATTCAGCGTTGTTTCCCCTAAGGGTGAACACAGTCTTGCCTGTCCATCGGAGGTGCGTTTTGGTATGCGTACCTCTACCTGAGTGTCGCCAATAGTCCTTGACACAATCCTCAAAATCTGATGACTCGAGCTGACTTCCTTGACGGTAAGTCAACCTGTCGTCTTTGATCCGTGACATGTCGACTGGACAAGATGGCGCGTCACTCGGGCAGAACGCCTTTCTCCTAGGAGACGAGTGTATTCTTGTTAGCGTCTTAGCTTCTTCGTCTACCTCCCAATGATCGTGAACTGAGTGCTCTTGCTCTTCAGGATCCGAAACAAAATTGTCGAAAATCATCGAAGACCCCCCAGACCCCCCATTCCCCCCATGCACAAGGCGCGTCAGGGCGTTGAGCACGTGTAAGGCAGAGGTCGAGCAGTGATGAATCGACAAGTACAAGGACGAATCGCGGAGAGTCTGTTGCAACTCGCGACATTGGACAAGCGGACGCAAGCTAAACATAAGACGTGGAAGGGTCGCAGCGTCGAAATGACGAGACGCAGGAACGGACGCTTCGGGTAACGGAGAGGACAAAGGATGAAACTGAAAGAACGCACGTTCGACCCAACGGTCAAACCGAACGGGTTCCAAGGTAGGGTCAACCTTATCCTCGATCTGTTGCCATTGCGCGTCCTGCAGGATCCAAGTGCTGCGAAGATATGCCATATCAGGGGGAGCCCGTGGTGGACGCAGCCTGTACAGCTTGGGAGTACGAACCATAACGTAGGGGTCGCACCCAGGGATCTCTTGCAGTCCCTCTTTGCTTGAAAGTCCCGGCTGATACAGGTGTGGCGGGACAACCGGAATGGTGGTGTAAGGATATGTGGGCACCTTACTGTAACGATCCTTCTGGAGCTGCTTGGCATAAGACAACCCATCATGAGTTGGCTTCATCAAGTCGAGCAATGCTTGGCTGCGCAGACCATCGTCGCTCAGTATATTGATCAACATGCACGCATGTTTCCATGAGTTGGCATCATCGAACCCTTTCGTATGGATATCGGCAGCCATACGAGCAGTAACCTCATATACGAGCAACAGATAGTCACGCTTGAACATCTCGTACAACCAAGTGATGGAAATGCCATGAGTTCGCTCCATGTGACGCATCGTGGGGTTCCTCCCACTCCGCATAACATTAATCATCGCTTGATTATCGTCATAAAAGACTATCCGTGGTGGCGTCCTCATCAAAGTCTCCCATGCACTGATGCTGGGGATTCCAAGTGTCCTCAATGCGTAGTCCGCCGCGACAATCTCAGCCTCCGGGGTGGAGTGGCTAACGCATCCTTGACGTTTGCTACCTCCTGCCAACGGGAAGCGAGTTCGCTTGCCTTGGACATGCATGTGTGCACCGGAAGTCGACTTCAACGATTGACCACATCCTGCGTAGTCCGCATCTGCGAATAGGGCTAACGACAGGTCGGCTTTGGAATCACCGACCCAACCTACCATTTTCTGATCGGCTGAATGATGCACGTAACACATCAGGTGGTGCAACTTAGCATCGTCGGCAACTGTCCATTTTGTCACATTGCGAGCCAGCACATTGATGGCCCGTAACAGGTCAAAACGCGCTATTCTAGCAGCGTACAACAGTTTCATTAGGAGACTAGCAGCATGAGGCGCTAGGGTACCACGAGGTTGTTCCTTCGCATCAGACTTGACGTCATCGTCTGTTGACCTGGCCTTGGAAGCTGCCTGGTCAGGCGAGAAACAAGTACCGCACCATGTGCATGTGACAGCAAGTCCCTTTTGGGTACTGCATGGTGCTCTCGATGGATGATCCTTTGTGACATCCGGTAACATCGGCGTTGCAACTTTCTTCAATACTGTGTCCTTACCTACTATGTCGAGGTATTTGACCACGCTCATTTTGAGCAGAGCGCTCATATCATATGTCATCGTAGTGACTTTGGAACCATCGGCCAATTTATCTTCGCCTTTCGACAAAACACATCCCAAATACAATCCGACCTCGGTTTCCGGTTCAATGCGCAGCTTGGATCGGAGTAGGTCCCAACCTTTCTTCAGGTTCTCCTTGGGCCCTGCCAACTTCAAGTCGTCCACATATATCACTAACAGCAAGTCTAGTTTTTCGTGGTAATACATCGACGGCCATTCTGGTCCGACGGGTTTGAACTCCAATGCACGCACAGATTCGTCGCAATGTTGCTCCCACATCGTTCCAGAGTCTGGATGTCCGCATAATGCTTTGTTCACACGACACATAGGGCGTTTGAGACCCCTTCTGGTGATCTCCTCTTGCAAGTGCTTGGGCCATGCTTCCCACGGGAGTTCCGCCCAACACGGTACACCGCCCAACAATGCTTGGATATATGCTCGAATGGCGTCTGCCATCTGCACATCATTACCTTCCAGGCAACCGTAGAAATCGGCCCACCGAGCAGCTTCGAATGTAGCCGGAGAGTTTCCAAGATCTTGGAATAACGCTGCCTCGAAGTTCTGGTTCTTCACTTGATCTCCGAGTAGAACCCCTCGCCCTTTGAACTTCCTCTTCGGATCATCGTCAGGCAGTTGGTAGTTCTTTTCTACGCATATTCCATGTACTCTTGCTAAGTGAACTTCTTCCCCTTTCTTCTTGGATGTTGCCACTATCTCATCATATTCTCTCAGCCACGACCCGTCGAATGTTTCCTCATCCCAGAGTCCGCCCCATTCATCCAACATAGATTGCATTGCCTTCTTATTGGATAGGATCTCGGCACGGCTCACAGGTCTTGATACCACAGCGTTGAACAACCTATTGCCCATAAGTTTTGGGCGATGTTGCGTATCACGCACTACGCATGGCATCGTCGGAAATGGTTCATCAACTATATCGTTGTCAATGGGATCACCAGTGACGCAACAACATATCTGACCGTTCAGTGGATTGTAGACGTTCTCCGTCTTCCAAGCCGCCATAGCAAGATTGTCATCGCTGTCCTCCCACATGGCACTCTCGTCCCAATCGGTGAGGAATTCTTCATCACTGGGGACACACGTGGACTCGGATGTAAAGGATTTGGGCGACCATGGGTCCTCATCATCATCAGTGTCCCACTCCATAAAGGTAGTAGGCATAGCCAAGCTTGGTCCACCTTCACCCTTCTCTTCCTCGCCCTTAGACTTCTTTTCTTTCTTGGACTTCTTTTCACTACCTCCTTCATCATCCTTCTTGACGTCTTCCAGGTCCTTCAAGAGTTCATC
This sequence comes from Durusdinium trenchii, assembly GCA_963970005.1. Classification (NCBI taxonomy): domain Eukaryota; class Dinophyceae; order Suessiales; family Symbiodiniaceae; genus Durusdinium; species Durusdinium trenchii. The sequence goes on from CAXAMN010001614.1 coordinate 365,844, forward strand.
AGGCTCTTCGTCCTCCTTCTTATCCGTACTGCTCCCAAGTCCTTTTGCTTTCTTCGACAATCTATCCACGACCCTGTCTACGTGCTTCCCGGCCTTCTTGGCCATAGCTCTGTCTTTCACCGATAGCTTCTGCCATTCTTCAGGTGTAAGGTAGTCCTTGGGTCTTGGTGAGTTGTGGAAGAGTCGCCTTCCATCCGATCCCACTCTATATAGACGACCGTCCTTTGCGATCTTGACATGTTCGCCGTCGTTGTTCAAGTAGACTACGTTGTCACCTGGTCCCCCGACGGAGTAGTGATCGGGACCGGAGTAGTCCTCTTTCTTCTTTTCTGCGAGCTCCTCCGTTTTCTCATCCTCGATCGCGTCAACTTCGCTAGCTTTTGACTTCAGATCCCCGTCTGGTGGATCAGGCGCATCATCGTCGTCGTCTTGATCGTCGCTGTCGTCGGGATCGGGTAACTCGGGATTGGTAGGTGCATCTGGAGAACCGGCTCTCTCCTTCAGGACTTTCATTCCTTCGAGAGTGCTGTTCAACCTCTCGTACTCTTTCTTCAAAGGGAATTCTATTCCGTCGTCTTGGAAGATCTTCTCTGTGATGTGAGGAGTAATCAATTTCCTCAACGGTCTCTCGGCATCATAGCCTAGATTCTGTTGTGCGAAATCGCTTATAGCCCAGACTTTGTATTTCCTCGACCAGTTCATCCCGGTCCCCATCACGTACCCTGCGAAGATGCCAGGTATGCTCTTGGGGTCGAACTTGTGATCCTGGTCCCTTTCTCTCGCGTCACTAGGTTTGAAGAACACCTTCGCCCCGAGTGGTATCACCATGCCTGGGAATTCGCTCTTATGCAACTTCAACCATGCACTGCTGCCATCGCTCAGCTTCTCGATGTTCAACAAATGGCTTACGCACTCCACTGCAAATGGCCAAAAACATGGTGGTAGTCCGGCTTCTAGTAGGCATGTCGATGTGGTAAGCATCATGAATTGATTGTTTCTCTCGGCGAGTGAATTGTTCTGGGGATGTCCTGGAAGCGACTGGTCTAGTGGAATCCGGAGTTCCTTGAGTGCTGCTTCAAATTGTGGCGCATCATCCGAGTAAGCGTTGGTGATCTTTCTCTTACCGATATAGTGCTTCATCGCCTGCACCACTTCGTCACTATTGCTTGCTTTCAAAGGATAACCCCATATCACACCAGTGAACCGATCTCGAATCACCAATACATCCTTATCCGGCATGATCCCATCTCTCGCCATCTTCTGAGTGTTCATGAGATCGAAAGTGATAAGGTCACCGAATGCCTTCAATTTCCGTTTGAAAGCTCCCTTGCTAGTCTTGTAGTGCTTCATCTTTGCTCTCACACATGATTTGCAGTATGGGTTCTTGTATCGGTGCGTCATCAGGTGCAATATGGATTTCGCCTCGTTCTTCAGCACTCCTGGTTTTGATAGTCTGGCTTCCCCGTCAACCACATCGACTTCCAATAGCCCCTCTTCATCTTCACCAATGTCACTCTCCTCTCGTTCAGAATCCGCATCACCTCCATGCTCGTCGTCTTCGGCTTCTTTAGGTTGGCCATCGTGATCACGATCGATTCTCGGGTCTTCCCCATCATATTCCTCTTCAGGAGAATACCTGTCATCACCGTGTTCCTCTGGTTCTCCTTCGACGCCTGCAACAGCTGGATTGATATCAGATTCACCATCCTGATCTCTCTGGTTATCTTTCTTCCTTCTCCTCCGCCTCCGTGGTTTCTTGGGCGGAGGTTCCTCTTGTTGTGTCTCCTGACCTGCTGTGGCCTCGTCTTCATGCCCCACACCTGACAGTATGCGATGAAGTATCGTAGCCAAGCCGTCTGGTCTTGGTAAACATCTCCCGTCATCATCGTTCACCTTAATGTATGGTATGTTGTCATGTACCGATAGCGGAATCTTGTTCGCGTTCTGGTCGATGAGGTATGGCAATTGGTTTGCCGGCCATATGAATGAGTACCCTTGTTCCATGCACCGTTTCCCGATGGAGAAGACTGATGGTGTGCTCTCCAACACGTGTGCCTCGGATCTCATGGGTAGTTCGTCCACATTGATGTCCACCATCTCTGATGTACTAGTTACACCATTCGCTGTCATGAAGCTCACGGATTTGGGTCCTTCCTTGGTGGTAAGGCCCATGGCATTGACTTTCTCTCTTGAGATCAAGTCGTGTCCACATCCCGTGTCCATGATGAAGCGTATCGGTGGTCCATCATACCTCTCCACAGCCATGAACATCGTGTCTCCTGGTATCGTGTAGTTGACAGAATCCTTCCTTACTACCTCGCTGGTGTTGAAGTCAGACAGGTCGACGTTCACCTCGATTCCTTCATCTTGAGAGATTTGTATCCATGCCTTGGCAATGTGTTCAGCAGAAAATAGCTCCATCATCTTACCTTTGGCATGTGCTACTCGTGCAGCTATATTGCTCACTCTGAGGGCTCTCAACGACGAAATGAGCTCGGTATCCACCTTCTGCACCTCACTCTTCTTCTTCCTGAGGGGACGGGTGTTTAGCTCGTTACCAGGATCGCAGGGGAACGTGGTCACATTCGCCTGGTCATCGAATCTGACTTTAAAGCGAAGCGCCAACTCACCTTGTTGTACGTTGGGAAGTGCGGGTTGTACGTCCTCGTCATCACTCTCGATGTCTCCGCAAAGCATGAAGGCTGGCGCAGCCGGTTTAGGTTTGGCTTTGCCTTTAGCCTCTTGTTTTGTAGCAGGGGCAGCGTGATGCTGACGTCGACATTTGTCCCCGAACTTGCACGATCCTTTCTGCCAATTCCAACAGACCTGATCCTTCATTGGCTTAGGGCTACTGCTCCTGCCACCAGGACTCTTTGATCTGTCACCCTTGAGGCTTTCTGGTTTCTTAGCAGAACTTTTGCGCTTCTCTTGGTGACTAAACTTGCATTTGTCTCCTCTAGAACATCCGTTTTTCCCATGGAAGTGGAAAGCGCATCCTATCTTGGACGTATCTGCCGGAGTCGCTGACCTGCCACGATCCCCCTTTGGGCTCTTCGTGGTTGACCTTCCACGATCCTGCTTCTTGTCCTTCTTGTGGTGATCCTTCGGATTAGCCTGAGGAAGTACTGGAGCGGCGTCAAGCTTCGGTGGATCGGCCTTGGTATTCTTGGGCTTCGCTTTAGGGTCCTTCTTCTCCGCCGCTGGTGTGGCTTTCACGAGGTTCCCAAAAGCTTTTTCCCTTTCTTTCTTGTTTGTGGTCTCGATTGATTTCCGTATCCACTTCGCCATGATCTCTCGTAACTTCTGGTAGGTCTTATCCGGATCCTTATCCAACATGTTGTCGTACACGGACAAGTCTAACGCCATAACTTTGGAATCCTTAATCTTATCCCAAAGCAGGTTGCGGAGTGCTTTGTCAGGAAGCATGTCATCCGCATCCATACCTGATATGATCTCATCCCACTGTCCAAGGAATCTGGATAGTTGATTATCCCCAGGGAACTTTAGATCGAATAAGTGCTTGGATGCATACATCACATCAACGTTGTCGGCACTCCGGAAGCTATCGACGATCAACGCTAACATTTCTCGTCCCTTGACCATTCCAGGGGTTGTGCCTCTCGCACGTCTCTGCATCATCTGCCTCACCTTCAGTTGTACGTCATGAGATCTTTCACCTGCTGCGTGGATGATCGTATGTAGGGTGATACCTAGCTTAGCGTCTATGCTAGCGAATCTTGCTTCACCTGATGTCTCGAGCAGAAATGGGTCATATGGTGATCTGAAGGCATCCGAGAGCCACTGGATCCAGTCTTCTTGCCTTTCGTCGCCCGATGCCGTCACGACTGCCGCTACAACCTGGGATTTCCAAACCTCCAGGTCGTGTATCTTGGGCCATGCAGGGATGTTGATTTTCTCGTGTTCCTTCCGAGATATCTTGGAGCCACCCGAGCTAGAGGATGAGGCGGCACCATGTTCGGTTGCGGCTGCATTCTCTGCATTCAAGCGCTCCTCTTCGTACCTCCTCCGGTACTTATTCCTCTCATCTCTGAGCCGTGCTGCATGCGCTTCGAATTCCATCATGTCCTGTTGGTTCTGCATCATACCTTCGTAGTACTCCATTGCCTCTTTCTCCTCGGACCTTAATGACTTCTCGGTACGTCCAAGTTCCGCTCTAAGCTTGGTCATCATCTCATTCTCCACATTGGGTTCCGATCCCATGTCTGGTGGTTTCAACGTCAGTGCGACCTTCAATTGTGCTTCACTTGCGCTCGATTCGATCAGTTCTTCCTGAAGACGTTTCAGCATCCTCTCTTTCCGTAGAATGTCTTCTTCCAACATGTTCACCTTGACTTCAGCTTTCTTGAGTTCGACGTTGGATGGTTGAGACGGTCGATCGGATCCTTGAATCCTCGCCTGCGTCAACTCCTCGTTCGCCCTCTTCAATTGTTCCCTGATGGTCATGATGAAATTGTCCTGATTATAAGATCGGTTGTTGAGCTCCTCATTCTCTTCTGATAACCATTTGATCTTGCTTGCATACATTGCTTCCTTCATCTTCATCTCCTCAGCATATTCGTGTTTGTTCCTGGCGCTCTGCCTTTGTAGTCCAACTAACTCCTGTCTATACAGATCCCTAATGTTCTCAGCATCTGCGACTGCAGTCATGACCTCGGTTACGGCTCGATCTCTTTCCGCCGATATAGCCTGGATCTCTTCCGTGCCGATGTTCACAACTTGACTAACCATCTCTGCGCTGTTGCGATCAGCGTACTCCCCTAACTGGGTGAGACGATCCCGCATTGCCACACGATCAGTGTCAATCTGGTATTGCAAATCGTGTGCTGCTGAGAGCAAACAGTCTCTGGATTCCGTAAGTTGGGAGATTCTTCGTTGATTTCCATATCCTTCGACATAACATTCTTCGAGGTGTGCCATCACTACTTCGTGGACTTCGGTCTCGTGTTGTATAATCTGGTTCTGTCTTTGCTCACATTCGACCATCCATGCGTTTTGGTGGTTCAACATATGCACTTCGGCAAGTAGTTGCGCACACTTCGCATTCAGGTCTCCATCGGCCCGTGCTAGTTGTAGGTTGTCAGTGCTTGCCCTTGCTCCATCTCCAGCTTCGCTGTCCGACGGCACTGGTACAGTTGACCCATCCTCCAATGCTAGCACTCTCACTGCTCCGGTGTCAGTCCTCCTCCTTGTCTCCCTAGGGCTACGGCCTGACCTCGGTGTCCCCCCCGCTGGTGTCGATTGCGCTGACGGGGAACGACTTCGCGCTCTACCTGTCGCACCTTCTCTCACCACTGTCAGAGTCTCCGCTTCGATCGTACCTGGACTAGAGTTGTGGGATGCACTCACCCGATCCGCGGCCGCAGCGGCTGCTCCAAAAGATGCAGTGCTGGCGTCGGATTGGTCCATCTTCAGTGACTGAGGGTAACTGATCTATCCGATGCGTGTGCGTTTAGATGGTGTTGTGTAAGGCCGCAGCACGTACCCAGCTCAAAGGAGTCTGGATACGGCTGATAACCTGCGAACGGATGGAAAGGTGTGCCCTGGCCCCGTTCTAGCCCTTAGTTCAACATGAAGCTCGCGCGCTAAAGCTCCTTTTTACCTGGTTGGGCACTTGAGCCAAAAGTATATGGCATGTACCTATATAGCAACTATACTGGGACCTCATCCCTATTGACAAATTTAATTAGAAGTCTAATTAATAGCTTTTTTTGGACGAAGCCTTGAGACTTGACCAAACCAGTGCCGTCAACTTTGGCTCCCAAATATGCCTGGAGAATGAACTCATACTCTGCGTGTTCAAAGAAACCAGGCCTCAAGGAGAAACGCGTCGAAGTTTTTTCCGGTTGGAGGTCATTGGTAGTTCCTTTTGCTATTAGGTCGGAGGCCATCGCTACTAGTAACAAGAAGGTACTAGGGGCTCCTGGCATCGCAACTAGGAACAAGGACGCTACTAGGGGCTCCTGGCCATACTATGAACGGAGCAAGTAGCTACTAGCAACAAGAAGCTAGGAACAAAGGCTTCTACGTTGGCCATCACTATCGCTTCTTGAGACCCCAGCCCTGGCGCCGAAATGCCCAAAAAATGCAAGCCAAGCTGATAGCCTCACGAATCCAGCAGGAAGCCATGACTTGCTAGAATCAAAAGACCAAGAAAGAGCAGTCTGACTGCTATAACTCACAGCCCGGCGTATTGATTTTGGATCTCCCCTGAGTTCGAGAACCGAAGAATGCGTAAAGAGTAAAGTAAAACTTGCTAAATGTTCCTAGTAAGAATGCTCCTAGTAGCGATGCCAGGAGCCCCTAGTAGCTTCTTGTCTTTAAATGCAACGAGTCTTCAGTTGCAACAAATGCAAATGCCAATTCATGCATTGTTGCCTCTGGGCATTTGGCCGCATTCCTGGGCGCGGGGAATCGTTTCACCTGTAACAGAAACAAGTTTTTTAGGTCTTTGTTTGCTACTAGTTAACAAGAATATACTAGGTTGGAGGCCATCGCTATCAGGGTGGAGGCCATTACTACTAACAATAAAACTTTCTAGGAATTTGAAGCTTCTTAGTAACAAGTGCCTTACTACTAGTAACAAGAAGCTAGTAGAAACAAGTGCCACGCTACTAGTAACAAGTGCCTTACTACTAGGAAGAAGAAGCTTCTTAGTAACTAGAAGCTTTTGGGGTAGGCCGCTAGCCGCTAGCAGAAAAAGTGTCCGCCCTTTGAACATCCTCTGCCCACACCTGAAAGCAAAGGGGAAAGCAAGCGGCATCACCCAAATTGCTCAATCTCCGATGGAGCCATTGTAATGAAACAATATTTACATGTTCGTCTTGACCTGCTCCTGTTGGTACCCATCTGCTTGAACGAGTCATTGAAGCTTTAGTCACCTCACTACAAATTAACATCCGGCAGGTGTTCCTGGTCTGTATTGCACTGTGTCTAGTCTGCTGCTGTTTCTTTGCTTCTTTGTTCCCTCTCTTCCCTAAAAGCTGGCGGAGTGCGAGCAAGCAAATATGAAAACTACGGGGCACATTTGTTCCAAGCTATTAGGGAAAGAACAGCTTTCAGAAACTCATTAACTTAGTGGCAACAGCACTTGAAAAGTGTAAACTGTAAAGCACGCAAAACAGCATCCCCAACTTGTGTTCAGCCCGACTTCAAGTGCTTCATCCACAACAAGGAGTGAACGTCTGCCTCCATCAGTTGGGTCAACCATGGGGTTGTCAACGGACGTCTTTGTAAAGTAGAACATTTCAAGCTATTACTAACAAGTGCATCGCTACTAGTAACAAGTGCCTTACTACTAGTAACAAGAAGCTACTAGTAACAAGTGCATCGCAACTAGTAACAAGTGCCTTACTACTAGTAACAAGAAGCTACTAGTAACAAGTGCATCGCTACTAGATGCTACTAGTAACAAGTGCCTTACTACTAGTAACAAGAAGCTACTAGTAACAAGTGCATCGCTACTAGTAACAACAATGAAGATGGTTGCGGATTGCTACAGCAGTCGCCCAACCTGTTTCGCTGGTGATCTCCTTCAATTTGTTGCCGTACGTTTGGCCAAAGGACTCAGAATTCCCATTCAACTGGGATCTGGACCCTTGTACTCTTGCACTTCTCATTTTTAAGCCCGCGCTTACTTAAACAAGTTGGCGTCTACTGGGGGCTCCTGGCATCGCTACTAGGAGCAAGGACGCTACTAGGGGCTCCTGGCCTTACTACTAGGAACAAGAAGCTATTAGTAGCTAGAAGCTACTAAATCAAGGGAGAAGTTCGCTCCTAGCTACTAGGCCGCTACTACATGTGGACGCAGCTCACGCTTCCTTGAAGAAGCGCTCGCACGAATGATTTGGTTCCTAGTAGTGAACATTGCTCCTAGTAGTAAGGCCAGCAGCCCCTAGTAGCGTCTTTGCTCCTAGTAGCGATGCCAGGAGCCCCTATATAGTAGCTTCTAGCCCCTAGAGAGTTGGTTCCTAGATTTTTGGGGAAACTTAACTACTAGTAGCGTCCTTGTTCATAGTAGCGATGGCCTCCAACCTAATAGCGATGGCTTCCACATAGTAGCGTCCTTGTTCCTAGTGATAACACCTGCGGCTACCTTGGAAATTTGTTTCTGCCGCTGTTTGCTCCAAAGACTTGCGCCAAGGTGCAATGTGCAATTGAACAAGAGTTGCAATAGGAATTTCGATTGCAGCCCTTTTTGCCACAAGCACATGGCGCATTGCGGAAGAGGTTGTGTAGGAGGTCCAAACCGAAGTTTTGGACTCTTGAGACAAAATTGGTTCATACCACTGCTGTTCTCCAATGTGCGAACGAAGCTACATATATGTCATGCCTTGTGGAGAGTGTGCTACACCCTATCGTGCACGCTGGTCAACACGAGACGTAACAAGTGCCACACAGCGCTGCCCCAAGAAACCACCTGCCCGGACGCCCTTCGACCAAATTGAAAAGAACGACTCCTCGGTTTTATTCTCGCGAGAGACGGATGAGGAGCTCCCTTCTTCGTGAAGTCTTTGCCTTACTAGTAGTAACAAGAAGCAATGAAACTTAAATTGCACAGACTGCGGGTGTACTGCAATTGGCCCCGAGTTGGCAAACACGGAATCCCTGAGAGAGTGGTCACCCAAGAACACAACCCCCAACGAACTGAAGAAATCCATTGGTTGGATGGCCGCCTCGCTCGTACTTGTTGGTTTGTCTTTTGTTGTTTTGTGTTGTTTGGAGGAACCTGACCGACAGCAACACTGTAGTTGGAGTCTTGAAGTTTTAAACATATTTTGGTAGCGTTTTCAAATGTTTAAAGAGCTTTTTGTTTCATTGCTTCTTGTTACTACTAGTAAGGCACTTGTTACTAGAAGCGATGCACTTGTTACTAGTAGCTTCCTGTTACTACTAGTAGCTTTTTGTAAAGAGTTGTTTTTTTTTGGGCATGCGTATGTACAGTCCTCGAGTGACTGTTACTTCTTGGCCCAAGTGTGAGCAAGAGGGCGCGAGGGAGTTCCTATCACAACCCCTTAACTCACTTCGTTCGCCCTAAAAGCTCAAGCCTTGCCTATTGGCTGGCTTTCTATATAATATCAATATATACATATACACATATATGTATATAAATACAAGGCTTCCGGCCACACCCATAACGGCATACTCATGTAGGGTACCTAGTTGAGAGACTGGGCCCACAATGACGACGACTCTCTGTCCTCTTTTGAATGGTGACCGGCAATGGCCTCCAACCTACTAGCGATGGCCTCCAACCTAAGGGGGGAACCCCCAGCTTCTTCCACTAGGACGCGCGACCACCGCTACCGTCTACAGGGAATCAATCTTACTTTGAGACACCTTTCCTTCATGCAATAATGCGTTGCCGTGTCGATAATGTGAGACAAAGCCGGCATCCCGTTGCCTGTGCATGAACAATCCAAGTGTGTCTTGGGCCGTTCTGTAAAAGGCGTATAAGGGGTATCTTCAGCCGTGCTACCCCAACCACCAGGCCCAGTTCCTTTTGCCAATGCATCGAGCCGTTCTTCTTGTTGGGTTTTGAACGTCGTTGCCGGACAGGGTGCGGGATTGATCCTTGGACCCGTTGCTGGGTGAGACGCAACAGGCCATCGTGTTGGCTTGTTCATCGCCGCTGTTTCATGGGTCAGCCACTACGTCCCGCAGGTGCTGCAATCCTCAGGCACATGCTCTCCCCTCTCCGAAGCATTTAATAACAAGAAGCTACTAGTCACAAGGGCATTACTACCAGTAGCATTCTTACTACTAGGAACAAAGCAGCTACTAGGAGCTCCTGGCCTTACTATATACTAGGAGCAAGGACGCTACTAGGGGCTCCTGGCATCGCTACTAGTAACAAGAAGCTATTAGCTTATTGTTTCTAATAGCTTCTTGTTACTACTAGTAAGGCACCTGTTACTACTAGCGTGGCACTTGTTACTACTAGTAACAAGAGGATGCTGTTGTCTCAAGACTAGACCGTCGAGGCCTGCAAGCGCACTGAATGAACACAATCGGACACCAAAAGATGAGCGACCGGCAAAACTAGACCGGCAAAACTAGGGGTCGTTTGGTGGTACGTTTAGAGCATGGTATCGTTTTTGGGATTGGTATCGTCTAAATGTAATTTGCTCTGGAAGGTGATCTTGCAAATGATGACTAGTAGTCGTCGTGTACTAGTACTACTCGTAGTACTACGTAGTAGCAAAGTAGTAGTAGTGGTAGTAGTAGTAGTAGTAGTAGGAGTAGCAGTAGCAGTAGCAGTAGTGGTAGTGGTAGTGGTAGTCGTGGTAGTGGTAGTTGTAGTTGTTGTTGTTGTGGTTGTCGTCGTCGTCGTAGTCGTACGTAGTAGTAGTCGTCGTCGTCGTCCTCGTCGTCGTCGTCGTCGTGTAGTAGTAGTAGTAGTCGTCGTCGTCGTCGTCGTAGGAGTAGCAGTAGCAGTAGTAGTCGTCGTCGGTGGTAGTAGGAGTAGCAGTAGCAGTAGCAGTAGTAGTAGTAGTCGTCGTCGTAGTAGTGGTAGTAGTAGTAGTAGGAGTAGGAGTAGCAGTAGCAGTAGCAGTAGTAGTCGTCGTCGTCGTAGTAGTGGTAGTAGGAGTAGCAGTAGCAGTAGCAGTAGCAGTAGCAGTAGTAGTAGTCGTCGTCGTAGTAGTGGTAGTAGTAGTTGTTGTAGTCGTAGTCGTAGTAGTCGTAGTAGTCGTCGTCGTAGCAGTAGTAGTAGTAGTCGTCGTCGTCGTCGTCGTCATAGTAGTAGTATAGTAGTAGTAGTAGTAGTAGTAGTAGCAGAAATAGAAGTAGTGGCATGTGATTGGGCAGGTGGTGTCTGAGGGGATACAGACCTATGAAGTGGGTATCGTTTGGTATCGTTTTTGGTATCGGTCTGAACCCATAATTGTTTCCCATCGAAGAAAAAGAAGGGAAACTTAGCAAAAATGAAATGGACTGTCCAGCTAGCATGGCAAACCATATGCAAAAAAACCTTGGACATACACTGTCTCGAGTGTCAACATTGTCAACAGGCAAAGATAGATTCCAAGATGTGTACCGTCACAAGGCTAGGTATCGTTTTTGGGATTGGTATCGTTTTTTCAAGGAAAATGCAAATTGCTCATTTTTGAAGTAGCACTTTGCTCAGATGGCCTACTAACGATGGCCTCCACCCTTGTAGCGTCCTTGTTCCTAGTAATGCCAGGAGCTACGAGTAGCGTACTTGGCTTTCTGTTCTGCTTGTCCCAAGTTCTCCCACATTTCCCTGAGTGCGCTACGACCAACTGAACGCCGAGACAAGCCCCACCTGGAACAGAACTGAAGCGAAAAACATTCCACCTGTGAAAATGTTCGGCAAACATGTGTGCATTTTCACCAAATTCCACGACGGCAAAAGCGCGGTGGGCGACATCCGAAAGAGAACCACAAAGAGATTGCAAGACGGCCGCTTCTGGAACCCAGGAGCATGGCATTACCAATAAGAAAAAGCTACTAGGAGCAAAGGGCATCGCTACTAGGAGCAAGGACGCACTGGGGGCTTGTAAACACACGCAATCGCCCCAGGACCAAGCTGTGACGAACAGATTTGGCGGGCGCGGCGGAGTTTGATGAGCGCAGCGAGCCCATTCCTGGTCTGCGAACCTGTTGCTAGTAGCGATGCACTTTGCTACTGGTAGCGTCCTTGCTCCTGGAAGCGATGGCCTCCAACCTAGAAGCCTTTATTTCTAGTAGCTTCTTGTTCCTAGTGGTAATGCCAAGAGCTGCTCTAGTAGCTTCTTGATACTAGTAGTAAGGTGCCTTGCTACGTATATCTCTTCTAATTTCGGTCGTAAGCCTTTGCCATGACTTGGAGGTTTTCGGAACTCTTGCTAGTTCCTTTCTCGTAGCTTCTTGCTCTGCTCTTTGCCTTCCCCTTTGCCTTTTTCCTGGTTGTTTGGGCAAGGAGCCTTTGAAGACTTTAGGTGTGCACATACCTTTCCCGCTGCAAATCGCATCATTGACCTGGTTCAAGGAAGAACGGGGAGAGCCGTTTTTCCAATCCGCTGGGATTGCCGGTCAATGGCATCCGCACTGCTGACTCCACGTCCTTTGGACTTCATGTTCTTCAGGGCGGCAAGAGCTATGTGGATCGAATCTGCACCTTCAAATTTTGGTAACGAAAAATATTTCTCGTCTGGTTCCAGATCCAAGTCCAAGCCGTGCCAGTCTGCCTGGACCCCCCCTGATCTTGCAAGCGTGTGTAAACACCAAACTTTAGTGTCTTTCTCGACTTTTTCGCCTCTAGCGTTGCAAAACAGATTCTGAGCACAAAGGTAAATCAAACGGAGATTCAGATGACAAGCGCTCAGGAAGCACCATGCATGGCAAGATTGTCGAAAGTTCACTACAAAAAGTCCCTTGTTCACAGCAGCGTCCTTGCTCTTAGTAGCGATGCCCGGGTTCCTAGTAGCGATGCCAGGAGCTACTAGTAGCTTCTTGTTCCTAGTAGCGTTTTACACACACCCTGACAAATACAAGAGTCAGCTACAGGAGCTTTGGACACCCCATGCCGCTCATAAGGAACCGAAATCATGTATAGCGTACTCTGCTGCATACTCCGAGTCTGCCTACCACGGGCGCCACGATTGTGGACCCCACAGCTTGCGTGCAATTCTGCTTGTTTGCTTTCGTTTCTCGATGTTTTCGTTTCTGTTACTAGTAGCTTCTTCTTCCTAGTAGCGATGCCCTTTGCTCCTAGTAGCGTCCTACGCGCGCGCGCGCGCGAAAAGGTCCTAGGAGGATTTGGTTTGCTAGTAATTACAAGTGCCTTGCTAGTAGTAACAAGTGCCTTACTAGTAGTAACAATGTTTGCTATTAATTCTAATTAAATTCGTTACTTGTTACTAGTAGCGATGCACTTGTTCCTAGTAGCGATGCCCTTGTCCCGTGCGACGCGTCGAAGGCGCACTTCACTCGTGCCAAGTAGGTGAGGTGAACCCCGAGAGCGTTTGGCCCCTCCAAGGCCTCCAGCCCTGACAAATCTCAAGTGGAACACTGCAAACCTCTCGTTTGGACTGACCTTTCTCTTCAGACTTTCTCTTAGTGGATTGAAATTCATCTGGAACACAGTACACAGGCTCAAGTCGGCCATTATTTGGTTACAAAGGTATGCTACGTTGGCATGGCTCCTTTCTGTTCTAAATTTTGCCCTCGGATGGCTCACAAAGGGTACGCTAAGAAAGAGCAGGAGACAAGATAAACTCACCCAGAAAAAACAAGAGACAAGAAAAGCCACCGAAAGAAAAAGACACCAAGAAAAAAAACAGGAGACAGGGAAACACACTGAAAAAGACCACTGAGAGATCACACGGAAGAAAAAATAAACACCGCCAAGAAAAAGCACAGGACACACCAACATGAATGCAGCGCCTTCCAAAACAAAACGAGACCAATCTCACGTTCCAATGCGGGGCGGTTGCCATCGCTAGTAGGTTGGAGGGCATCACTGGTAGGTTGGAGGCCATTGCTGTTGGGTTGGAGGCCATCGCCTTTTCTTTTCTTCAGACCTTTCTTCCCCTGGTAGCGTCCTTGCTCCTAGTAGCGATGCCAGGAGCCCCTAGTAGCGTCCTTGCTCCTAGTAGCGATGCCAGGAGCCCCTAGTA
>CAXAMN010001614.1:379493-391816 GCA_963970005.1 Durusdinium trenchii
CCTAGTAGCGTCCTTGCTCCTAGTAGCGATGCCAGGAGCCCCTAGTAGCTTCTTGTTCCTAGTAGGGCTCCTAGTAGCGTCCTTGCTCCTAGTAGCGATGCCAGGAGCCCCTAGTAGCTTCTTGTTCCTAGTAGTATGGCCAGGAGCCCCTAGTAGCCTCCTTGCTCCTAGTAGCGATGCCAGGAGCCCCTAGTAGCTTCTTGTTCCTAGCAGTATGGCCAGGAGCCCCTAGTAGCCTCCTTGCTCCTAGTGCAGTTCCTTCATTGCTTCACATTCCTATAATTGTCTTCGCAAAGCACGAGCTATGTGGCAATGTCTTACTAAGTTTGTGCTGGAACAGAAATACTAAAACACAACCTGAGGAAAAGGTTGTTCATTTCACACAAAGATCGCAATAAAAATAAATAGCACACACAAGGTTTGACACTACAGAACCATGCAGTTTCCCGTGCGTGTCGGCAATTCTGATCTGTATGGTATTGATGCTGAGGTGGTGCAGGATTTTGGACATTCAATTGGTTGTGTTGACTAACTTTGGTGGTCCCAATGTTGACAAGGGAGATTGAGGGTAGCTGACTTAATGTCGCGTGTTCCGACTTGAAAGCAATTCTTCAGCTGAGGTATGGAGGATTTAACAAACCTAACAGCAAAAAACCTAATAGCAACGAAATTGGATGCGGACTTTTCTAGTAGAAATCAAGAGCAACATGTAAAGCATGAGTGTCCCCACACTTTTGGGAGATTGGGGGTTGTATGGGGTTGTCCACGGATCTATACACGAGTTTGGCATACTTGTATGGTACTTCAAGAATTTGGCGTTGCCTTTCTGCCTGTCTGGCGGCCAAATGGCCCGTCAACGTGATGATTGCGAGTGGCTTGGTTGCTCTGCGTGCGTTAGTGGTTTCAGTACAGCTTTGCCACGGTTTTTTATTGACCGCTTGTTTTTGCCCTGTTTCGTTTTCCTGTGAGCAGTTTGACGGATTCCGTCAGTTCCAAAACATTCTCTATTAGGTTGGAGGCCACCGCTTCTAGGAACAAGAAGCTACTAGGGGCTCCTGGCATCGCTACTAGGAGCAAGGAGGCTACTAGCAGCTCCTGGCCGTACTACTAGGAGCAAGTAGCTACTAGCAACAAGAAGCTACTGTAACAAGTGCTGTTTTTTAAATCTATGTTTCTTCGCTTTTCCGTGCTACTAGTAACAAGCGCGCTACTATACATTCCGAGATTATATCTCTTGCAGGAGCTTCTCCATCTCGCCTCGCTTAAAGTGATGGTTGCGCTCCGCAACCATATTTCCTTCCCCCTGGGTTCAGAAAGACCAAACAAAGCGGTGGCTGCATGCCGATGGTGTTTCTGCCTGCCACTGCTGCTTGTAGCGCTTCTTTGCTGCCTCTATTCGTTTTTCCTCATGGGAGCCTCAGGCTTCGTGCGAGATAAACGTTGAACCTGGAAGAAGTCAACCTGAAACCTTCGTTCTGCAAGGCCTCCAACAGCAAAAGGAACCTAAAAGCGATGCCCTTTGCTCCGTTCGTAGCATTCTCGTTACTAGTAATGCCAGGAGCTACTAGTAGATGCCCTTGCTACTAAAAGCGGCCTCGAACCTAATAGGGATAGCGATGCCTTTAAGGTGGCGGGGGGGACTTCTTTGAAGAAGCGCGACCTAGTAGTCCCGTCCTGTCGGTAGTAGCTACTTAAACTACCAGCTACATCTAGCTACCTAGTCCTCTTTTCAGCTACCTAGTCCTCTCCGCGGAATAGGAAGCACGTCAAAACCTTCATTCTGTCTCAGCCTCGGGCTCAGAAGCTCCGCCCACCACTCAGTGCCAAAGTGACGTTCCAAACGAATCTGAAACGCCCCACCTGGGGTAGACTTGCCGTGCCCAGTTGGCCATGTTTCTGTTGGATTTTGTTTGCAATTTTGGACACCTTCTGGTTAAAAAATCTTTTCAAAACTTCATCTTGCGCCGCACTTACTAAGAGATCTAAAAGGAATGCTTGCAACAAAACGCCGCCCATCAGGCACACCTGGCCTTTGAAACCGAGTTCACTCACCTCAGTCTCGTTTCAATCGACAACGGTGCAACGGAATGGGTCGCTCGCCCTGAGGCGTTCAGAACACATAGGGACAGGTAAATACTTTGCATACATGTGGATGCATTCAACGCGTTGGCCAGGAAGAACCGGGTCAAGTTGGAGATCAAACTGAAATCGCCACGCATCGATGCCACATCTTCAATTGAATTTTGGATGCCTGGGCCCGCTAAACACATCTGGCAAGTCTGATAGGGCAATGGCCTCCAATAAGGATGGCCTCCAACCTACAAGCGATGGCCTCCAACCTCCTAGGCATGGCCTCCAACCCAATTGCGCCTCCAACCTCCTAATAGCTAGCCATGGCCTCCAACCCACTAGCCATGGCCTCCAACCCACTAGCGGTGGCCTCCAACCTAATAGCGATGGCCTCCAACCTAATAGCGGTGGCCTCCAACCTACAAGCGATGGCCTCCAACCTAATAGCGATGGCCTCCAACCTAATAGCGATGGCCTCCAGAAACACATCTGGCACAAACTTTGGGAAACTTCTTGAACCTGCCAGATTTGACCAGTCTTCAGCTTAAGTTTCTTGCAAGCATCTTGGGAACATGGCACCGCAATCGCGCCGGCGCCCGTGCCCTTTTCTTTTCTTTGCTTCTCCCTCTTTTTTGTTCTTATGGTGGAGGCCATCGCTAGTAAGTTCGAGGCCATCGCTCTTAGGTTGTTTTGGCGTGCAATCCAAGGCTGGGCTTGTCAGCTATTCTGTCTGTCCGTGTCACTTTCCGCTTGTCTGCCTGTTCCCAATGCTTTCCCTTTCCCAATCGGAGTTGTACTTCTTGCATTCGTGTTCCACACTGTCTTGAAATTCGGCCAAAGCACTACAAGAATGGCCTCATGCATGCTTGCTAAACACTGGTCTCATCGATATCGATGTATGTTGTTCATGCCATTTTGCCGGCTTTGCAAGTGAAAACTTCTCCCAGCGTCTAGGGCCAAACGCAGCAAGTTCCAGTGCTATTTTTCGAAACAACGCAGCGACGCCACGGAGATGAGCCACAGCTTTCTTCCACAGCACGCTAAACTAGACCTAAAAAGTAAAAGAAACCCAATAGGAATGGCCTCCACTTACCAGCGATGGCCTCCAACCCAATCTAATAGCGACGGCCTCCACCCTATGTCATCTTCCACAGCAACTTCAACACATTCCAAACGACAAGTGGTTCGAGTAGCGGTCTGTGGTACCAAACTGTTTTTCCGCGCAGGTTTGCAGACTGTGCAGCCTTACTGCGGTGAAACGAGACATGAGGCGGTGAGAGAAGTGAGAGAACGGCTGCCACGGCTGGGATTTGATGTAAAGGCGTGAGCTGACTCAGAGCTGACAATCATGATGCTTCAGCGTTTTTCAGCTCTCAGGCTTGGCTCTCCACATAGTCCCTTGCTTTTTGGCGGACTTCTTCTTGACCTCAGTCTCAATTGTGAACGGTCTTCGCTCGCTTTTTGGGGCTTCATAGCTACAAGCAGGACCCTCCAACCTAATAGCATCCTTGCTCCTACTAGCGATGCCAGGAGCCCCTACTAGATTCTTGTTCCTAGTAGTAAGGCCAGGAGCCCCTAGTAGCGTCCTTGCTCCTAATAGCAATGGCCTCCAACCTAATAGCTTCCAATGTTTGCTTCGTCCCACACCGCACCATTTCTGGACAAATATCCTAAAGCAAGAATGAGGGAAACAAGAACGACGAGCGTGACGCTTGGTAAACCATTAGCTACAAGATTCTCTCTCTCTCTCTATATGTATATATGTTTGTTATGGCACTTGGTATGGTGATCTCCTGATTTACCTAGTAGGCGGAAGCTGGTAGGAAGGCTAAGCGTGCAAGGCTCATTGCGAAGTTAGTGTGCCACATTCCACGTCGATGCATATCCTGTTACATGTAGCAGGGACGCTACTAGGGGCTCCTGACCTTGCGTAACAAGAAGCTACTAGGAACAAGTGCATCGCTTCTAGTAACAGGTGCCACGCTAGTAGTAACAGGTGCCTTACTAGTAGTAACAAGAAGCTACTAGGAACAAGAACATTGCTCCTAGTAGTAAGGCCACGAGCCCCAGTAGCGTCCTTGCTCCGTTCGTAGCGATGCCGGGAGCCCCTAGTAGCCTCTTTGCTCCTGTTAGGGATGTCTCTCCTCAATACAATTTCATAGCTTTGGAGGCCATTGCTAGTAACAAGGTTCGCTACTAGTAGCTCCTGGCAGCTTAAGTTTCTCTAACCAAATCATTAGTGGGAGCTTCCTTGAAGAAGCGTGAGCTATCCTGTGTCCTGCCAGTAGTAGCTACCTAGCTGTTGCTAGCTACCTCTAGCTACTACGCACCTCTAGCGGCCTACCCCCCCATTTGGGCCCCGGACCTTCCAACCTTCTAAGGGGTGTTGTTCATGGGTCGGCATCATAAGCTCCATAAACAATAAGGAGTTTCTTCTTTAAAGGAGTTTTATCTTCTCTTCTTTTTGAGGTCTCTCTCTCTCTCTTTCTTCCCTTCTCTCTCTGTTTGAGGCTCAGAGAGCTAAAGCTACTGCAGCTGAAAGAGTTGGGAGGTGGAGGCCCGCTTGCGTAGAACCGCTTGAGTAAGAGAGACCCTAAGCGAGACCTACAAGATCTTGGTCAAAGATTCTTCCAAAACAAGAGCTACTAGCAACAAGGTTCGCTACTAGGGGCAAATCGCTACGAACGGCTCCTGGCCTGACTACTAGTAACAAGAAGCTACTAGTAGCAAGAAGCTACTAGGTTGGAGGCCATCTCTTCTAGGTTATGAGAAATGAATCTCAGACACTCATTTTTTGTCCTTTTTTTCCTTTTCTTCCTCGATTCCTTCCTCAAATCGGGTAAGGAGACCGCTGTTCGGTGGTGATCTTCCCAGTGGTTTGAATGCGAAACTGCTGGGCGTGGAAGTCCCGCTGCGTTGTTCGTTTCAGCTGATGATACGAACGAGCCAACCAATAGTGCCCAAGGGCGCAAGCAGTGGCGCAAGCAGCGCTCTGAGGGAGGCCATCGCTTCTAGGTGCAGTGCTGCTCCGAGCTGTAGCAGTTTGTGAAGCTTGTGTTGAGGCCTGTGCCAGGCTAGCTTGTGTAGCTTCTGCCGCGCAGCGAACTTCTGCAGGTGCTGAAAGCTCCGAAGATTCCAAACTTTTCACTGCAACTTCAAGCCTTTCCACAGTGGCTTCGAGCAAAGTCGACTGGTTGCGACTGCACACTTTGCTGAGCAAATCCAGGAGAGCTTCTGCCTCTAGCAAAGCAACTTCACCATAATGACCCCCAAAGGCAGAGGTCTCGATCTTTTCCGCCAGGTGCAGTGCTGCTAAGGGGTCTTGCATTTGGAGCTTCAGTTGTGCCATCATCAAAAGAGCCTCGGCTTTTTCTTTTTCTAAGCCAGCGTGGGCAGCCACTGATACAGCTCGCGTGGCTGCTGCCATTGCATCAACTGGATTCGCAGCCTTTTTGTGAATCACAGCGAGGCTCAAAAAGAATTGGCAAAGCACGGGTGGTTCGCCCGTCCCGCAGGGGTGGACCGAGACATAGGCCGCCAAGAGCTGTCCCTGGGAGAGACGGAGATCCGTGGCAGCTCGTCCCCAAGAAAGCTTGGCATCGAAAGCGGCCTCGTGGCGCACCGCACGCAAGGCACCGCCCGTTTGAAAAACCAAGGATTGAAAGATTGGCACCGTCCTCACGGAAAGACTTCGACCAGTTGCACTCTTGGCAACAGAGTTCACCCACAGGTGTCCAGCATGTGGCAGTTCCCGTCGCAACTGCTCTAAGACCTCATTGTCATCTGAAAGCTGTAGTGCCAAGGCATGCTCCTCTGCGGTCAAGCTGTCTTTGTAGAAATCCATCACATGTTTGCATGAATTCAGCTTCAACGCTCGCCAACCGAAGACGTCTGAGATGCCAGCGTTGCACAAAAGCACTTTGGCTCTTGTTTTGAAGAACGCTGTGTCCCCGTTGCATGTGGAAAGCAGGGATGCCATTGTTGCATGAGCAAACGCTCCAGAAACCGAGACCGGCGCCTCTATGGTGGAGACCTCCCAAGAAAAGTATTTAATTTTTGGGCCTGGGGAAGTAGGGTGGAGGCTAGGACGCTACTTAGGGGCTTGCGGCCTTACTACTAGGAACAAGGTTCGCTACTAGGAGCAAAGACGCTAGTAAGGGAGTAAGCTAGGAGGCTTGAAAGCTCATACTTCTTCAAGGAAGCCCCCTAGGACGCTTTTAGGGGGGGCTTCCTTGAAGCAGTGCTCGCACTAATGATTTGGTGGGAAACTGAAGTAGTCGAAGCGAGGTTGAAAAAGGCGTATCATCCTGATCAGGTCCTTGTCTCTTCTTTCTTGGACTGAAGGGTCTTCTCCCGACCTGCGCATGTGGATCTGGTGGTGCACCTTGCAATGCCTCAAGGAGCGCAGCACTGCAAGCGGCGAGCGGTGCAGCTTGCGCTGCCAGTGCAACCTGTGCAGTGCCGCTGAAGCCCGCCATCTGCGTGGCGCTGCCCAAGGTGCCCGTTGAGCCTCTCAGCAAGAAGGAAACAGTTGCAAAAACTGCTGATTTGGAGGCCAGCGCTATTAGTAGGGCAATAAGGGACAGTGGCACAAGGAACAGCAGCGGCGTTGAAGTACGAACCCAAATGATCCAAACTAGGTCTTGGCAAGATTGGATCACCAAATCACCCCAGCAAAACAAAATGCTACCTAGGTTGAAATGGTCGAAATAAAAGCTGCGTGAACAAGCCCAAACAAAACTGCTCCTGCAGTCTTTGAGAAAAAACAATCCAAAATCCAGAAATGCCCAAAGGTTGAAGGAAGAACAAAAGAAAGATATTATATATTACATAATTAATATATAATATATATATATATAATATTATGCCTATTATACGCCAAACAAGGAAGAAAGACACCGCTGAAATTAGAAAAAAACTGAGTCATGAAACAAGTTCGGTCGAGCGCTTAGAGCCTCGAGCTCCTCCCCACATCCTCGATGACGTCGCACCGGAGATCGCAGCTCCACTACCATGTGAGCCGTGTCCATGTCCTCCAGGTTGGACGAAAAAAACGAAAAGAAAACTGTTTATTAGTAGTAATAGCCAGGAGCTACTAGTAGCGTCCTTGCTCCTAGTAGCGAACCTTGCTCCAGTAAGGCCAGGAAACATGAGAAACATGTCTCGCACGTTTTCGAGAAAACAAATCTGGTCCGTCCAAACGTATGTCCTTCTCGGGAAGCACTTTTCTCTGCGTCTTTCGCCAAAGTTCGAGCGATGTTCATGCAGCAAAGGCATTGCAACAAGGGCAATCCAAGCATTTCAGATCGCTCGAGGCATCGATGCATCATGGCTTGTGACGCTTGCTGTGATGACTGTGACCCCTTGGCATCCGACCCAGTGATCTGAAGAATGAAGCTTAGCAAATAAAGACATGCACAAAGACAGCTGCTGTCAGATGTTTCCTGCGCTGCTCGAATGCTGTCTTCCAAGGCTTGTAGTGCATCATCCACTTGTCGCATATCAAGATTCAGATTGGCAAGCGCCAGAATGGCATTCACGGGGAGCGAAGCATCCTCTCCTAAGACTTTCTTGTCATGAAAAGAACGAAGCGAAGCATCTGCCGAATCCAGAAATCCGTTTTGAGCACTGTTGACATAGTCCAAAAATACCAGATGGAAGTCAGTCGTCCTTTGTCTCACAGACTCCTTCAGGACAGCATATGGCAGACGACTCATCGAGACACTAAGCGAAGTTGGAGTGTGGCGATGTATGTGTGGCAGCGATCGTGCAGAGTCCGCGTGCGCAGCGCTGGCGTGCGCAGCGGCCGTCGAGACAGTTGATTTCACTTCTTGCTGCTCTTGCACCTCGGACCGCATTTCTTGCACTTCGTCAAGTCCGTCAAGTCTTCTTTCACTTCTTCCATCAAATTGCAGTAGACAATTTTGCACTTGGTCATAAAGTTTGACGATAGCTTCAAAGGATGCCTGCTTGAAGGACAATATCAGCCTGCGTGCCATTTGCCCAAATGCGCCGCTTGAATGGAGTTGGGAGGGGGAGACAAAGTCTCTGCAAACAATGGATTCTAAGCCACGAAAGACATCGAACAAGGCATCTGGAGAGTTCACGGATCTCAATCCCGAGATCAAGACTTCCCAAATCGCAGATTCACTTCTGGCACTTCTTCTTAGCCGATCATGCAATTTCTCCAAGCAGCCCTTCTCATTCGCACACCACTCGTGGAGCAAACAGCCAATCAACTTCGGCATTTCGACATTAACTTCATCAAGTGACATGTCATCATTGGATTCATGAAATTCAAGGCCTCGTTGCAGCCCCTCGCTTGTCACATTCCTTTCTTCAGCAGCTTCTTCCGCGAAACGCAGCAACAAAAAGGTCAGCCCCACCTCGTAGGACGTCAAAGCTCCTCGAGTTCCTCCCCCAAGAACTCCGACTCCCTCTCTCGTCTCTCGTCTTCCATCGTCGTTCGACGTCATTTGACGAGAAAGGCAAAATTAACGAATAGCTTCTTGTTACTACTAGTAAGGCACTTGTTACTAGAAGCGATGCACTTGTTTCTACTAGCTTCTTGTTACTAGTGGTAAGGCACTTGTTGCTAATAGCTTCTTGTTACCGGGCAAAAGGAAAGGCAGTGAATCGCCTCGACGACATTGGAAGGATCGAACGAGATCACGTGTGATCTTCGAAGCACGGAGACCTCCTTTGAGCCAAACCTTTGACGCCACAATGAGGTGAGAAAGATGCCACGTGGTGAGAACAAGCAAAAAACGAAATCCATGTGTCAGTTTCTCGAGGCCCAGGCTTTGCTCATCACCCCACTTGGTTTCGAAGTCGAGCCATCGTTTGAAGAAGAAACGCATCTTCGTCGCTTTCAGCCTCGAGTGTTTGCATGAGGTTTCAGCAACAACGTGTCCCTATATTATTCTTGTTATTTTCTACATGCATTGCTTGTCACTTTTCCTCACGAAACTCATCGAAGGTGTCAAACGAAACTTTCCATTTTCCCCCTTTGTTCGGTGAAGACCGTAGGGTGGAGGCCATCGCTAGTAGGTTCTTTTGGGTAAACGGGATCTGTGCAAACCACGACGGATGGCCAACCAACGCCGTGTAGTAAGCACACACTGCTCCAAGATCATACGCTCACGCTTCCAACACTCACTCGCACACTGCTTTGCAGAAGGTGGAAGTTGACCCATGCTTCTGAAGAGCTACTAGTAACAGGTTCACTACTAGGGGCTCCTGGCATCGCTACTAGGAACAAGGTTCGCTACTAGGGGCTCCTGGCCTTACTACTAGGAACAGTGTTAGCTACTAGTAACGAGCGCATCGCTTCTAAAAAGCTTGTGCCAACGAGGTCTTCGACATGCGCAGCAACTTGCGGCAGCGCACGTTGTTGACCGGATGTCACCAGGTGAAGTTGGTCTTTCGGGCGCAGGTGCGAACCAGTGGCGATGCCCGGAGCTGCTAGCTAGCTTCTTAGCTGGCTTCTTGCTCCTGCGTCCTTTGCTCCTAGTAGTAAGGTCCTTGCTCCTAGTAGCGATGCCCTTTGCTCCTAGTAGCGTCCGATCGCTCCTGAATGAGGTTGTATTACAATGCCACACTGGTAGCGACAGCATTGCTCTGTCGACCTCGCCACTAAAAGGAAAGAACAGCGGATTGCTCAAAGAACCCCTGGGCGCCTTGTGGGTGTGCAAGGGTGCTACTAGTAGCTCCTGCCATTACTACTAGGAACAAGAAGCTACTAGGAACAAAGGGCATCGCTACTAGGAGCAAGGACGCTAACTAGGAACAAGCTACCGGAACGCTGTCAACCTTCGTTCTGATTGGCAGATCGCGCCACACAGGTTTTAGCCGGGCCGGCGGGCGGCCGGGCCGTTGACCGGAACCCTCCGGCTCAGTGCTTGTCGACAGGTTTGTGATTCGTCTTTGAGAAAAAAACAATAGCTTTTTGTTCCTACCCTAGTAGCGTCCTTGCTCCTAGTAGCGATGCCAGGAGACCCTAGTGGCTTCTTGTTACTAGTAGCGATGGCCTCCACCTAGCAAAAGGAATCTACTAGGAATGGCCTCCAACCTAAGAGAGGTGGCCTCCAACCTACTAGCGATGGCCTCCGCTAAAAAAACTTCGGAAATCTCTGGCTCATTTGGTTTGGGCACACGGACCAACAGCACATGGGCCCAAACGATCCTGAGAAGTTCTCCGTTTTGCGAATCCTGTTTTGTAAATGCAGTCCTTTTGAATGGTCCCCAAGACTGCACCTAGCGTGCCTGGCCTGATAAGCTGTTAAGAGTTAAGACTGTAAGGAAATTGTTCACCAAACTACGCCCCCATTTTCTCCTAGGCCTGAAGCAAGGACAATGGGAAGTTGAATTGCCATTCAACCCCAAGATCTCAACACTCCCCAACTACAAATTCTGCATTCAAAAGTGTCAATATCTAATAGTTTAGTTTCATGGCTGTGTAAAATCCAATGCCACCAAAGCACGACATGACTGAGCACCGCCGAAACAAAGAGCGAATTTCCTTGAAGTCCGGCACTGGAACTTTCGGCGGCGTCAGGGCTTTGATCTGAGCGTCCTTGGAACTCTCGAAACCCAATCTGGAATGAAAAAGGTAAGCCCCAAAAATCACCAACAGCTGGGCACGAATTTGCTGATTTCGTAATGGTAACATTTGGCATGTGTTGGCGAACTGGGCAAGTTTATCGACAAGTGGCATGTGACACTACTGCTTTATCTCAACGCGACTTTGTGTTAGCATGTTAGCGTTTCCCCCGCCAGAAAAACAATATGTCAGCACGACAGCCTGACAACGTGCCAGTGCAACAACACCACGCCGGCACATCAGCGTAACAATGACAATCATGCGCAGCATTCTAAATGCACAACACACCAACATGGCACCATGTCAGCAGCTTGTTGGAGTAGCAACACCTCAGCGTGTCAGAGATGACAGCAGGTTAGCAAAAGCCGCACGTTAGTCTGATGGTGTAACATGTCAGCATGACCAAAGGCATCGTGACGTGTGAGCACTCGACGCGATAAACTGATCCACAACCGGCTCCGGAACTTGCTCCGGAACCTCCACCGACAACTCTTCTTCTAGTAAGGCACCTGTTACTAATATTAAGGCACTGGTTACTAGAAGCGTGGCACCTGTTCCTACTAGCTTCTTGTTACTACTAGTAAGGCACTTGTTACTACTAGCGATGCACTTGTAATTACTAGCTGTACAGAAGCTGGAGGCATTCCACTCAAAAAGTAAAAACTTCCGAAAGACTTCAGTTTCTACTTAGGGGTTTCACGGTCTCCTCTAGCCACGGTGCGTATTGTGCTGTGGGAAGCGTCTCGGCCAACCACGCTTACATTTTGGCTCGGTTGATGTTCTGAATCTGGAAGTGCCAAAGTACATCTTCCAGTGTGATTGGTTGACACCCGTGTTGGTTGGCACAGGTGGAACTGCAAAGAAAACGGAGTTTTCAGAAACTCGTTTTTGCCTCCCAATTCCCATGACGCTGTGCGACTTTGCTCAAGAAACTCTGGAAACACAGCGCTGCTCAAACACTTTGCAGCGCGAAAGGTCCGCTCGAGGTCGCAACGGCGACTTGTCCGGCGACGATGCACCACTAGTCTGGCGCCGGAAAGAAAGACCTTTTAGTAGCTTCCTGCCCTTGTGTCCCACCTCCGGAGAGGTCTTAGGATTTACTCATCAAGGGCCTAATACTTTACATGTTCATTGGATTTTTTTCACTAGGGGGCTCCTGGCCGTACTACTAGGAGCAAGGACGCTACTAGGGGCTCCTGGCATCGCTACGAACGGAGCAAGAAGCTTCTAGTTCCAAAAAAGCGAAGCGTTTGCAGCAGCAACTGCAACAGATTTGGATATGTGAGCGGGGCTTCTGGGAGCTCTGGCCTTTGTCCGGGTTGGTTTTGTGGCTATGAATGCAACAGTGGTGCAGCGTGTCAAGATTGATATCATCCTTGGGTTTCCTCCAACATTGGAATTCAAGAAACGAACGCAAAAATATATCCTACTGAAACTGTTTGGGGTCTATGCCGACAATTGTTTTTTCATCTACGTTTTTCTACTGCTCTTTTCTACTTTTGTCTTCTTCCCTTCACTTCTCCATTTTGACCGTTTTGTATTGTCCTACATGTGTCTTCCCTTTCTTCTCTTTTTCCTTCTCTTACTAGTAGCAACAGGAAGCTACTAGGAACAGGTGCATCGCTACTAGGAGCAAGTGCCTTACTAGTAG
>CAXAMN010001614.1:396851-411404 GCA_963970005.1 Durusdinium trenchii
GCTACTAGTAACAAGTGCCTTACTAGTAGTAACAAGAAGCTATTAGATAGCATCCTTTGGGAAAACCTACAAGGCTGGTTGTAGTTGTTGCGCATCGCTAACCCAGCAAGTAAGCGAAAGGACATCGCCACAAAAATACAAGGTCTTCACCGCTAGGAGCAAGAACGCTACCGCTTGGCCTCTCGCTTCTGTAAATCGATTTGCTCCTCTTTCCGTTGGGCTTTCTTCTGCCTTGGGCATTCTCTCCAAAATTATCCCATATGTGAGGGAGCACGCCCTTGAAGGAGCTGAAAGAAACCAAACGCATCTGCAACTCCTTTTTGAAGTAGGATGACAAGGGCATCGCTACAAGTAGCAAGAAGCTACTAGCAGCTCCTGGCATTACTACTAGGAACAAAAAAGTTACTAGGAGCAAAGGGCATCGCTAGTAGGTTGGAGGCCATTGCCCTTAGGTCTTGGTTCCTTTTTGAAGCTGCTGCATGGCAAACTGTCTAATAGCGTCCTTGCTCCTAGTAGCTTCTTCTTACTACTAGCGATGGCCTCCAACCTCGTAGCTTCTAGCTACTAGAAAGCTTCAAAGACCTACTAGTAGCTTCTTGCTCCTAGCGGTAAGGCCAGGAGCTACTAGTAGCGTCCTTGCTCCTAGTAGCGATGCCCTTTGCTACTATTGGAAGCACGAAACGCACAATTCACGGAGAAAGCGGCCACTAGGGAAATCGAGACACCCAAAACGGAACTCACATGCGCCCGAGCTCACAAAGTGCCGTTCACCGACTGCACATGACCTGAGCTTCAGACCTTTTCGAGAGCTTCAGGTCTTTCCCGTCCTCTTCATGCTCCGACGCATCTGAAGAGCTGGCAGCATCGACCTGTGACATGGACAAGAGAAGCACAAAACTGTTACTACTAGCTTCTTGTTACTACTAGTAAGGCACTTGTTCCTAGTAGCGTGGCACTTGTTACTACTAGCTTCTTGTTCCTAGCAAACTTTGGAGAGTGTCAAGCGAGAGCTAATCCGGCAGTTCTACCGGTCTCATTGTGTATTATGTGGAAACCCCTTTGGCCAGCTTTTGCGACTTGAAATCTGCCCCACCGAAAGGGGTGTGTATGAGTTGGGGGACGTGCGTCTGAGCAAAAACACTGAAAAACTACTAGTGACAAGAAGCTACTAGAGGCTCCTGGCCGTACTACTAGGAGCAAGAAGCTACTAGGGCGCGAAGATTTTGCAGCATGTGATGTGGAGGTGGTGCGCCATATGACCTGGGACGGGACATGATGTAGCACGCTTGCAGTGAGAAACGACCCAAACCAGTGATGCAAATAATGGAATGATGAGAGACAAAGTAAGACCAAACAGTAAGCATGATCGAGATAAGACCTGGAGATGAACGGTACCATGCAGTGGTGACAAAGTATTATAGGTGTGGACCCTCTGAAAAATGTACAATTTCAACAGCATCATCCATCTTTGCCAAAATAAGTAAAATAGATATCATTAGAATAAGGATGATGAATAAAGCCATACCGAAAACAATGACAATTGTTTTACAAAGGGCAAGAAGGGTAAAGGGGCAGCAGCCGTCGAACAGCATGCTGAGCATGCAATCAATCAAGTGCCCAAACTGTCGCGTTTCAGGGTTTCAGGGCAGCATGAGGCATTCAGCAATGACCAGCAATGTCCAGAAACATGCCTTTGGAGGCCGTCGCTAGTAGGAACAAGAAGCTAGTGGAAACAAGTGCCTTACTAGTAGTAACAATGTTCGCTACTAGGAACAAAGGGCATCGCTACTAGAAGCAAGAAGGCTAGTTGGTTGGAGGCCATCGCTAGTCGGTTGGAGGCGGCCTTGAAGTCCGCGAACTCAAAAGCGGCAGAAGATGCTTTCGGCAAAGGCTTCCAAGGTTCTTCTGGTTCCTCTGGCTCCTCTGGCTCTTCTGGCTCCTCTGGTTCCTAAGGCAGCACGGCGCGCACCGAAAACAGATCTTTAGGTCGGTCTAGGTCTAGGTCTTCCACATGCAAATCAAGCTGCGCTTTGCTTCGCATTCCTTGTTTTCTTTGCCTTCTTGAGCTGTTTCTGTTTTTCGACTTTCTCAACCTTCCTTTTGGTGCCCGACTTTGTAAGGAACTCTTGCAAATCCGAGTCAGATGCATCCTCCACACCCTCCATTTCAGATGGTTTGATCGTAAGCCCGACTTTGTGGCCATCAATCTTCACGATTTTGCCAGCAACTTTGGTGCCGACTTTGTATGAAGTCACTGCCGTTGAAGCTGAGTCTGAAATTTCAGACTTGTGCACGAAGGCATCAATGGTAGAATTCTCCAAACGAACAAAGAGACCAAAGGACTCAACCGCTTTCACCTTCCCTGAGACGATGTCTCCAACTGAAAGCTGCTCAGCAGTAAGCGTGTTTCCTGTTGAATCTCTTAAAGACAACTCTACTTGGTCTGTTTCTTCATTCAATTCAACCACTGTGATATCACGAAGGAGCAAGCCTGGTGGATACAACTTTGCCACGGCCTCTTTCATGACATGTGTTTCGCTCAAAGCTTTCAGTTTGATCCGCCCGGTCAGAGTTCGGCTCAAAGCCACAAAAACGCCAAACGGCCCGGAGGAAGAAACATAGCCTGAGACTTTCTTGGCGCCTGACTCCTTCAACTCCTTGACCGAAAAGAACCGTTGCTCCTCTTCAGCTTCTTTGGTGCCTTGCACTTGGCTCCATCGTAAACTCACCTCACACCGCTTACTTTGTAGACTCTTTTTCGACTCGTTCGGCTCGGAGTCGTCTGGAGTCGACAGGAGTTTCACGGGAACAAGGGATCCCACTTTCAAGCGATTCGTCGGCTGCTTGGCCCAAACGTCGAAGAGTTCCGTCATGTGCACCGAACCCCAACGTCTGCCCGGCAACTGCACGGTGGCCGAAGCCGCGGACGCATTCGTCTCGTTCAGTTTATTCAGCCGCCCAACGCAAATCCGTCCGCTTTCTTCACTCTCACTTGGCAGTAAGGAGAGGTCGAGTTCCTTTTGCGAACCTGGCTCGGAGAAGAAAAAACAAGAAGCTAGGGGAACCCAGACCCCAAAATAGAAGCAAAAGAAACGGAAGAATTAAAAACTATATCTATCTCCACACCTGGGAACTCTTGACGTGGAGCACTCGAGCTGAAAGGACCTGACCCACCTGAAAGTGCTCGGAGAGAGACTGCAAGACGGCGAGGTCCGCGGAGCAGTCCAGGACTCCGACGCGGCCGCGGATGCCCGGAGCGACTTCCATCCACAGGAGCTTCTTCTGTACCGACAGAACCGCCGCCGCGACGACCATGCCCGGCTTCAACGTGGACCATCGGATCAAGGCCTTTTCATAGGAATCAATATTGTCTTTCAGTTGTAGGGAGGGACGGCAGGTCAACTCTAAGTGCCAAATCTTCACCTTCTTCTGCGACCTCTGCTTCATTCGGAGAATGCGCGCCTCAATGATGCCAGCATCCTTCGTCGGGCGACCAAAGTTCTGCAAAGGCATGGCTGGGTGGCATTCCGAGCCCGGCTCGCCCACATCCACGAGCTGAGTGGCATGCACATGGCCCTGCAAATTCACAGGGGCCGCGCACAAGACTTGCAAACCTCGGATACTGCGCACTGGGTAAGGCGTTCCAAAGAAAGGTTTTAAGAAAAGAGTGCAATTGTTACCAGTAGTGATGGCCTGCAACCTACCAGCGATGGCCTCCCACCTAATAGCTTCCTTGCTACTACTTGCTTCATAATGTGTTGGCTATTTTGTTCCTAGTAGCGAACATTGCTCCTAGTAGTACAAGTAAGGCCAGGAGCCCCTAGTAGCGTCCTTGTTCCTCTCGTTAAGCAAAGATACCTCGGATACTGCGCACCCGCATCTTCACAGGACTTCCAATTTGAAGTTCTTCTTCTGGACGACTGATGCGTGGGATCGCTCCCCACCTGTCCTTCTTGTCCTGGTACACAATCAACACCCTCTACAAACCGATGGACCAAGTAATCCCTTTTTTCGTTTAGATCGGATTTTGAAATTAGAACAAGAAGCTAGTAGTAACAAGTGCCACGCTACTAGGAGCAAGTGCCTTACTAGTAGTAACAAGAAGCTAGTAGGAACAAGTGAATTCAGAATTAGCTCAAGTCTCCTTGGGTTGGCAAGGACAGAAAATCACCATGGGGGATTCAGCACTGTGCAGAAGCGTCTTCAATGGAACCTTCCAGGTGCTTGGTGTATAGGGTGGCGCAAAGAGGACCGCGGCAGGCTTGGGACTCCAACAAATCACATATGACTTCTTCGATAAGGCAGGAAGGACAGAGAGTTCCATTCCCTTCTGTGGCTTGCCATGCTTCTCGAGAAGCTCAGGCTGTAAAGAGACGTCAAGAATGCCCGTTTCGGCATTAAAATCTAAAATCGTACATCTCAATGACTTTCCGACGGTCATGCCCTTCAGTTCTTTCATGGGCATGTTTTCTTTCAAAGCGACTGCAGTGATGCCCTTGACGGACAGAACTAAACCATAGGCTTCGATCTTTGTCACTTCTGCATGGACCATAGACCCCGGCAGAAGAGTCTTTCCGCTTTTTCCTTTCGGAAAGATTTCCTCCAAGTTTCTCTCTGTCAAAGACAGGCGAAGCGCCTCTGCCTCTCTCTCCAAGAGTGTTTTGTCAGTGACAGCTGTGGGTCGCAGATCTGCTTCGAAGCGATGTTTCTGTGTATCCACATTCTTCACAAGGGCCCTGACGGATTGGCCGGCAGACACGACAGAGCCGGCATCTTCGACAAAGCGATTGGCGAGCTCAAACTTGTGTGCCACTCCTGCAAGCCTCCAGCTGCCGACACAAATCAAGGCCCCAAAGTCTCGAACTTCCTTGACGTAGCCCGAGTAGAAGCGCCCTTCCTGGAGATCAGCCACCTGGTTCACGAACGAACCAGCTTGAGATGCCAGAACCAGTGATTGTTTTAAAGATATCAGGACAAAGGCAGCTTGCTTCTCAACTGCATCCTTAGTGTAGCCTGGGATATGGCCTCGTGCTAAAACAACACCTCGTTCATGGAGCTTGAAAGTTGATGAACTAAGTGCCGCCTGGCTCAATTCTCCGCACGGCACCTCTGCTGAAATCTTGCGGTATTTGCTCTTGGCAACGTCCAAGTCATCGGACAAATGTGGAATTGGAATGTAACCAAGTCCTCCCGAGCCTCCTCCCGTCCCTTCTCGCACATCCATCTCCCCGAATTTCACCTTCATCGGCAAGCAGTTCAAACCGCCTACGTGCGCCCTACAGCCCGTTCTACGGCTCCCTTTAACTGTGAAATACTAAATGCTCTTCTCTCCCTCTCTCTATGCTATTAGGTTGGAGGTTGGAGGCCGCCGCTGTTAGGTTTGGAGGTCTCTCTCTCTCTCTAAAGGACCAATCTTCCAGTTCTTCCTCTTGAGCTGAGGCGCTACAATGCCATCAGGACCAGCGTGGATTGCCTTGACCTTCACCACAGAGCCAGTTCGAGCTACAGAAACATCCTTCACCTGCCAGCAGTCTGCCGATCGCAAGTGGATACGTTTTGCATTCATGGGTGCCCTAACTGGATGAGAAAGAACATTTCAACGTTCCTTTCTCCGTACTGGTTCTACTCAACATTTTTCGAACATGCTCAAAGAAGCACAGAAAAGAGTCTCGTATCTCTTAAGGAGGTTGGAAGCCATCGCTAGTAGGTTGGAGGCCATCGCTATTCGGTTGGAGGCCATCATTTTCAAAGAAGCGCAGAAAAGAATCTCGGATCTCTTACTGATTTTGATTCATTGCGCCTCCATGTCAGCAGCTGAGAGACCATTCTCCAAGTTCAAGGACAGAAGGATGCGACAAGTCGAAGTCTTGCGGTCAACCTACCGGATTATCAACGTCCACATCAGATTCAAGACGGAAAAACCGAGGACACCCTACCAAGACCAAAGGAATAAGAGACTCCGTTTTGGGGGGGCCATCGCTTCTCTTAGATTGGAGGTCATCGGTAGTAGGTTGGAGGCCATCTTTAGTAGAAACAAATGGACAAATAAAAGAATGAAAGGTGTATTCAAATAGCAGTAACAAGAAGCTACTAGTAGCTCCTGGCATTGCTACTAGTAGCAAGAAGCTACTAGTAACAAGGGCATTACTACTAGTAGCAAGGTGCCTCATAATATAGTCTGCCACGGAATCTCGTCAAGACAGGCACGGTTCTGGTCTTCTCGTGCTTCCCTGCCGAGGCCATCTGACTGACAAGTCTTTCGGCCAAGAAGCATTTACCACACGGCACTTGACGGCCATTCCAAGAGCAGGAGCTTCTTCTGCCTCCATGTCCTTCTTGGGGATCAAACCTTTGAAAGCACGCGCTTAGGACACTAGTAGCTCCTGGCATTGCTGCTAGTAACAAGAAGCTACTAGGAGCAAAGGGCATCGCTACTAGGAACCCGGGCCACTACTAGGGGCTCCTGGCCATCGCTATTCTACTCGCGAAGCGATCGCTGCGCACGGTGATACGGACCGGGCGGTGAGACATGAAAGCGATGGCCTCCAACCTGCTAGTGATGGTCTCCACCCCAGGAGCTTCCAAAAGCGAGTGCGTGTGAAACCTGTTCAAAAACCTGCAGCTCTACCCTAGCATAGTAACAAGTGCCTTACTAGTAGTAACAAGAAGCTAGTAGTAACAAGTGCCATGCTACTAGGAACAAGTGCCTTCCGAGTAGTAACAAAAAGCTATTGATTTATTTTAAAAAGAATGCATGTGTGTGTGTCCGTCTGTGCGGGCAAGGCTAGATCACATCACAGGACGTTTGCTTCGGGGTATGCGTCGTGCTGTGCGAAGACTAAAGCAGCATCTTCAGAGGGTGTACTTCGCCTAAGTCGAACATCCCAACTCACCACAAACTGGACGCGTCTAAAAGTAATTGAATCTGTTCGGTTTTTTTCGTTGACCAAGAACCTCTGGCACCACCATAGAAGCTGACCATAGCACCATAGTCATGAATTGAGCTCACGTATCCTATCAGAACCATGTTGAGCATGGCCGAGGAATTGCTGGTCAATTGGAAGTCGCTCTGCACCAAGGACTTCTTGGCTGTCAAGGTCAGCTGCCTTCTCGCCTACAAACCATTCATGCTACCAAAAAAGGAATACACAAGGAAAAAAGAAGTCCAAGAGGTTTGGTCTAAAAGCACGAAAGCAAAGTAGAAGAAAAGGGAGTGATTAAAAAGAAAGTTAAAACGAAAAACAATTGCTCCTTAAAAAAGTAAAACAACTAAAAATCCAAAACGTTCGTTCCATCTTCGCCTGGTGAACGTGCAGTACACGACACTTCACCTTGGAACCGACGCTGAGCCGTTTTGGAACCGAGGCCAGTGGCACGTCTGTCAGCTGTCGAAGGTGAACATGCCCCGTGACATAGCTGCTCAGCTTCACATGAATTCCTTAGAAAGAAGCGTTAGAAAGAAGCTCAACAACAGCTCAACAAGCTAGGTTGGAGGCCATTCTTAGTAGGTTGGAGGTTAATGGGGCAGCTCAATGAAGCCTACTAGCAGCAAGGAGTAGCTGGGACAAGCTTCCTTGAGAAACGAAAACAGAACACTCAGTGCAAAAACCACCAGAATACAAAGTCAACAGATTGGTACGCCGGTATGCCCTTCGAAGCCTAGAGGCCGTGGTCTGCAACCTTGGAAACAGTGCCAGTGACCAGCTGACCAGGCACCAGCTCCGTGACGGAAACCAAGGTGTTTTCCAAAAGGTCTGCAGGTCTTCGAGTCAAAACCAAGGTGTTTTCCAAAAAGTTGTACGACAAAACTCGGTATTGTGCCACTTGTCCATCGACCACGGAAGCGGCGGCGACGTCTTGATCTTGATCTGCCAGCTTTGACATGGGGCAGAAGCCGATCATGCCCTCCGTCTTGCAACGGACGCGGCATCCATACTTGCGCTGAAAATCTAAGATTTCTCCCTCTAAACGGTCTCCTACCGCCTGTTTCTCAAGATCTGCAGGCAACCATTCCACCAAATGCGGAAGCAATGTGAGCTGCACGATCGGTGGGATGGGCGGGGCCGCAGGAAGAACCGCCAGAACTCGCCCCAGAAGCTGCTGATTCTTCACGAAAGGGGAATCCTTCGCGTCTCCGTCCTCGTCTTTCGACTCTTTCGACTCGTCTTTCTCCACTCCCAGGTGATGCTTGTGAATGACTCCCGTGAGTCCACAGAAGTTCACCACCAGACCCTCTTCAGCCACCGAACGGACCCGCGCCGAAACCAAAAGCCCCGGCTTCAAAAGGCTCAGGTCTGTCACCTCGCTCTTCAAGGGCGAACTTGAGCTGTTGCTACCGTTGCTACCACTACATGTCACCAAACCATTCGAGTTCACCGTTTGCACCATCACCATCAAGATCTTCCCAACTTTTGTCTCCGTCGCCTTTGAGAGGACGCCGGTGAAATGCGGTGCGAGTCCCAAATCCAATTTGAACACATGCTCCTCTTCTTCAAGAACTACCGCTGAGATCCACATGTGCTTCTTCAAACCGTGCTTTGTTGTGCTTGTTGCCAACCCCGCATTCACCAGGCTGGGCCGCAATGAAGCTTCCAGTCGGGTCTTCTTTGCACCTAAGGCGCCCAAGATCACAGCCGACACCAGATCACCCGATTCAAAGCAGCCCATCTTTCCCCCACAGCTTTCAACCTCGCTGCGCTGAACATACCTGAAAACGAAAAAGCGCATGTTGGAACACAAAAAATACACTAATTCCGTGACAAGAATGCTTGGAATCAAGAATGCTCAACTGTGTCTTGGGTTTCATTCGTGCATTTTAACGGTTTCATTCTCGCATTTGACCCAAGGCGCGCAAGCAAGTTGTATGGGAGATTGAGTGTTAGCTCCTGCAAGGTCGGACTGCGATGAAAAAAACGTGGAAAACAATGGGCGACCGGCACCGAACCCCCTCGCTACTAGGAGCCAGGACGCTACTAGTAGCTCCTGGCATTACTACTAGTAGCTAGAAGCTACTAGTAGCAAGTGCATTCTAATTTAATTGAATTTAACTCAAATAGCTTCTTGTTACTACTAGTATGGCACTTGTTACTAGTAACAAGAAGCTACTGGAACCAAAACCGAACCTTCGACCTCGCGCTCGGCTCACCTCCTCGGTGACGTCACGCACAGCACCAATCATCAGGGAACCCTCGCACAAATGTGCTGCTCCCAATCTTCGCACTCGACCTAGGAGCTAGGACGCTACTAGGGGCTCCTGGCCGTACTACGAAGCTACTAGGAACAAAAGGGGCATCCTTAAAGTGAAGGGAAGACGAAAAGTACTCGAAGAGGCCATTGCTCTTAGGTAGGAGGCCATCGCTATTAGAGACAAAGAAGAAATTGAAGAAAGGTCTTATATAGAAGGCCATTAAGTCGACATGACCCAAAATGTTCAAAGGAGAGCCCCAGTGACTAGAGATTTCTTCTTCCATTTGGCCTTCTTCCGCATCAACGTGTTCCGCTTTTTTTCCTTTTGCACCTTTTGTTCCTTTTTCTTTCACCTTTTTCACCTTCGGCTCATCTTCGTTTTCACCTTGCTCCGCTTCATCACTTCGTCTCGTTTTCTTTTGGCTTCTTTCGAATGCCTCCTCGGCGGAATGGACCAGCCGGTGCCGAAGTAGCGTCCTCTCCTAATAGCTTCTTGTTACTACTAATCAGGCACCTGTTACTACTAGCGTGGCACTCGTTACTACTAGCTTCTTGTTCCTAATAGCTTCCTTGCTCCTATTGGTACGGTCAGGAGCCCCTAGTAGCTTCCTTGCTCCATTTCTTCACTTCCTCGTCTGGACATGGCGTTTCACTCCTCTTCTTCTGCTCTTCGCTTCACCATCGTTGTCTGAAACAGGTGCTTATGACTGCAACAGGTGTTGGAGCATTTATGACTTCACTTGGGAACGAGCAAAAGCAAAAGAGAATCTGTCACCTATATGGACACAGTTTTTCAGAGTGGAGTCAACAGGGTGAAGGTAACATCTACATTGCTATGGAATGATGGTACCACATGGCTGCGGATGGGCCAATGGGAGCACTCCCAAAACACAAGGAATGTTGTACAGCCGATGCTCCTACCAGCAATGCAATGTAACCCACTAGCAATGGCCTCCAGCCTACAAGCGCTTGTACCAAGCAAAAAGCACACCAAACCATTTTCTCAACGCATCTAGGCCAGGGCAGCTGCCAAAGCACAACGCCAGAAGTCCTCAGAAGCGATCGTGTTGTCACCACCTTCCAGAACCGAGGTGCAACAAACCATTTCTGGTCCAGACGCACTTCGCACAAACAAATATAAAGTACTGAGAGTAGCTGTGTCAATCTTATGCAGCAAATAGGAGACACATAATATATATATACACACATACATACGCACACACATCCATATATATATATATATATGCAAATAGGCTGTTCAAAAAACCTGCGGTTTGTGTGCCAAGAGCATCCAACGCATCGACCTTCAGCTTTTCTTGGTGCTTCATCATGGAACGGCTTATGCCATCTGCTTCGTCTCTGGACAGCTGATAAGCCTTCTTCAGCAGATCCCTGGCACTGCCTTGAGTGAAAGTAGCTTCTTGTTACTAGAGGCAAGAATACTACTAGTAGTAATCCCAGGAGCCCCTACTAGCGCCCCTAGTAGCTTCTTGTTACTAGGGCTTTCCAGAAACATCCGCCCGGTCGCCGGCTTGGCGCAACACGAATGTCCTGCATTGTTCGCTCCAGTGCCAACAGTAACAAGAACCACCAGTCATCCCCAAACAGCTCTGATGAGCACACCACTCACAATAAACGATGCAGCGATGCTACTACGGGCTCCTGGCCATACTACTACGAGCAAGAAGCTACTAGGAACGAAGGGCATCCCTGCTAGCAGCATTCTCACTACTAGTAACAAGAAGCTACTTTGGCACTGCTTTGCAATGGGAACTCTTTACAATGCCTGATGCTAATCCTGATGACCGTGTGCTGTTTCAATCCTCAGGCAAAGTGAACTAAGTGAACTACCCAAAAACACATCCATCATTACAATGTGTCCCTCCTAGTCGGTTGGAGGCCATTGCTAGTAGGTTGGAGTTCAACATCTGTCATATTTGCAGTCTGATAACTGGAAATCAATCGCTAACCTGCTGAGAGGCAACGTGTTGGTGAGTTTGGTCCAAGTTGCTGAAACGAAGCAAGTGGGGTCTGAGCCACCACTCGGTGTATTGAAGCCAATGGTGCCTGTCTCGCATGTGTTTGTAAAAATGACGTCCAGCCACTTGGAAGTCCAAGGGACTTGCTGTGGACAGCGGACTTGCTGTCTCTTCCTCCGTCATCTCCGCTGCCCGAATCTTCGAGAGCAACGGCATCGGATCATCGGGCCACAGGAATTTGTGGATCAGCGGCTCGTCCGGGACGAAGAGCGGAATGGCCATCGAGTACATGTCCGAGAGACGCAAGGCATTGGGAATGTGGGGCAGCATGGCCACGGCTTCGAAGGAAGCAATCTCATGAAAACTCATGGAACTTTGAAAACCCATGAACACGATCCTTGAACTCCGATCGCCACGTTCCTCTGGCGTTCCTTCGCCTCTCTCTGCCTCCAGAAGGCGCAAGACCCGCTGAAAAGGAGCTTGTTGTGGCAAGGACGATCGGAAGAATAAGATCTGCGGTTTCGCCGGCTGGTAGCGCACCGGGATGTACAAAGAGAGACACGGAACGTAAGGTATCCGAATGCCTGCCTGCCAGCGAAGGATTTCGGCCGTGATGTGTGAGGTGGCGCTCATGGCCCACGGTCTGCGTTGAAGAGTCTCATGCAAAGACCACTGAGAATAAAAATCCAATTCAGACCTCTCCTCACTCCCCCCATTCATCGTGGAAAGGTCTTCATAACCCTTCAGGGGGCGCTTTGCCGTCTTGACGACTTCGGAGGAACTCCAGCCGGTCTGCTTGCTCAAACTCTCTTCCCTTTTTGCTTCGTTCCTCTTTTTCTCCTTCTTCCTCTCAAACAGCAGAGTCCAAAAACTCTCCACTTCGTCCAAGCCGAAAACCTGATCGAAATCCACCAGGAGACCCATCACTCGCCCTGCAGCCGATGCCCGGGTCAAGGCGCGCCGATCTCCACAAGAACTTCCTGAAAAGAATTGGGAGGAAAACAAGATGCATCTCTTAATTTTTTTTTGTTTTTTGTCTTCACTTTCTTCCTTTTGAGCACCGAATTGCCAAAAAAATGCTAAAAGAGCCCGCTCCCGCTCTCGGTCTCACGTTCTATCTCTCTCTCTCTCTCTCTTCCTTCTCTTGCCCCAGGTAGTGGCAGGTATAGGACTTATTCCTTCTCAGTTAGTGGGCGATGGATTTGAGGAATCCCTTTCCGCTGTTGCTGCTGTGTTGTGTCTCCCTAGTTGTCTTCCAAGCGTGTCTCCCTATCTATCGGTCTTAAGGACATGATGCTCAATGGCACCAGAACCACTCGGGCCAGGCTGCCAGGCCCTCCACAAAATGTGCCACCCACTCTTATGCACTGGGCTAAGGCTGCTAGCTAGCTCCATCAGATCCTTTCTTTAGGTGAAGCGATGCCCAAACTTGAGTCGACCCGAGCTCACACACGAGTCTCCGTTGTCGTGGCTGGGCCATCGCTCTTTCAAGGAAAACGGTCATTCTGCACTTTCTGCACGGCACGCGTGTACGGACCCGTGAGCTCTCGGCTTCGCGGGCCCGTGGCTCGACAGTGCGGGCTCGCGGGCCTATGGGCAAGCAAGTATCTGGGCATTTTGAGACTATTCGCAGATGGTTTCCTTTTTGCCAAGAACTGGGAGCGTCAAGTTTAGGGCAAGGTGCCTCAGTGCGCTTTGGGGCCTGGGTGCTGGTTGAAGATGCCTGATGTCTACGGCTGGGTGAGCTTTGGGTTGTGGGCACTCCAACCTACTAGCGATGGCCTCCACTTGTTCCTAGTAGCGTTCTTGTTACTACTAGTAAGGCACCTGTTACTAGAAGCGATGCACTTGTTCCTAGAAGCGTCCTTGTTACTACTAGTCAGGCACTTGTTACTAGTAGCGATGCACTTGTTACTAGAAGCGTCCTTGTTACTACTAGTAAGGCACTTGTTACTAGTAGCGATGCACTTGTTCCTAGAAGCGTCCTTGTTACTACTAGTAAGGCACTTGTTACTAGTAGCGATGCACTTGTTCCTAGAAGCGTCCTTGTTACTACTAGTAAGGCACTTGTTACTAGTAGCGATGCACTTGTTCCTTATAGCTTCTTGTCTATACTGCTGCTCACACGTGGGTTGGGAGTTGGCGAACTTTCACTGGCCGTTTGGTCGAGCACAACCCGTCTGCACAACATAATAAGAGTGATTTATGGATGTTAGTTAACTTTCGCGCTCCGATCCTAATACTTGGCAAGAAAATTGCAAGTCAGTTCAAACTTCTATGATGTGAGCTGATCATGGCCACAAAGTCATGGCATGCTGGAGCTAACTTCACTCTGCTTGTGATGTGGAGTCATGGAGGGTGAGTTGGAAGGCGCGCAAGTTGGGACACCCACTGATCTTCCAGGGTACTGTCATTGTTCACATCCTTTCCTCATGAGGTCATTTTGACGGACTTGCTGGAAACAACCATAGCCCTTTCAAGAGCACCATGGTGCAGCCTCATGGAAGAGGCCACGTCACGACATAGACCTGCAGGCCTACGCTTCTCAGCCCGAGTGCGAGACAGCTCAACAATTACTAGTTGATAACCTTTTTGTCTCCCTGTGATCAGTTTCGGCCGTTGCTGTCCTCACCTTGCCTCCCGTGTTACCCTTTGCGATGCGTGGTTGGCAGGTCACAGGTGCGTTGGCGCTGTACTTTTCATGGGTTTTGTTCCCCAAAGCGGAGCTAGGGGAGCTCTTACAGCGGGCATCGCTACTTGGAGCAAGGACGCTAGTAGGGGCTCCTGGCCTTACTACTAGGCAAAGGACGGGCGTGCTCGAAAAAAGACGTCGAGCGAAGATCGAAGTTTGGAAGTTCAAACGTCCGGCAAACACTCCACGGCCCCCCAGCAAATCGACGAAGAGGAATGAGGAAGAAGGAAAGGGACAAATCCTTTTCTTTGTTTGGTTGGAGGCCATCGCTCTTAGAAACAAAGAAAGACGAGGAATAGATAAACATCTAAAATAGATATATACTTAAGGGCTGCGTGTAAATTGCGACGGAAACCGGTGTTTTTTGCGACGGTAGGCCGAAATGTTTTTCAAAAGTGATCGTGGAGTTCGTTGCGCGCTCAAAAGTTCAAGGAGTGTTTTTTGCGACGACGTGTTTTTTGCAACAATTGTTTTTTTTTGCCACGGTGTTATTGTTTTGGTTGGACAAGCCACCAAGGAGTGGGAAACACGAAGTGTTTGGTGTGACGGTGTGTTTTTTGCGACGGTGTGTTTTTTGCGACGGTGTGTTTTTTGCGAAGGTGTGTGTTTCAGCGACGCAGTGTTTGTTGCACATATATGGTCGTGTATTTTGCAACGGGTACGGGTGTTGTTAGCTTCGGTGGCAGGGTGTTTTTT
>CAXAMN010001614.1:416404-426670 GCA_963970005.1 Durusdinium trenchii
AAAAAACACACTAGACAAGTAGGAATAACACTACTGTTTGGAATTACACTGGTTTCCGTCGCAATTAACACACGTCCCTATACTTAATATTGGCCTTCCCTAGCCTGCTGTTTCTGAAAGTTTCCAAAACAATAATGGTTGCCGCCAAAAGTTCCTACTGCCGAAAGACGCTATTGGGAACAAAGGGCATCGCTACTAGGAGCAAGAAGCCATTAGGGGCGCTCCTGGCATCAACCAGGACGCTCCTAGTAGCTCCTAGTAGTAGCGAACCTTGCTCCTAGTACTACGGCCAAGAGCCCCTAGCAGCGTCCTTGCTCCTAGTAGCGATGCCCTTGTTCCTACCAAAAACCTGTTCTTTCCGTCCTTCTTTGGCCTTGCGAAATTCACGAAGTGACTCGTGGCATCCTCGACCATGCTCGCTGTCCAAAGCGTCTAAAGCCGCGTGAAGCAAAATGCAAAGCCACAGAGGCTCGGAGCAAACGATCAACTTGGAACTCCGCAGAAAGACGTCTCTCCTGAAGCGCATCGCTACTAGGGGCAGCAACTAGAATCTACTAGGGGCTCCTGGCATCGCTACTGGGAGCAAGGACGCTACTAGGAGCTCCTGGCCATACTACTAGGAACAAGGACGCTACTTTACCAGTAACAAAAGACCGCAAAAACACGTCTCTCCTCGCAAACTCCTTCAAGGCCCACAAAGCTTCGTGAACTTTCCACAAAGGCCTTGACGTCAATTTGTCTCGCCCAGCAGACTCTGTGAGAGGCTCACCCCAAAAGGCATCCCAAGTGATCCGAAGCGAAGATTGAAAGGCTGAAAACTCTGAAAGCTTCTCAAATTGCCACAAGTAAGCAAAAAAATGTCCTGCCTCAAGTTCCATTCGACCCGCTGCTGCTTGCAAAGAGGCCAAATGCTCTAAATTGCTGGGTCCGTGCTCCCCGACGAGTGCAACTCTGATCTTTCCAAACTGAAAACCGTCTCTGTCGTCTCGGTCACACTGAAAAGAAGACTCCGCAAACATTATTGCGTTCTCACTTTTGCCTTCACCTTCCTCGATGAAATCCCGATAGCTTGCATAAAAATGTGGATCTTCCAAATTCAAGTTCACTGCAAGGTCAAAGGAACTCACATTCCAGTTCGATGATTCCAAATGATCAAAATTAGAATCTAAAATGCTCACAAACGCAAACAGCATGCTTTCCAAATTCAATCTCGCAGCATCCTCTGGCAAATTGGATCGCATCTTGTGTACCAAAAAAATCACGTACTGAACCAATGCAAAACCAACAGGACACGCCATGAAACCAACCAAGTTGTCGGAGGACCACGCAGGTGGAGACCCAAACAATCCTTGCCACTGCGAT
Organism: Durusdinium trenchii; assembly: GCA_963970005.1. Classification (NCBI taxonomy): domain Eukaryota; class Dinophyceae; order Suessiales; family Symbiodiniaceae; genus Durusdinium; species Durusdinium trenchii. The sequence goes on from CAXAMN010001614.1 coordinate 417,767, forward strand.
TTCTGCAAAGCAGTCACCCAATCCCGCTTTTCACGAATCTGGGTATAGTATGCCGAACCATCCGGGTGCCATTCACCCGCTAAAGGAACAAATATACGTCCGTCGAAGAGACTGGCAGCGTCCATTCCATCGATGAAGTCTTCCCACTCTTTCCACTTGAGATACGCCAACGATGCCGTTGCAGGAGACAAAGGCCCCGTGGCACTAAATGCTTCACGAAAGTGGTGCCAAAATGGATCTCCATTCTCGCAGTCCAAGAAACTCGCAGCTTTTCCGGCATCAATGCTGCCCTGAGCTTGAACACGGGAGTTGCCAGAAAACACACCAATCAGTTTCCAATGCTCTTGCTGCCAAAGTGTTCTTACCTCTGGTCTGCCTTACCTGAACATGGATGTGTTAAAGTCTGGCAGGTCCTTGCCGTTGTCTATTTTTTTAATATTGAATTGTGAATACGAGCTTCACTGGAGACTCTCACCTAAGTTCTTCCAAGCGTCATAACGTTGGGAGTTCGCGAATCCCGTTTCAATCGCATGGCTCGCCTCAGCTTCTGCTGTCAGGTGCCACTCATGCTGCCATCGCCCAAGCATGTCTTCACTCGTTTTGCCAAACGCCATGGCAGACCATCCCAGCTGCAACATGTGAACTCGTGCCAGCATGAGCATCAAATAATGAACGCGCGCAAAATGTGGAGCAAATGAAAAGTGTCAAAGTCGAAATCAAGGGTCGTCCGCCAACTGGGCCGAATCCAAACAGATCCTGCTCTAGTGTCCGCATTCCATGGAGCCCCAGACCATTGTTCGGTACCGTGGCCAGCACATCGCTCATCTGCCCGAATTGTGCGAACATGAATGTTTTGGTTTCCCTTTGATTCTTTGAACTGGACCCTAGTAGCGTCCTTGCTCCTAGTAGCGATGCCCTTTGTTACTAGTAGCGATGCCCTTTGCTCCTACCTCAGGAATTTACTTTCCAAACATGTCCAGGTCTCTAGGTCCAACTGTTGCGACGTCCTTTGGACCTTTGAGAAGCTCAGGGGGCGTCAATTGAGTTCGCCTGGCGTCCGTTGCTGCATCATGTGCCTGACATGTACGTACATGAATCGTGGCTCAAACAACGACTCCAACCTTTCGCCCGCCGTACACATGTGTTCTTGAAAAAAACCATCGAAATGTTCGGCCTTTTTTCATCCTTGTCTACAGTCACAAGTCAATGAAGCACTGAATTTCTCAACGAGACCATCGTCTTCAGTCTTTTGCTGGCGACAACCAAATAGACATATTGGTCCAGAGTCGTAACTCTTAACCTTGAGTTGCACCACTCTTTTCGGGGAAAATGGCCTCAAGACTCAAGATCGGACATTCAAGTGCAAGGTGTATAGCCCAAAGTGCACCATGAGGAACACCGCCCCCCCAAAAAAAGATTGGCCTGGACTTCGTCCGTGTCAAGCACTTGGCTGGCGACCTCCTCTGCACCAAGTCGTCCATGCACACACGTGCTGGAAAAGGCTAAGCGGCTAGGCCGGCCACACTGCCAGAAAGAACGTTTGCGCATTTCAAGGCTGGATTGTGATGTGCGCAGTGCAAAAGAACTTGCAAAAAACAACAACGAAAAATGCGGGCCAAACAACGGGTATGTTTGCGAATAGGAGCAGCGGATTGATAAATGAGAGGGAAAACTGTAGGAGAAAAGGCTGATGTGAAAGAGGCACAGCTGTTGCACAATTTTTCGTGTTTCGCAACCCGTCCGCATGGCAGGGCGAAATAAATGTGAGCAGCATGATGGAGGTATACTGGATGCTGTGTACATCTGACATGTTGTTTTCATGCTCGGGCGGGTGGGCCTCCCACAAGCCATCCATGATATGTGTGCATTCATGTAACACCTCAAAAAAAAAACACACACGGCGCACACGCACGTAGCATTTGTTGGGAAGGGCTGCCAACCACATCTCTCATATCATCCTCCGTTTCCTCTAGCATCATCTGGGCGGGTCTTCAAGAGCAAGTCAATCAACCTGCTTGACACCACACGTTCCGATGGGTGTGTGCTCAAGTTCATGTTTCGGCTCATGTCAACCACGGAGGCACAAGAACAGTGCGCGCAGAGTCCCATGAAGAGCGTTCCTGCCCCAAGCCGTGCAGCAACAGAGATTAAACATACATGGCCGGGGACAACCTGGTGCAGCACCCTTGATGATGCGTGTCCAACAACATGTATGTCATTATGGGCCCATGCAGAAACACACAAAACCGATCGTTGAAGTTGTTTTCGGGTCCTCCAAAACATTGCGGAAGCGTTCTTCACGAATTCGCCCTGTCGGGCTATCTGCTTCTTTGACCTGGAGGCAATCAAATTCAAGGTTGCTGCTGTGTGCCGAAGCACGTCCCACAAAATGAGAAACCCACCATTGCAGCGATCGCTTCTGTCAATCGAGGCATTGCATTTTTGGCGGTCAAGGATTTCGTTGTGCGATGGACAACCTGCACATATTGAAGCATTGACACATACCGCATCATGCAAAAATGCCCACCAAATCACTTCGCCCTGGCCTCCGTCAATGGCAGCTGCACAGTGCGAGATGCGTCCTTCAAACAAGAACCGCCAAACTCAAAGCATCGATCAAGTTTAAACCCTGTATGTGGTGATGTACAACAGGTGTTCACCAAAAAGAAGCGCACCCTCTGCGCAATTGTTTTTGGCCACCGTAGGCTCCAAAAACGCTACACGAAGCCCCGCCTAAGGTCGCACCCCAGCACTTCCCGACAGAATTCAGTTGGGTGCACGCAATTGTCCCACCGCTGCAAAACCGCATCCAAGAATGCTGGGTACGGTGCTGGCTGGGAGTGGTGTGCGTGCAGCCCGCCTATACCCGCTTTCAATTCCGAAAGCTGTCTGGCGGGGGCAGTTTTTGGCTAAAGGGTTTGCAGGCCGGGAAATCGGGAAATCTACCCTTGGGCCGCCCATGCGCGATGAAATAAACAAACCAGAGACGTCGTAAAACCTACAGCTGTGGTTTTGGGGCTTTGAACCACACCTTCTCCTGGAACCTTCACACGTTCATACTTGGGTGGGCTTCATCCCAACCCGAGGAGTGTCCCCTGTGGCCCCATCGAAAGCGGGTTTGTCTATCTTTCCACCGGGCCTTCTGAAGTGGACAAAATAGGCTTGCGCTAGCCATGCCACAATTAGCAGGAGCTGACCGCCATTTTTCAGAGTGGTCAAACATCTCCAAGGCCCATTCGGGCCGGTTGCAGTAGGTTTGGTTTCCTCGTAGGTTTGGCTTCGTCGGTGTTGGGCCTCTCCGTGTGATTCCCCTTTCACCCATTCCCCTTCACACACGCATTTTGCTTCATTCGTTTCATGCTTTTCCCGGCTTCATGTCCTGTCATCTGACTCTGTTTTCTCTCTTTGCGTGCACATTGGCCCGTCCCTTAGCTTGTACGCGCACAACTACTTCAAATTCACGCCTCAGGTCGCCCACGTCTTGATGACGTTGGGCTTCATTGCTTGTCCCTAGTTATTTGGTTTCCCTTCATCGCAGCCACATGCATCTTTGCACATGCACACCGGCCTTGGCCTCCCTTCCTGGGAAGCGTGTGTGTGAAAACCGTTGGAATGAATGGGGGGCGTGCGGCCATGCAAAGGCGCCAACGAAACTATGCGTGATAGTGGAATGCCTGCAAATTGTGATGTTTTGTGACCACGATAAGAGTCTTGGAGGCTGCTTCAGGATGAAGAGGTTTTGCTGCTGTCACAGGCTAGTGCACTCGTCGTCGACGTCGTCGCCTTTTTGACCCACACCGGAAACCTGAACCATGACCTTTAGTACATTTGGGGATTTGAACCACACCTTCTCCTTGAACCCTTAGGCGTTCATACCTAGGTGGGCGTGTGGCATATGGTTTATAATTGGGCACGCCACATCTTGAGTGTCGCAGTTGCATTTCCGGCCCATGTCTGTGAAAAGTAAGCCGATGCAACCTTTGTTGCGAGTATTGGGTACGAGTGCTGGGCGTTACTTGAGCCATGGAATGCCCGATGGCAACAGCCATGGTCGTCAGACTTGACGCCAGCTGGCAGGGTCTGGAGACGAGATGTGGCGAGAGGTAGCGGAAAAGCCCACGTTGCGAGATTCAGCCTCCAAAGTCAATAAGGAGCGCTCTTGCCAACAAAACGGCATGATGGTTCAGAACATGAAAACAGTGCCATGCCAGTGAGAGATGGTTAGTGGCGGTGGGGTAAACAAATCCTGGTATATACAAACGCCAAAGTCAGAGCAAGGGACGTTGAACCCCGCGGTGTGTGGTCAAACCCCTGGCTTGGTGTGAACGCTGGTTGGTGTAAGCCGACGTTCCTTGTACACGGTGTGTGGTGTAAGCCGTGGTTTGGTATAAACCGTGGTCGGTGTAAATTGTGGCTCGGTGTGCAGGAAGCTGGTGGGAGAGAAAGTTCCTGTGGCATAAACAAGTCATGCGCCACACCAAGGGGATAGCAAAATGTTACGAGTCGATGGAGCAATGATACAGGCGACACGCTGCATAAGCACAAGTGAAGCACAGGTAACGAGGGGACAAGCAGCCTAGGACAAGGACAAGGAACACGATGACCGTGACGAAAATGACGACGAAGGCGACAGTCAAATGACCTAGTACATTGTCCTCGCCTTGGTTGATGCATTTCTGACTCAGACGTGACGGGAGCTGAAACCGGTGGAGTGGGATCTACACGTGAACCGGTGGAGTGGGATCTACACGTGAACTATTCACGGAGTAGGTCGTTCCATCCCCCCGCCAACGACTTTCAAAAGCAGAAGAAACTCCTGTTGCTTCCACGATGGCAAGACCTGGACAAAATCAGAAACTTCAAACATGGTTTGCCATTCTCATGTGGACACTGCAACTGGTGAAGCTGATCATGGGCCTTTTTCTGAGCCAGTGTCATGGGCTGGGTCATTGCAATGGTTCAATATGATTGGCGTCCACTCAGCCATTGCACAACTTCCCGCTTGGCACAGGCCTTGGAGCAAGGACGCTACTAGGAGCAAAGGGCATCGCTACTAGCAGCAAGGACGCCACTAGGGGCCTGGCCTTACCACTAGGAGCAAGAACGCAGGCCCCTGGTGGCTGAGCCTCCCTGGAGGGGATCGTTGCAGGGAGCCGTTGTAGGAACACAAGGCCCACACAACACTTTCTTCAAGTTGGAGGCCATCACTGCACAGTAGGTTGGAAGCGACCGCTGGTAGCTTGCGGGTTTTTGCTTTGCATTTCCTTTGTTCGTATTTCATTCATTGGTTTTGCTCCAAATCTTGGAGGAACGCCGTCTGCAGCGCAGGCATCCCTGTGCGAAACGAGTCTAGTTTGGATAGTTCGTGACAGGAAATGACAAACGCGCCAAGGAATTGATGTCCGCTCTGGTAGGGGAAGGTCGGGAGATTCGACGTCGGGAACTGGTTGCCAAGTGGCGGCTATTTCGTAACCTGGAAGAACAAGAACTGCAACTTGCGGGAGTCAACCCTCACCGGCCAGGTGTGGACGTGGTGCGGGCGGAGTTGGCCTATCGTGTGCCAGGATGCCGTTGAGATGGACGTGTTGAAAAGTCCCCGGAAGGCCGGCGCCCTGGGCACTTTGGCAACAGCAAGGCCCCTGCGACACATAGCCGCCTGGACTGGTGCCTGCCACATGACCTGCTGCTCAGGGAGCTCCCAATGACTTTTTGTTGCACGGTCAAGTTTGCCAACAAAGCTTCAAGTTCAGGCCTTAGAGATTGCGCGACGGATGGCAGGTCTTCAAATTGCGGTCCTGTTGTGGGGACAACCTTGATCGCAACGGTGGGCTGTTTATTTGGTTGGTGTGTGCATTGGAAAACGCATGGAGTAGGAGGTGCCATGAACGTGAATGTGAACAAGGTATAGGTTGCAATGATGGTGACGCACTAGCAAAACAAAAGTTAGGAGCAAGGAAGCTAATAGGGGCTCCTGGCATCGCTACGAGCAAGGAAACTACTAATTTGGGTGGTTGTCCCGCACTGTCCGCCGCTCATTTGGGCGCGTTTGGTCCAAACGTGGAGGCCAGTGGTATCAAAGAAAACCGACGTTGGCATCTTTTGCACGCCTCGACACAGCTTTCTCTCGTGAGCGTGTTCTTTTGTCCACGGCGCACGGCAACAAAGGAGCCAAACGACAGCAGTTACCGCGCGCAGATTCGGAAGGAGGTGGAACTGTGCGAAGCGGTCTGGGCACGACACCCATGCAGCCCATGCGCGTTCAGCGCGGGCTTGACGTTTTTCCTCACGTCTTTTTGGCGAAGAAAAAAAAAATGTTTGTTTCTACTAGCTTCTTGTTCCTAGTAGTAAGGCACTTGTTACTAGTAGCGATGCACTTGTTCCTAGTAGCGATGCCCTTGTTTCTACTAAGTTTGTCTTTCAGATGCCTTTAACATCCCCGTCTTCCGCCGGATCAGACGGCCAGTCTTCGCGGGTGAAGTTTCCAGCCAGTCTGAATCTAAGCTCTTTACCACACAGTTGCTACTATTAGTTTGAGGCCATCGCTAAGAGGTTGGAGGCCATTGCTACTAGAAACAAAAATAAAAGAAAAGGAAGAAGGGTCTAGTATAGTTTGCTACTAGGGGCTCCTGGCCTTGCTACTAGGACTAGGAGCAAGAAGCTACTGGGAGAGTTTCCTATTAGGATAGTTTAGTTTACCAAACAATTAGTGCGAGTGCTTCGTCAAGGAAGCTCCCGCAGCGTGAGCGATCCTGTGCCCATGCTCGGAGCCACTTCTTAGCTACTAGCTACCTCTTCTACTAGCGGTTTTTCCTAGTAGCGTTCTTGTTCCTAGTAGTGCGGCCAGGAGCCCCTAGTAGCGCCTTCTATGTCTCCAATCAGCCACCTCTAAGTAAGCCATCAAGCATGCTGTTGCCAAATATTTTGTTAATGTGCACTGCGGTTGGAGGCCATCACCATTAGGTTGGAGTCATGAAACGCAGTTTTACTCTGTGTCCTTGTTAATCTATTTGTGAGGTTCGCTCTGCGCACTTCTAAGCTGGGCCTCGTGGCCACGGCGCTCCCAAAACGTAGACGTGCGCGTTTTAGTAACAAAGGGCGTCGCTACTAGTAGCGCCAACGATCTTGGAACTTCCAACGGAAATCGCGTTTTGCTCCAAGACTAGTGCTACTCTGGATTGGGCAACTCGCGACGGATGCACCACACTTTCACCGGATCCTTTGCATTTTGCAACCAAAACTCGCACGCAAAGTTTACACAGTTTCTAGTCCACTTTAAACTGTTTCGAAGATTTCAGTCCTTGGGTTGATTCTCCAAATACAGTGGTATGACCTCACGTTGAGTTCCAAACTTGTCAGAATGTCCAAGCACCATGATTTGCCCACGCCTGAGTTCCCAGTCTATATTCTCTCCATTGCCCTGGCCCTCTACACCGCATCAGTGTGTTTTGTGTCGCATAATATAAACAATAATGGAAAAATTACATGGCAAAGTACCTGAGCGCATTTTGCTGCATGTGTGTGGTTGTGTCGGGTGCGTTCACCCTGGGCCACAGGCTGCAACTGCGCATGTCTGAAAAAAATATTCAATAACCTTCCCCGGTCACATGTTTCGCACAAAAGGTCACCAGCCTCTTTGCTGACGATGTTGCAGCACTTTGGGCATTTGCATAAGCTCATCGAACACGACATTTTGGAGTTTGGCCCTTGCCATAGAAAAATTAGCGCAGTGAAACACAAGTTGCCGCGTCGGAGGGGCAACCGGCAACTGCGGCGAAACCCAAACTTCGGAAACCTGGCACATCTAAACCACAATCGATAGGCCGATGATTAAAAAGACTTGGATCTGGCCTTTCTTGAACTTGCGAAAGGCCTCTGCAGGAGAACAGAAGGTCAGTTTTCGTGAAAGTTCTTTACACTGACAACTTGGATTGGCATTTAAATTTTATCTGACTAAACTCTGTCACTCCTCCTTCGCGCATACAGGTTTCGCATGGCTTTACGCCTTGCTCCCAACTCTGCACTTAGGAGAAGAGTGGACAGCTCTACCACGCTGTGTCATGCGCAGCCTCAACAAGCTGCCTTTAATGGTTTCCCTGTCTGCGATCTGCGCTTGAAAATTGAAATTTTGAACATGTTGTTCCATGGTTTAGTGAAAAACAAGGCAGCAATCAAACCGAAGCGCACCCTTTTCCTTGATATGAAACACTGTTCTTATGGGATGCAAAGTTCAACACCCCACTTTGGAAGTGAGAAAGTCTCTTGGAACACTTCGAAACATGAGTTTGCTAAGGCTCAAGGCCTTCTCATGCATCTTCTGCTTCGGGTTCGGTTGGATTTCCTCGTCGAAGTTCTCTGTGGTATGTTGCTCTTCTCCGAACCCTTTCGTTGGCAGCTTGGGTGATCTGATCTTCTTGATTCTGGTTCTTTGTGTTTCACGGTGGAGTTGAGCTGAACTGGATGGGGCCTCCTAAACAAGCTCTGCAAGCTTAGTTGCACGAGATCGCCCCAGATGTCCACAGCTAGGGAGATGATAAGCTGTGGCACATTATGATTTCCGCTGAGGCTCTAACCTCCACTCTGGATGGAGGCCGTGGGGTTTGAAGGCTTCGCTGACTGCGAGTTGCGATTGCCGCAACATTGTGTTGAGCACCCACCGTCATGGTTGCAACATCAGCTTCACTTCTCACACGCAAGGTACTCCTGCCACACAGGAAACCGGCTAAAAATGCCAGAGCAACCACTGCGATCAAAATGATCAACAAAATCCGAAAGAACTCATTTCCAGGATCTTCACTCGCTGCACTCTCAACACTAGTGACACCTTGCACTAGACTGGAAACCATGCACACATTTTTTTGTCCTAGACAAGCTTGGTGTCTTGAACGCTCATGCAGAATGAACTCT
>CAXAMN010001614.1:444183-466134 GCA_963970005.1 Durusdinium trenchii
CCCCTTCACTCATTTTCGGATAGTTAGTGGGGCCCTGCATGGATTGGTTGATCGTTCTGGCCACGTTTGAAGGAGGCAGTCCGAAAAACTCCGGGTAGCAACCTTACACGGTAGACTACCAACCTCCCCTGGATCTTTAGCTCACAACAGGCTCTCACACTCGTCCGGTACGGTACGAAACCTTTCTCACAAACCTCCGAATACTTCGGAAAACTTCAAATGCTGCACTAGCTGCTCTCAGACACTCGCACCCTTTTCTCACACTAGCCAAACGAATTGGCCTTGAGCCAAAACATATCCCGTAGCACTAAACTATACAAAGAATACACGAAAACATATTAAAAGTCTCTTAAAGCATCTCCACACACAAAGAACTCTTTCAAAACTTCCGACTACGCTACAAGTCGCTTTCAAACAATTAAGAAACAAAATGTTGTACTACCGCCAGGTTCCAAATCTTTCACAAACAAACTTAAACAAAATTTATGCATCGCAAACTGCAAGCATCGAGCGAGGTGGACATCCCGACATGGAATTTCTTCACCCCCTCTTGGACACAAAGCTCGAAACGAACTGGCTGGCTTTAAGCCTTCTTATTCTTCTTCAATGAGGACAGACATTTGGCGCAAATATCTTTCGACATAGGTACGTTCATGCCCGAGCAAGTTGGATTCAAATGAACCTTGCTCCCACTCACTGAAAAATACACTTTTGAGCATTGCTCAATGCCTTTTGGAACTGGATAGCTCTTCGGCGTATCGACTTTAAAAGTCACTTGGCTCTCAGGCTCAGCATGCTTCCGACACCGCAGGCAGCAGCAGGTCAGCAGGCATCCCAAAAGAAAACCGGCTGCAAAGACCAAAGCGGTCGCTGCTTCCAGGCTCAGCATCGCAAGCGCCGTTTCCGCATCCGGCATCATACCTCGGATGGTATAAGCTTCATTCCAAGAAAAGCTGTATCTCACAGTCTGCAAAAACCAAGATTCTTTCGAAATGTGCAATCGAAAGTGCTCGCAAAAACGTGCCATTCGGCTCAGACAACGTGCAAGACTTACTTGGCTATTATGATTCTAATTCGGCTTTAAATCCCTTAAGGATTAGCTTGCCAAATTTCCTGGGGTAGTGTTGCGTTTCCTTCCAATTGACTTCCTTGGACGGCAAATGATCATGACGACCATCACAAACGCAAACCTTCAGGCTTTCCAACAACCGAGTACTATCTGTCTCAATCCTCCAGGTCTTTCTGACCAACTGACCTTTCTGGTTCAACTTGACTGAACAAGCATCCACAAATGTTGAAAACGTCTTTCGTTTCCTCAGAAAATCTTTAGTCTGATTCCATCCCCAATAAGCACATCTCTTTGGCCATTCAATCGCTACGAAATCGGCTACTTCCGACATCCGAAACCTTTCCATAGCTTCTTCTGTGTCTGGTACAACTCTCGAAGATGACCCATATAGTCCTGACCAAACTTCTTGATACAAATGTACTGAAACGGACATCCTCCTGTACACGGAATCGACGACCACAAGACAACAAGCTTTCCTCTCTTCCGATGGCTTATCATCTGCTCCCGAATTGACTCGATTGTGTCCGATCGGGTTCCGTCATCCGCCTCAGTGACAGTCAAGACTTCAACACCTTCCGTACGGCTTCCGATTTCTTTCATCTCGGACTCCGGTGATGTGCAAAACTCAACAATCAGGATTTCGGTACATGTGACCTTATCCATAACCCACAACCATCTCCCGATCCAGTCATACGGCACTTCAAATGAAATGAGAAATGCTCTGACAACTCCGATCGTCTCCATATGTTGTAAAGTCACAGCTCTCGACAATGCCTTGGTCATCAAGTCGGCGCAATTCTCGGTACCTCGGACAAAGCTGATGGAAATCACTCCCTTGTAGACTGCATCTTGCAAAAAACAGATTCGAATGTCTATGTGTCTCAATCTTCTCAACAACCCTGACATCTCTGTGACATTTCGGGCTGCCATCGAATCCGTAAGCAAAACTGGAATGGGCAATTCCTCAGCTTGACATCCATAGACATGTGCCACGGCGTGTTGAATACCTATAGTCTCTTTCGCTCCTTCGAACAAAGCATATAGCTCTGCCTCGGCTGAACTACAGGCTACACTCTGCTGCAACCTACTGAATGCTTTGACACAACAGTCACTAACGAAGATGGCTGCTCCTGAAGTACTCTTCCTATTGGTGGACTTTTCGGCTGCCCAACTGGCATTGACATAGGTCGTAATCCTTGGTGGTCCTGAGTACTCATAGCTTCTGAACTTCAACTTTCGATCGGCTACTGATCGGATGTAACGGATACTCGCACGCATCGCAGTCTCGTGTACAGCTAGCGTCTGAGATTGACCTCGGGCAAGCATCGAACACAACAAACAAACCCCCGTTCTCGACTGAGCTACCCAACCTAGCTTACCTAGTGCGGTTCGAAAGGTTGCTGCTGCCTCGGGTGACAACGGTTTCCGATCTTCTTCTCGATCACGATCATAAAGCTGAAACAAATTGGGGGTCGCTTGACTTTCCTTTCCTCCTGGATACAAGTTCATCATACCTTCATAGTACTCTTTCTCCATGTACAAGGTAATCGTTCCATCTTCTTCCTTTTCGATCACCTTTCCCAGAAAACGAATTCTGTCTTCTTCAAGCTTTCCGGTGACTTTCAGTCTAAGCTTCTTTGATAATTCATCAACGAGCTTCTGAATATTTCGATCGTCTCCGACAACCAGCAAATCATCAACGTACATCAAAACGATCAAGTGATTCTCCTCTTCCGTCTCTGCAACTCCTTTTCTGTATCTTCCGGCGAAGATTGTCTTTTATCCGTCACACATGCTGTCAAACCTTCTTGATCTAACAAATCGGCTAGGTGACGATACCATGACATTCCTGCAGAACGAAGTCCGTTCATCGCTTTCTCAAGAATGACGAACAAAGGCTCTCCGTCTTCATCTTCCATCCCAGTCGGCAACGAAACGACCGCTGGGTGAATCACGGGGGCGTGCAAGAATGCTGTACTTACATCTAAAACCCATGCTGTTTTTCCTACTCCTCCTTTCTTTGATTTCTTTCGAAAACTTGATTTCTGAGCTAGATAAGACAACACAACCTTCAACGCCTCTGATGACGCTGTAGGGCTTGAAACGCCCAACTCCGCTGCTGACGGACCTGTGGCGAAATCACGGACAACAAGTCTCGATCGAACGATGTCTCCTTTGATAGCATCATGCTTATTTACAACTACCCATCGGGTTGAGATGATTCGGATACCATGCATCTGGCAATACTCTTGCGCTTCATTTTTATTCACGACCTGACCTGTCCTGTGCTTCTCTAGGGCAATGACCTCTGTGTGCATTCCCTCGAACGTGGCATCCACATCTAATGGACCTTCACCTATATCTGAAGTCGCTCTTGATGGCTTTCGGAGTACAATCCATCTACCTCCAAATCCACACTTTGCACGAATCGGCCTTCACGTCGAACTTGGACTCCTCGGTTTCCTTTGGAACCTTCCTGCTATACTCAAGTACCCCCTCTTGAACTGATGACAAGAACCTTTCAACCTCATCATCCGAACATCTTGACAAGGGGTCTTTCACCTTTTCCCACAACTCTTTACCTAGATCTGATAAGCTCGCAATGGCATTACCTTGATGATCATACATGTAGAGCTGCTTGATTGGCAATTCGGTAAACCCTTTCCAATGACGCCTCAATGGCGCGGTCTGGGTTCCGAACTCGCTGACATGGACCTTGAACTGGTCCCTTGGAATCTCATCGACTGGCCTTTCATCAACAGCATCGACGTAGTACGTCCTCTGAATACCTACCAGCTGATCCTCACGCATCGGCAATGGCAGTGATGATGCTGCAAAAACACATTTTCGACTTCTGTGGTGAACTCTTCTCAACACAAGCTTGTCAAGGTCAACTTCCCAATGGTCATGATTTCGGTTCTTTCCTCTTCTTGGGATTTTCTGGAACAAATCAATGTCCATGGGACTCTCCCCGGGTGATTCGGGTGCTCTGTACCCTTCCGGTACTTCTGTTGGCTCATAGCCTTCACTCATCCGATCATCCTCGATAGGTTCCGGATTCTTTCCGATCTCATATGGATTCGTTGGATCCTCTTGCATTGGCGTCGGTTCGGTATCCGCTTCCTGTCCCTTTGGCGCATGGAACGGAACATCATCAAACTCTGGAAATCTCTCTCCAGTCTCTTTCTCTTCATGCTCGCGATGAAATCTATCCCACTCATCATCGATAGACTTTCTTTTCCTCTTCTCTCGTTCTGACTCTGATTCTGGAACTCTTTCTCCCGACTCTTGCTGAGATTCAGGCTTTCCTTCGGTATCCAAGCCTTCTTCCAATCCTTCAGGCACGACGGGCATAGACGACTCGTCTTCGATCGGTACTATCCGTTTGTACTCTTCTTCAAGATACTTTTTGTAACGGTTCCGACACTTCACTGAATGACCTGTTTCACTCCCGTTCGAACAAGCTGGACATCTCGAAGTCTTATTCACTTCACTCCAATACCAAGGTGGTTCCCCTTCATGGATGGGCAAATCAACCAATTTCTGGGGTTTCGAAAGATCATTCGGTAGTCTTTCAATCCTATCTGGCTTCACTCCACTCTTGGAATTTGGAATTTCACACAACATCCCAAGTCCAGCGACAAAACGAATCGGTGAGGCAATCTTCAAGTCTCGAACAGGCACAACCACAGTCTCATCCTGTGAACCTTCGAAGGCAACGAAGTGACCTAACGAAGATAACTTTGGGGTCAAGTAAATGCCTGGAACAAAGTGACGAGCGTTTGCTTCTCTGACCTTTTCTAAGTACCCATCAGTCGGCCTGGCAAAAACCAAACATCCAAATGGCATCACACGATTGGTGTTTGGGACTTCTCCTGAACTAGTTACACTGATGCGCATGCGTTGATACGGTGTCAGCGAACTGTTGGCTTGCAGCTGAAATGCATTGTGGACATGACAAGCGTTTGCTGCAGCGTATCGAAGGCTTTCACTACCTAGCATCAACCCGTGCTGGTACAACACTGTACGAATACATCCTAGTTGAGTCTTGAGGGCCCTAACTGCTCTCTCGGCTCCAGTTGCGTGTCTTCCTGGACGACTGGTCTCATGCCTTGAGACTATCTTCAATCGAATGAGTTCAGAAATGAGCGCAGTCAAGTCACGGCCTTCATCACTGAGAACCATCGCACCTGTGGACGAACAATGGTTGATGGCAGCTGTCAAAACACGAATCGTCGAAGCTTGATCTACATAGATTGCAGCTGTTGCGATCATCCCGTGCGTTCGATTCCACATCACAACATACCTATACATGTTTGGAGACTTTGGATGGGTGCATAGGTTGGCAATATCCATCTGGATCTCGTTGGTGACTTGATCTGTGCGTTTTGGCGCTCGTTTCAATCCCTTGCTCGTGAGACAGACTGCACAGCTTGGATCATAAGGTGTGTGACTCTGCAAAATGTGCTTAGCTAGTCTGTTACCTCGTAGCTCGATGGGATATTCGAACTCGAACTCAGGCTCTGACTCAACGGTGCAAACGATTTCCTTTTTGCGCACGACGTCGAATGCTGGATTCGAAAAATGCGCTCTGGCTCTTATCGGCGGCTCTACTCCCCTTTTGGGAGGAACCTGGACGCTTTGGATATCATGTCTTCCTTCGCGTCCGACGCTTCGGACATCGCGTCCTACTTCGCGTCTTCCCTCTTGTCCGAAAACTTGGACAGATGCTCCTGCAGTTGCTTGCGGTACGCAATCTCTTCCTCGGACAATGGCGCTTGAAGCGCTTCTGGCGGCGTAGCGGGACTCTCCCCCACCATCACCGTCGATTCCGACATTGCCTTTGGCGCTGGTGTCAGAACTACTCCTCCCGCTGTCGGTGGCACTGCGGGTTGCTCGAAAGAAATTCGTCTTGCCTTTCTCAAATTCTCTCGATCTTCTTCTTCTGCCTTCCATTGCAGGAGATCTTGTTTTCCTTTCTCGAACTCTTCCTGCCGGCGACGCTGGACCTCCTTTCCATGCTCCAAGGCTTGTGCCATCCTCTCTGAACGGTACAGCGCCTTCGCCTTTCGGCGTTCTTCCTCTTCTTTCTCTTGGCGGGTGAGTTCCTTCTCCCATTCGATCGCTCCTGCCTGTCTCTCGGAGGCCAGCTCTGATCGAAAAAGCTTCTCGCGCTCCTCGTCGGTCAGATGTGCCAAGTACTTCGGTATACTCTCTTGGCACCTGATCCTGATGCCGTGGACGGCTTCTCCTCTTCGAGGGTCCCGGTACCCCTCTTGAGGTCTGCTGCCTTGAGGAGGTCTCTGGCTTTTTGAGCTAACAGTTACAGTTACACCTCGTCTGCCACCGCTTTTTGCTCTTCAGTGAGCGGTCGCGATTTCGCTTTGGGTCTCGTCGGTGGTGTCGGTGGCGTTTTTGGTCCCGGAACCGATGGAGTTTTCGGCTCCGGAATTCCCGTCTGGGCAATCACTGCCAACATTTTCTCCGGATCGACGCTTACCGGACTCGCTGGCTCCTTCGGCTTGGCAACTGCCAGACCTGCCGTCTCCTCCGGTCTGTCGCCCACTGGATCCTGCCACCCCGGGGGTGGACCCGGTGGGGGTTGGGGTCCCACCGGTCTGGCCTTCGCCTTCATTGGCAGCAAGGATGGGGTTTGCCTCGCGGTCCTTCTGGCTGTTTCGTGAAGCCGTAAATTCTCTTCGGTCAAGGTCAGGACTGGAGGATCGGCTGCTTCCGATCCAGAAATGGAGGCATCCGTGACCGACAACGCGGCGTTGCTCGAAGGTCGCCACAACGCTCGGACCTGGGACGTGTACTTCACGTTCCCCGGCTCCTCGGGCTTTCTCTTCATGTAATAAGCGGTTCCAGGCTTTATGTCCTGTCGTCGCGCCGATACTTGTCCCTGTGCATCCGCGCTTATACGCATCACTGTTTCGGATGTTATCCGCTCGTGGCCGGTTAAGCCGGACGAAATGCTCTTTGGACCTTTGGTCGGAGTCGGAGCACTCTCTGGAAGAGCTCCGTGAATCTCTTCCAGGTCTCCAACATCTGAGGCTTCCGAACCGGTCAGACTCACCATCGTGACTCCCCTCTTTGGGGCTGGATCTCGATAAACTCCTTTTTCACACGAGATCCCGATGACTTCGGCTGCGGACGCGCTTTGGCGATGCTTGTTTTGGATCATGTACTCGCCCTTGGCTGTGACTCTGGAGGCCTGAACCTCTCTCTCGATCAATCGCAGCTTTACAATCCGCTCTCGTCGCGGTGCTTTGGTGTGTTGTTTCAACACCTTCTGGACTGACCCCTTCGGTAGTGGGTCGTCCACCGTCACGGTCCAAGACCGTCGCAGTGATGGTCCCTTTCGAACTGCTTGCTGAAGGCCTGCAGCCCGATCCGACCGGCGCTGCTGTCTCAGCGCTCGCTGCCTGGCGCGATTTCTGATCCGCTTCTCCTCGTCTTTCTGATCTTGTCGATGAAGCCAATTTGACCAGGCTTTCATTCGAAACGTCACTTCCTGCTCGGACGTTGCCTCCTGAGCTTTCTCCGTCTCGACAAAAGGCTTCTCTGGGATCTCGGGCTCTGGAAGGTCCTTCGGAACTTCGCGCTTCTCCATCTCCAATCCCTTTTCCTTTTCTACTGGCTCTGAAGGCTTCTCGGTAGCTTCTGTGCTCCCCTCGGGTTCCTGTTCTGGAGGTTTCACGATCACTTCGGTACTCTCCTCTGGTTCCATCGTGACAAGGACAACTCTCCGCGTCTCTTCTCTCGGTTCCGATGGATCCTTTTCCACATCCTGTTGCTCGACTTGAGCGATCACAGTGCCTGGCGCTGGTTCGGTCGGTTCTTCCATGACCGTGTCCGGACTCTGTTCTTTCTTCTTCTCTCCGCTCAACTCCGTGGTATCGACCCAAGCATCCGAAGGCGTGCTCCACTCGACGAAACCTGGGCTGGACGGGGTCCGCACAGTCAATGCGCTCGTGCACCGAACTTGAACCTTCACGCTCTGCAACATGCAAGACCGAATCTTGAACTGCTTCATGCATGGTCGAATAACGAACAACACGGTGCGAACTGGGCTCAACATCGGACGTGTACTGCAACGAACGGAGTGACGATGACATGTCAATGTCGATGACTCCTGGGTGGACAATTGAAATCCAAGGCACGTTACACCAGAGAAAAATGTCAAGATGAGTTCTACTACTCCCAGTTCTGTTTGGAACCTGGTCGTGACCTCCAAAATGTGAGAGGGACAAACATGGTGGCTTCGCCGGTTTATCTACCTCTCTGGAGGTTCGGGAACAGCTCTTGCCAGGTGAACATGAAAACGTCCAACCTTTACTGGCAAGAAGTGCAACACTCAGCAAACTAACCTGTCCATATCCGATCAGACCTGTGACTCTGAGCTTCTGCGGCCTCTGCAGTTGGCTGCCAGCGCAAATGCTGCGCGACACTGGTGACAGGCTTGAGCTAGCAGGTGCTGCGGGCGACGGCGCGGCGGCTCTCGACGAAGCAGCAACAGGCGAAGCAGCACAAGGCGACGACGCGGCGGCTCCATCGCAATCTAAAAAGCTAACATGCCTACTTTTGAGAGCATGCGTGCTGAACTCTGCTTCGACACACCGATTTAAGATCATTTCCTGTCCATTGGCTGTGGTGCATCGTTCGTTGACGGCCCACTCCCTGCAAATCTGCAGGTATCCCTCATCCACTAGACTTTGACTGATCAAGTGGATGCTTGCCCCACTGTCCACCAAAAAGTGTGGATCAGTGTGCCAAATTGCGTGGGTCAGGGGGTTTTGGGCTGAGAAAGAAAAAAAAGCAAATAGACACTTTAAAAAAGGAAATAGAGGTTTTCAGAAACTGAAACGAAGGGTGGGTCAGAACAGGGTTTGTGGAAGGATGTTTGCACTAGTCCCCACTCAGATGATCCACGCAAAAAAACATCATATAGGCGGCTAACTGCTACCTGGTAAACTGAATGAAACCTGGCTGCTGGCAACTCTTTTTTTCACTCCGGGAACATGTGGCCACCCCTGCTTTAGTCAGAGGTTTACCCTGCTGCTGAAAATCTCAATTTGCCAACTCAATGGCAAGGACCCAAGCTGAAACTCAAGCCTTACCCTCAATCCTCCTTGGACTGGTGGAAAGCTTTTGCACCCACTTCATTCTTGGTCAGTTTCCTTGACCGGTCTTCAAAGCATAGTTCTGGGAAGCACTCTGAGGGAATTCTAAGGCTTTGAGGCTTTGAGACATCGGAAGAGTGGGACAAAAATGGGCCTGTGGGTGTTTGCACTACTCAGCACTCTGAAGATCCGTGTAAAATATCATTCAAAATTCATACTCATTCATATTATCATGTTTGTAAGCTGCTAAATTAAGTTATTATGAATGAATCATATGTATGAAATTGAACTGTTTTCCATCCCGGCCCATCCCACATCGTAGAAAATCTGGCAACTCTGTTTTCACTCATGGCCCATGTGGCCAAAGTTCCTCAGCCATAAAGGTTTCCCCCACAGCTGAAGAAGATCCCCATTTGCCAACTGTATGGCAAGCACCCCGAGCTGACACTCAAAAACAAATCCCTCAAGCCACAAGCCTCTATCCTCCTTGGACTGGTTTGAATGTAAATAGATTCCTTTTGACACTGACAGTGAAGGTTTATATAGTAACAGTTACTGTATAAAGTTTTATATATTTATATAGTGCAGTGCAGCGCACTATGGATTCTAGCTCTGTGAGGCACCCTGCACCCTGAGGGAATTCTAGCGGCTGCGAGTTGTGAGACATCACGCCAGCTTTTCACTCAGCAGCAGCAGCGGCCTGCATTCCTGCTGCCAGCTGCGGCTTGCGCTGCCTTGCTGCCTGCTGCCTTGCTGCCAGCTGCCCTTCTTGCTGCCAGCTACCCTTCCCCCTGCAAATCAATCAGATTTCACTTCACTGCACTGCACACTACACATTACTCACAGTGTCTCACAGACATGATTACTTTATACTGTATTAAGAATTAAGTTGAGTTACATAAGTTATATAAGTTATATATCTTATTTATATATATTTATATATATATATATTGTGTTTCTCGCAGTTTGTCACTCAAATCTTTACTGACTGTACTAATACTGACCTTACTAGTATAGTACTGACCTGCATAATTCCTGATGCAATGACTGCAATGACAATCCCCAACCTGCATCATCTCGAGGCTATTTCTTAGGCGGTCTTCCCTTTCTCTTGGGTTCTGAACCTGAAAGGCATCCAACCATTGTCCAAGTCTCAACTTGATGTCAAAGCTCACGAGGTCTCCGACGAGTATCAAAAAGATCGAACGGCACGGTCGAATGCGCGCCCAAGCTGCCTTTTTAGGCTGATGTCGTGTCCTATGTGCTCAAGGGCCCTCAACGAAGGAGAGACTGCACTATTCGCAAACTGACTTCTCCGATTGACGTCCGGCCAAGAAAAACTCATACGCATTCGCAAATCAACACGGGCAATCTTTTCTTTGCCCTTGAGTCATTGAGGGAAAACATTCAAAAAGTTGCCCTTCTTCATGATCGCAAGCCAAGTTCATTGGCCTGCAACCACGCGCCATGCTGAGTGGCCGGCAGCTGTCTTGCTCTCAAATTGGGAGCATGGTAGTCATACGAGATTGGAGTCTGGGACGAACGATCAGTCAGCAAGCCACTCAGGTATTTCTCGCGGATCTTCTCGAAGTCTTCATGATCCAGCAGCTTTGCTCTTTCTTGTTGGAGTCTTTTGTTGACACTGCCAAGGAACATCAAATTGTCATTCCACATTCGGTGCCATTGGCGGATTTGCTCATCTTCGAAACCAGTTGTGGAGGTCACCAGGAACATGGACGTGAACTTTTTCCACCTGGTACTGGTCACACTTTCTTCACTCAGGATAGTTCGGGCGCTTCTATCCATGCCACTTGAGCTCAATTCCAGTTCTTGGCAAAACTGGCGCCACCTTCTCTGCGAGTTCTCGTTCTGCACTTCCATTTTCAATCTACTCCAGCGAGACCACTCTTCAGGAGGAATCTCATCATCTTCGGACTGCTCGCTTTCATTCTCGAAGCGCTCGTCCGAAGGCAGCTGCAAGACATACCTTACGACCTGCTCATTCTGGAGGGTCTGGACATTCTCAACGGCGACATGGCTAGGACCTACCGGCTGGTCTTGCAGCAGTTTTTCTTCCAGCTGGGCTTCTTCTTCTTCTTTCCAACGGTTCGCCACCATCGAAAACAATTTCCGAAGCAGCTCTTCGAATCCAAAAAGTGCAAACAGAAAAATCACCAGCATTGAAAGGATCATGCTCCAGCTGTTGCTTGAATCACTTTTCACAAGCTCCTCGGCGCTGGCCTTGGGAAGGTCCTCAACCATCAACTTGCTCACAGCAGCGATTGCGGCCGTGCGCCATGGATCATGAGCTTTCTTCATAGATGCATGACGCATGCTTGTAAAAATGACGTCTACAGCAAAACTTGTTTTTGGAGTCTTCACATCCAGGTAGGAGACACACTTTGTCAGGTCCATCGGCGAAGTAGCTCTGTTCTTCCTGTAGCAAGCGGTTGTTCTTTTTCTCGTTCTTGTTGCGTCACCTTCTTTGCTGCTATGAAGTTGGGGTCATATGACAGCTTGTGGGATCCTCGAGCCAAAGTCACTGCCATTGCATCACGAGCTGCACTCTTCCCAAAACAGTTCTCCAAGGACCGCCTGAAGCACACTAGAGCTCGTATCACTGCCCAAGCCGCAATGTGAAATTCGGTCATATCAGAGAATGCCTCATGCCACCCAGGCTTCACAGAAGTCCTAGGCAAGCAGCAAGCAGGAGCTGCAAAGTGATAAGAAGTGTATCCCCAGTCCCGAGTCCCCGGTCACCAGTCCAAGAAAAAATGTTTTGCAGCAGGAGCTACTGGAAAAATACTGACAATTGGATCATCTGTTCTTTGCTGTTCCCTTATTCAATATTATATACAAATAGTACAGTACAGTACAGTACAGTCTAAAAAAATATAGGTCGGTCAGTCAGACAGTCAATATAAAAGTATAAATGAGACCACCGCCGGCCACCGAAACCACTATATGATACAATATGGTTAAATGATCATCTACAATTGTCTACAATACAATTTATATCTCTTATATATATAGTACTGTAAAGTAAAGAGAGGTCCTGTCTTGCCAAGCTTCATTGGAAACATCTGGTCGCAGTCGAAGCCATGAAGATTGCTGCCAATGCCCTCAAAGAACAGCATTGATGGAACTCTGAATCCTGTAGCGTCCGCGTTCATGCACTTCTCAACCAGGAAGGCGCAAGCTGCAAGCAGGTATATACCTCCGGAAGGTTGACAAGGCAACTGAAATGCCATTCTCTCTGTGACTCAGTTTGCAAACTGCACTGACCTGCTTCCCCCATGATCTGAATCCAGTCCATACTTGTCAACAAAATCAGGTCGTGGTCAGGAAATTATCCAGCTCAGGAAACTGAACTCTGAAACAGACACACAACTACAAATAGAGGCTTGTTTGAAGAGGCAGCGACTAGAAGCAATGCTTCCCAACAAACTATGACTGTTCTCAAAGCGACCAAGGCAGGGACAGGAAGATCTCAGTAGCTCAGTTTGATCTGGAATGCTGACATAGAAGAAGTAAGAGAAATAGAAGAAATACAGAAAAACCATCACAGCACCAGTAGTCTACTATTGAGTTTAGTTTTGTTTCTGGGCCAGTACTATATTGGTCTTTTTAGCGTGTCGGCGGATTCGAGCTACAGTGACATCTCCAGGCCGTGCTGAAGATCAAGTTTCAAAGTGAAAACAGGTATGTCTCATGACACCTGCAATTCCATAAGTGAAAAGCAGAAAAGCAGGCATGACACCTGCTGCATTCCGTGACCATCCGGTGAATTTCTGCCAGTTGACAACAATTGACAAGAGCTGTGACATTCAGTCTAGTCGGCAACCTACTTGAAGTCTCAACCTATGACAAACTCATCTAACCTAGTTTCACCGGCTGAAGTTGCACCGGTTGAAGGCACGGCGGCGGTTGCTGAGTATCTGCTGCCCACTCCGAAGATTCTGCGTTCCTCTTCAAATTGCTTGTACTCGTCGCTGAGCTGCACCAAAACATCGTGGTCAGTCCTGAGCATGAGTGACAAACCAAGAGAACAAACCACTTCCAAAACACAACAAAACAAAACAATGCCAAAACACTCAGAACAGGACCTAGTACTGGGACAGCAAAACCGCTCAATGACATCGAGAAACACTTGGTCGCAAAGCACTGCGACTGGCCTGCCCCAAGCCTTGTAGGAATCAAACATCAGCTGCTTGAATCCCTGCAGATACTCCAGCAGGTCTTCGCCAAGGTCTTGGTCATGCAAATGGTGTCAAACAACAACTACACATAACTAAAACAACACAAACCAAGCAAAACGCATAAGACAGACAAACATATGAAAGCACGGATCACTTCACATCACTGTCTGGTGAGAGATGGCAGTACCAAAGCATAGCCTCCACCCTTCGGCCAATGCTGGCATCGCAGCTCATGCGCTCCTCCTCCAAGAAGTATGCCTTGACTTCAGGCATGATGAACATGGCCGCTCGCAAGACCTGGTTCCCCCCGAGTTGCAGGGTCTCATCCTGGAGCTGTTCATGGTGGAAAGCATCATGAAGCAATCCGATGTCCATGAGCTTTGTGCCCCGCAGCGCCTCCACAACAAATTTTTCGCCCTCCAGCAATCGATCCAGCATAAGGAACATACGTGGTTGCTCGTCCATTGGCCTCAAAGCCGCTGCCATCTCATTGAGACTGGGCATCGCGGAAGTGTCCATCTCAGAGACAGCTGCTGGACTTGCAGCGGAAGTCAGCGGAGGTGGAGGAAAAAGTTGCTTGTCGTAAGTCACACCTGCCATAAATATAAGATGTAGATATATATATATATACTGTAACATTGTATAGTAGATCTATACTATGTTTTACAATATAATCATATCAGCTGACTTGAACAGCTGAGCGGGGAGGCTTGAACCAAAATCTTCAGGGGTTCAAACTGGGGTTCAAACATACCAGTCATACATCTTACATGGGCCTGGACCTGGAACTGGAACTCATGAATTTATGACAATGCAGCTGCATACTCATCAATCAGCCAGAGGGTCCATTGGAGTCTAACAACATGGCAACTTCAGGGATCATCATGTCCAACAACACGCCTGTGTAGTCAACCATGGTGCTTCTTCAAGCACTCAGCAACAAAGAACCTCTTCGCGTGAAGTGACTCTATTACAGCCAGAAACAGCTGACTGACAGACACAAACATCCACAGACTTATACAGTGAAACAGCTGACTGACAGACTCAAAGAAATACAGAAACAGCGGACCAACACTCTCCAAAGTAAAGCAAAGTCTGCAAAAGCTCACAAGCAACTGTAGTACGGGTTGAGAACATGTTCTAAACTTGCAAATGCCTCATCACCCTCCAGAACTAAACGTGCGCGATGCAGCGGAGATGGTCACTGGGATCACCTCAGTTGAGTTGAGGCAAATCATTCACTAACATGGCCTTTGCATATGCAGCTCGATTTAACACACTCAAACTGTAGTGAAGGAAAGCCTGTCAAGACTCTTGAAACATAAACCTGTGACTTATATAGTTCTCGCACATCACACAACAAACACACAGAAACTCACACAACAAACAGCAGTTCTAAGCATCCTGCCTATTGCCATTTTTTCCTGCAATAATAAGGAAGAACCAATTGGATATTGTGCATTGGAACCTACTGACAACAACTGACAGCAACAACAGTGAGATCACCTGCACTATAAATGAAAGCAATCAGCTTCTGGCTTCTTCAATGGAAAAACTGACAGCCCTCAAAGCGACCAAGGCAGCGACAGGAAGATCACAGTAGCTCAGTTTGACCTGGGATGTAATTGATTGGAAGTGAATGAAACATTCATAAAACAACTCACCACCACAGTTTCTGCTACTTCTGGCAAACTTGTAGCTTCATTCAAAGATTGAACTGTTCAACAGTCAACATGAACTCATCGCTGAGAGCCACGCCTTGAACCACACAGCACACCATCAAACAAGCAAGCAGCACATTAAAGCGGTGGCTGGCCATTAAAGCGGTGGCTGAATTCTAGAGACAACAGCTGACACCAGTGACATGCTTGCCTCTCCTACAATTACAATGTAAGTGTAGCACCACTGACAGGCTGACAAATTAAAGGAAGGTGTCAAAACAACTGACTGGGCCATCCTGACTGAAGGGCCATTTGAAGCTCAGTTCCACCTGCCACGCCAACAGCTCAGATGAGTCCATGTTTGACTCAATAGATTTAAACCTCTTGTTGAACAACAGTGCTGAATGACTGCTTCTTGCACTGATTGCCCAGCAACTGCGCAAGCAGCAAGCACTTTTTTCATTCATGGTGCTGGTCTGGCCACTGCTTTTGCAGTAGCCAGAGCATGCCGTGCCAATTGCTCGATGTCTTCTCCTGAGTTCAGTCACTCACAAAACTTGTGCAACTGGCATGGCAAACTGTAAGCTTTGTCCACACATGGTCCACAACTTGCCACCCAAGGTTTGGAATGGTCCAATCAGTGAACAAACCTCCAAGAGATAGACTTGCTGCCCAGTCTCTCACACTGTCCTGCAGCCACAGCGCATGGTTTTTGGAATAGTCCTTGAACAGCAGCTTGTTCCTCGGGTTCAGATGCTATGGACCGGCTGTGGGCCAAGCCATTAATGAACCATTGATCTTCAATTGTTTGATTGGATTTCCACTTGTAGCTTTAGAAGACGATCACAATCATTTAATTTAATGTCCTTCTTTTCATTTCATGATTCATGAAATGAACTAGCAGTTGACCTACTCGGTTCAGTTGATATTTCATTGAGTCATGCATCATGTTCAAGCCAAGTCTCAGTAATCTTGTTTGTCTGCACCTGCCCAAGCTTCCATACCTCTCGCTAAGGGAGAAAAACAACAGCTGAGTAACACGGTCCATGCCATAGTCGTTCAGAATTTCTGACCTCATCCGACAAGCGCAAAAGCAGACTTAAAAAGATACCCAACCACACATGTCACATGAACTTCATTGGCAAGACATTTATCCACTCCAATATCCACAGTCACTGCCTGCCTATGATTCTTCTAACCACTGTGCAATCAAGACACATCACTTCATCTCTGTTCTGCAAGTCAGCAGCGCTCCTTTGGAGAATCTCCATCTCATTTTCCTCCGCGGCTGCTGCTCCTCCAGAAGAAGCTGCTGCTGTGGCTGAAGGCTCTGGTGCTGTGTCCACCCATATAGTAGATGCAGACGGAGCCGAATGAGCAGTTGGATTCTGCTCAGGGCGAGCCTGAGATGGGTTCACTGTTTGCCAAAGTCAAACATGCACAAAGTTGAATGAAACAAACCTGAGTTCCTATTTTTTGATTCACTCAATCTTGATGCTTGAGTGAAAGACTATCCAGCAACACTCAACAGTTACAAAACAACCCATCTATCATCCAGGCCAGACATGATTGGAATGCATATCTGTGCGTTTAAAATGAGAAACAGTTGATGAAGTATTTCCAGTTGGACCCCAATAAGAATTCTTCAACACAAGAAGGCAGCATACATATTTTTGAACTGAAGGCTCATAAAGATTTAGTTCACAATCCATACAGAGGGACAGATCATGACTCCAAGTAACCTTCTTGTTGGGACGGGTTGCTGGGGCCGTATCCACTGATGGTGCTGGGTCTGCTTCCACTGATGGTGCTGGGGCTGATGGTGCTGGGGCTGATCGCACTGACCATGTTGTTCTTGGGGCTGATTGCTCAGATGTTGGTTCTGGGGCTGATGGCTTTGCAGATCGCTCAGATGATGGTGCTGTGGCTGATGGCTCTGCAGATCGCTCAGATGATGGTGCTGGGGCTGATGGCTCTGCAGATCGCTCAGATGATGGTGCTGGCGCTGATGGCTCTGGGGCTGATGCTGTGACTGGCCCCCATTCAACAGGTCGCCACCCTGCAGGTCGAGGTAGTGGTGAAGGTGGCTCCATGCAGAAGAGCGTTCTCAAATTGTTTGTCCTGAGCTCAGCAAGCGGCAGTGTCACAGAAGAACGATGTGAATACAGGATATGTAATAGTGGGCAATCAAGACTTGTTGAACCATTGTGACACTCTCAACAATCAATGATATAAATATCAATGATATGATATATTATACTTAATTACTTTCACATGAGCAAATTTGTATCAAAGCAAAAACTGCTAAACACAGGAACCATGCTCCATCGTTCAGCTGCTGGTAAGAACTCAAACAATGTCTCAGCAGTTCGATTGGCCACTGCAAACCACTGGTCAGAGGTCATGTTATGATTGCGCGTGATCCTCCCATGAGCATACCTCCTGAGGACAGGCTTGGGTCAAACCCAATGAGAGAAAGCTGGCAAACAAAAGAACACAAACTCACCTTTCAGAAATTGGCCATTGACTTGACAAATGATGGTTTACAAACAAGAAGTCACAGGCTGTCACAGGGATCTGTTTTTCTTATTTGCCCTGGTCAAGTGTTTGTCAAAGAGCCAGCTGTTTTTCATAGTCACTGGTCATGCACTCAAAGAGTCAGCTGTTCCTTTAGGGTTAATAGTAGGCTTTGGTGGCAAGAGTCCAATCCATCTCTACAGACAAGAACTGCTTCGCGAACCAACAGTCCAGTCCGAATGGACATCCCAAGAGAGCTTTTCCATGATAATGAGGACCTGGACGCCAGCAGCCTGAGAGTCCATGGACCAGTAACCAACTTTGTAAACCAAAGTTGAAACACAGTGACTAATATAGTATAGTTATATAAGAGTATACATATGTGACTAATAGTGACTCTATATAACATTGGTATACTCACATCAAAGCAACTAAATCATTCAACTTGTGGGCGGCCAGCCAAGTTACGTGCAAGATTGCCCAAAGCACTGCAGTGACTGTTCCTGTGCGATGCCATCCTTGAAGGCAGGAGATCCTCAGTCAACAACAAGGGTCATCAATATGTTTCACCCTTTCTTCTACCACAAAGATATGGTCACTATCGTGGTTGAACCCCACAGAAACACCAAACCAAAGAACATGCAAACAAGACTCCTGATCACTGAGGCTGGCTTGGACAGGATCATGTTGAGCACTGCAATGAATTTAGGATGGCACATCACCTAGAAGTGGAGCAACCATTGGGTTGGTGGACTATCGACCGCACTCAGACTACACAACAAGCACATGAAGCACAAGAAATGAGAGTTGAATCAAACACATCACAAACAAGATCATGTAAGGCCAGCGCAGTTCGCTGGGTGCTCTGAACCCATCCAGAGTCTCTATGATGTAGGGGCCCTTCTTGCCCTTGCCCTCACCCTTGTTTTTGCCTTTGGTGCTCCTGAGATTGATTGACAAACAGCTGACAAATCTTTACAAACAATTGCCAAAGAAGTTTCACAGCTGACTACAGACTGGGAATGAAACATGTAACATTACTGCTAAGACTCAAATGCACAAGCATCTCGTGATACACAGTGGTCATTGAAGGCCACATCTCGTGGTGATTGACCTGAGATTCCTCCGGGTGGCCAATGATGGCCACTCTGAGTGGCCACCCTCTCCACCTCCCAGATTGGAGCGGAACAAAGCCTTCATCGCCACTCTCTACCTGGGAATTGTCAGGAGACACAGAAAATTCCTTTGTTCATGATTTGAGTGATTGTTGATGCTCTGGCCATGTGACTGAAGCAAACAAACATTGTTCTCTAAGTTTAGTTATATAATTATGGACATCAGCGCCAAGTCAAAAACACTTGCAAATAGATTTGGCCCAGGCACTGCCTGTCTCGCCGCCTCCATGACGTTTGCTGTAATCTGTGTCATGGTGGAAGCCAAGAGCCAAGTTATGCCTGGGGTGCAATGGTGGGTGACTGACAGCCAACACTTCCCTGGAGAAAGGTCAGCCAGCTAGATTGTCTCAGATCAGACTACTCCATCGATTCAGTGACTAAAGCCAAGACTTCAAGAGTAATGCTTTGCAAGCTGCTTCTCCACCTCTCGCTTGGTGGTCTTGAGCACCCAGCCACTCAAATTCCAGAATCCACCTTGCTGGTTTCCTTGATGCACGTAGTCCCTTAGATGAAAACCAAACTCAGACCCTTCAAACATTCCATGGACAGAGCTGACCACGTCTGTATCACCTCACGCGACCTCAATGACCAACAGCTGACTCACCCTGACTAACAGAGGATACTCTCAAGTCAAACAAAGACAAGACAAGAATCCAGATGTCCTTGGCCTTCTCTTTGTCCAAGATCCAAAGAAGATATAATGCCTCAGACTCACTTCGATCCACTTCAATATAGTAATTGGGTGACTGTTATGAAAAAGAAAACCTGCATGTCCAATGCAAACGCCCAGCCAAACATTCAGACTTTTCTAACTCAATACAAGCAGCCTGCTGAGATTTCCTTAGAACCATCAATGGAAACACACAATCGCATGATTCAAGTCAATCATACATACAATTACAAGAAAAACTTTTCATAGACTTAGTAACCTCTAACTAATGCTACACTCAATCCAGGTCTTGACATGGCCTGATGGACTGCCATTCAATGACTCAATGACCTCACCTCTAAGCCAAGTCAAGTCTCCTGTCGATCTGTTCCAGGCCCTCCCAACCAAGCACCGCAACAGCCCACGAAGTACCAGCGGCAGAAGTGTGGGCCATGCAGAGACTACTGATGGAATGAATGAAGGTCTTGATCGTTACTGACTGATAGACTGAAGTGACTAGCTGAGTACCCAGTTTTGAAAACATCTGACTTCATTACTGAAGTGACTAACAAGTGACTAGTCTTACATGTTCAGACTGTCAGTCATTGTCTTGAACACATGAGTCACTGCGGGTCATCAGTTGTGGAAAGTTCAAGTCAAACATCTAACAACAAGTGACAACATCTGACTGAACCCAATGAAGCACACAAAGGCATGCCAATTCCCCCTGCCCCTCCCTAACACATGCCAATTCCACCTGCTCCTCATTGAAGGCCAGTAGAATTCAGCAGAGGATGCCTAGATCAATGGATTGCAGCTAACACATATTTTAACACTCTCACAAAAAGAATCAAACAAAAGTCAAACAGTGTTCCCAAGGCCCCAGGCGTGAGATAGCCACAGGAGTCCAGCCACAAATACATCAGCAAGGCAAGAGGGGAAACAACTGACAACAAAGGTGAGTAGTGAAAACACCTGACATCACTTGACATCATGTGTCACTGACGGTAAGCAGTGGGTCAGATTGCAAGTGGTCTAGATCAGCTATATATTGTATTATTGTTAAACTGTTTGATTCGAGCGGTGCCAGGGCCAAGTTCAAAGTGATGCATTCAAAGAAATTGTTTAACAATAATTGAATATAGAATAGCTGATCTAGAATCTAGGCCACTTGCAATCTGACCCACTGCTTAGTCTCAGTGAATCAGGCCATGAATGCTCTTCAGATAGATTCCGGATCTGCGTGTGGATCTGCTTTTTAGCCGAATCCTGGTCCTCAGCCCCAAGCTTGGTTTGAGCCGGTTCCTCCAAGCCATCCTTTGGTTCAGGATTGGCAGCACTGTTGCTGTTTGCCACCAACAGTCCATCTCCAGCAAGGTGTAAATCAACCTTTGGCTCTGCAGTATCTGGCTCTCTGTCACTGTCAGAGCTTAAACTCGAGTCACTGTCACGGGAGCTTGGAGACGAGGACAACCGATCCATTGCTTCACCGCTGCACTGACATCGGAGTCTGGAGTTGCAAGTTCCGGAAGTTGAAAAGGTCCTGGACCTAGCGCTATTTCCTAGTTCCTAAAAAGTTTATATATACAGACAGTAATACAGTCATACAGTCCTGATAGTCACTAGTCAGCATCATGTTACCAGGTTAGTAAGATTGTAATTTGTAATATCTGAATCTGAATCCAAATCCTTGCATAACTTGAGTATGATTCAATTGAAGAGTCTTGTGACATCCGGCGCCTAGAAGAGTCTTGTTCCTGCTAGAGGAATCTTGAACCTGCAAGACCTACCATCAACCGCCAAATGAACAACAATGGAACCTGACGCTTTGAGGTGTTCTGTGCTCCATGCCTTCTACTTTTAAACTATTGCATTGCTGGGTTGACATATTCCACCATTGACTCATTGACAGACTAAAGGATACTTGAATGAGATACTCAGAACTCTTCAATACCGGCCCCACCTTGGCCCAACCCCGGCCCAACCCCCAACCCCCAAGCCAAACAGTTTTGCAACACTGGCGTTTCCGGTTCCCAGCCTTGATTGCTCTGCGGTCGAAGTTCGTTGCAAAGACTCAGGCCTGTCATTGCTGCAGTCAAACGGGATGGGCTTTCGCCAAGGCAACATAGCAACTTTATATATTAGATTGATGCCTTTGAGACTGGGGGTTGGTGATGAATGCACAAAATGGATGCCATATATCATATATCATATGCTTTACTGTACTGTACTGTACTACTGTACTTATTGAAAATTCAAATGTCACTAGTCACTAGTACACTATTTTTTGGCGCTGTAAACTGAATTGCCGCAGCCACTTTTCCAAGGGTTTAGGGTTTAGGATAAAGATTTTTTGGTTTAATGCAAATGCTTTACTGTGCTGTACTTACTTATTGAAAATTCAAATGTCACTAGTCACTAGTACAATATGCTTTGTATTTAAAGTGAATTGCCGCAGCCAATTTTCCAAGGGTTTAGGGTTTAGGGTTTAGGGTATTTTTTTGGGGGGGCGGTGAGTCTAAGTTCTTTTTTTTTGGAACTTAGACTCCAGGTTTTCA
>CAXAMN010001625.1:0-58949 GCA_963970005.1 Durusdinium trenchii
GTGACTTCGATCCCTAAGGAAGGCTCATCATTCTACAGCGCGGGGGGGATATAAGACTAGGAAATACAAAGGCACTTCCAAACCACCAGATGTTCCATCGTTTCTTTGGAAGGCCGCTTCAAAGGCAGCTCGTGAGAAAGAAATTAGGAGGTACGAGCTTGAAGAAGCGAGAAAGAAATTCAAAGCCGCTGCTGCGAAGGTCAACAACCTGAACAAAGATGACCCTTCTTCCCCGAGGGATCGGGTTGACCAAAATGATGATGTTCCTGCTATGCCTGTAAAAGAGGTGACTAAACATGATCACCGCGATAGACTAGCCACGGCACATGAACTCGTGAAAGACATGATCTTGAACGCACTTGTCACCAGACCGGTAGGTCCTAAAGAGGTCGGTGAGAATCCTGCTGCGCAGGCTTCACTGGATCTTGAATGGAACAAGCTTGAGAGTAAACCAGCCTGGTGGTACAACACTGTTCAAGAATGGGAACATGTTGCTAGTGAAGCTAGGCGCACTGGTGAAAAGGTTCACGTAGGAAAGATATTTGAACTATGTGTTGAGAAGGGTAGTGAATTAGAGAAAAGCAACCCTCTCAGAAAGTTCAAAGGTAGAACGGTGATCCAAGGCAACAATGTTAAGGATGAGTCTTCTGAGACGGGATTGTTTGCGGAGCTTGGCTCATCGCCTGCAAATATGGAAGCGGCCAAAGCACTAGATTGCTATGGATCTGCTCCGGGGAACCGGATTAGCCAGGGTGATGGCAAGCAGGCATACACCCAAACCACACTGAAAGGCCCAGAGACATGGGTTCGCATTCCGCGAAACCGCTGGCCTAAAGAGTGGATTGGCAAATATAAAGACCCCGTAATCAGGCTTGTCTTGGCATTGTACATCGATACCAGCCTCCCTGAGCTCAGCGACCTGCTCCCCCAATGCCCAGAGCCCCCAGCCCATTCAAGACTCCCAAGCCACTGACCCCCCCCCTCCTGGGACTTTGGACTTTGGACTTTGCACACCTGGGGACAGGCCAGTATAAAAGCTGTCAAAGCAGCCACCCGACCGAACTCACGCAGAAAAAGGCACGAGGAAAAAACCAGAAAAAACAGTGGGTTTCCCATGACTGATTGAGCCGCTTCGCTGGATTGGCAACTCGTCCGGGTTTCTTTCCAGCAGAAGCGCCTGGCACCAGAACAGAAACTGTTTTGCAATGCAGTCGAAAGTGCAAAGACGGCAAGATCTGGCGCCGAATATGGCCCTGGCATCGTGCATGCGATCCTCAAAGGCCTCCAAGCTGAAACGCAGAAGGGAAATCCAGCTCGCTTCATGAAGAAAGACACCCACGAGACCTACTACATGAATCGAAACCCAACATGGACAAGGAAACGTGGCGTTCCATGCCCGATGAACTGGAGCAACGCTTTGAGAACACCCACAGGCGCATCTATGACTTCAACCGGGGTGGCCCGATGTACCTGAAGATCGCCGAGCTGGATCCTTGGTCTTTCGAGAAAGTGCAAGGTTGCAAGCCTTCAAAGTGCTTTTCACACATCGAGGCGCTGCCTTGAAGATGTCGGAGGGAAACCTTTGTTTCGAGACTGAAGACCTTGCAGCTGTCAGCGGTTCTAGCCCTGTCCGTGTTGGCCTTTCTACTTAGGAACCGCTTCTGAAAAATCTGAGATGTCAAGCCATGAACCTTTTCCACCGCCAGCTCCTGGCGAGAAGCTCTGGATGATGCAAGAAGATGGAGCTACAGAGTTCACAACAACTCGCCGCTTGGGCCTCCTTTGCATCTGGTGACATGGCGAGTGTTTCGAGACCGTGACGCAGGTGATTCTTCAAGATCTATTTCAACCTCCTCAGCAGCCTGACAAACGAAGTTGTTGGCTTCAGGTCAACATGCATCAAGGTTGGCGCAAACCAAGTCCGAGTTGCCACCGGATGGGAACAATGGACACCTTCTGAGAATGACGTCCGCATGCTCAAGGACGCTGAGCGGAACATCCACTTAGAGACCAAGTCGGCTTTGCCCGAATCGGCTGAAGACACTTCCCCGCCAGGACGGCTACGGGCGATACAACGATGCAGGACCGGCATACTTTCCTTATGTACCACAACAGCATGAAGGCCCTTTCAACCTCGACGACCCCTCAGATGACCGACATGCATACATGGATGTGCAAGACGAACAACCACAGCCAGACAATTCGCACGACTTCCGTGACCAGCGGGAGTGTGCGCAAGCATGGACAGGCGCAAACACCTATTTTTTGGCGACGTGCCAACTGGGACAGCCATCATGCTTTCGGCTGCACTCCCCCTTCAACAACACTGACGTTACCGCCGGCAACACTCAACGGAGGAGCGCATTGCTCGTCGCAAGTGGTGCAACAGCAGATACACCAACATGTGGACGCTAGACATTGGCGACGCAATCGCGTCAGCAGAATGGAACGGAACGTTCCTGCACAGGAGACGCGCGAGACCGCAGAGCATCTGACAGACACAGCGCCGGCAGAACAAGCAGAACAAGCAGAAACAACAGCGCATTCGGCAGCTGCAGAAGCAACGGCAGAAGCAACGGCAGAAGCAGGGCCAATAATGATGCCTTGCCGGAAGAGGCCATATGATGCTAGGATCCAGCACTATGTCAGCCACCTCTTCGAGCATGGAGAGCGTCTCAGCTGGCGAGCGCTCAGGAAGCATGGATGGGATGGCAGTCCCGACTCCAACACCAGAGGCAAGTCCAAGAAGGCCTTTTACACGGCCTGCCTGAACAGTTCCCAGCGGAAGAGTTCCCAGCGGAAGCAAGAAACTCCCGAAGACGAACCAAATCGTCCTGATCCTTTTTCGTCCGATGAGGAGTTGACAGTGAGCAATAATAGAACGATGACGCGGCCATGACCTACATCGACCAGTGTGTGCAATCGGAGCAGAAAGAGTTCGATGGCTGGAACCATTGGGCAGGTGCCAAAACCCTGCCAAGGTCGGAGGCCAAGAACATCTTTGGCGACGCAAAAATGAGGCGAAACATCCTCAAAAGTCGCATCGCATACCGCGACAAGATTCGTGGTGTGCCTGCGCTGGCTTAAAGAACGATGCGTGCTGATTGGATGCCCTGACCCCGATCTCACGTCATTGGCTCAGGATTTTCTGCGCTGTCAATGATTTAATGGTTTTGGCCTGAAGTGGCATGGCTGGTTGTCAAATGCCGAGAAGGCTTTTCTTGAGGGCAAGCAGGACAGCAATGAGAGGAACAACATGCCATAAAACATGCAGCCTCCTGATGGCCGAATCGCGAAGAAGTCAGGTTGTTTCAGTGCACTTTTGTATTTCGTCACCGGCAACTGTTACGGGTTAGCAAAGGGTCCAGGTGTTTGGTACAAGCATGTTGTGGAAGTTTTGCAACAGAAACTTCATCACGCACGACTACGAGTATTACTGTTTCTACTACTTCTACTACCTGAACCTGCTCTTATTGACTTTTGCCACTACCACCCCAATAGTGGCAGGCTTGACTGTGTGATGATTGTTCACGTCACGTTGACGATTTTTGTGCTAGGTACTGCAGGAGTTTGATTCCACGACTTTGGAGAAGATTGGCGCGACGATAAGCCTGGCGAACCGAGGCCAATTAAGAGACGACATTGGCCGATTGGTTTGAAGAAGTTGGGTGGGGCTGCGAAAGCGAAGGAATCACCATCGCCGGCATCGCCTTGGATCGCTCGACAGTGGTGCTATTCTATGCCGACTCGAGCTGCGCCAATGCAATGGTCTCAGCAGCCAAAGCGGCCTCCTCGTGGCCTTGTGCCCGACCACGGTCTCTGAGTCCACGACTCCAGCGGCTGTAGTGGACGTCGGTCCGCGCTCGCCGCGGAAGCTGTAGCTGCCGACGAGGGGTGTGATCGCGGCAGTCGTGTCTCGACGTTTTGAGTGAATTTGTTCTTTGGCCTAGGCCCACGCCTGCAGTTGAGACAGTGCACTGACTGTCGTTCACTTTATAGTGCAGCCGAGAATCTGTCAGTGTCAGAGCGCAGGTCGCCCATTCAGATCCGCAGCGTTCAGCAGACCGTGAGTCCAGACAATTTTCACTGGACCGCAGCGACCGCCATGCTCGCAGATGCAATGACAAAGACGCTTCTTGAAACTGCGCGACATGCTTCGCGAATGGCTGAAGCAGCCTCGGGCACAGATCTGCAAGGTGGAAACATAGACCAGTGTGAAAGTTCATGACATGCAGACCTAACCACCTTCCGAATTGATGCCTTCATGTTAAAGCTGGCCACTGAGCCAATGTCGTGTTTCGCTGAAAAGGACGTCGGCCATGTTTTGAACAGTGCCATGCATTCGAGAAGTGTTTCGCGCAGGTCATTGTTGTATCCAGCTGTTGCCAGCGCGGGCAATACGTTTTTGAGAACAGACCATGGGGCAAATGCCCCGCCCACTATCACAACTTTGTCAGCAGGCAGAGTTGAGAGCCGGCTCGAAAGCCACCACAAAGCAACCCAGGAAGGTATATTACCTTGTCATGGCGCCTTCCTCCTCTAAATTGGGCCCGCGAACCGATATGACATCGCACGCGCGCTGCATATCAACTTTCTATCGAACACCAGAATCAATTCCACAGTGCAAAATGATTGTCGTGTCCCAAAATGAGCCGAACCATGTGTTGTTCCAAAATGAGCCGAATCGTGTGTTCCAAAAGGAGCCTCCTCCCAAACTCGCCTGTGTGTCTCACGAGATGTCCATGGAAAAAAACCTGTTTTGAGACATCATGACAGTCTTGAATCCGCAGTTGTTTCAACAGTTCAAGAGAAAGATGCGACGCAAACAAATCCCAAAGGAATCCCATCAAAAATTCAACCTTGATAATCTTGATATGTTTTGTCAACCCAACAACGGCATTTTTACGCAACCAGACAGAACAAAACGCCGCGATCGCATCAAAAACGGGGATCGTATAGCTCAGAGAAAAAGACCCCTTCTCCATGCTCCAGATGTTGCTTGAGTACCGTGTAAGTACACAGCCCCAAATCACATGAAGTTGGTAAAGGTCGCGTTTTGACCTTCTTGAAGCATGGGGCTATTCACGACAATCAAAGCAACACATTGTCTCGATATTGAAATAAGCCGGCTCGACCATAAAACATGTCCGTAACAGACAGCACACAAGGAAAGCTGAGTCATGAGTGACATCAAAGTTGAACACACTTTAACTAGTCTCCCAAGATGCCTTGCATGTCGGTGCTTGCTTCTCTCAAGCTCTGCTCGTTGTATTTGTTGGCTTGGCCGACTATTGTGGAAGGATTGTGGTGCCAGGCTTCTAGTGGTAGCTGTGTTGGAGAGCGTCACAATTTTGAGAGCTGGCATCGTGTTCCCTTGGAGGGTTTTGGGTTCAATGGGACTTTGCGCTTTGCAGACTGGGACGGCGACGGTGACATGGATGTGTTGGCAGGTGAACTTGGCGCGATATGGCTCCATGAACGGCTTTCAGACAACCAGTTTCGTGGACACGAACTCTTGAAATTTCCAAAACTTCCAGCCCAAAATGGCCATTCACATTCTCGTTTTGACGTTGCAGACTGGGATGGTGACTTGGTGGCCAGAAGATAGATTTTGGCGATGGTCCTTTTTACCAGGTCCGCTATATGTTTTTTTCTCAGAAGTTGATCACGGAATTCCCACTTGAATTTGTTGGTTGCCATTTCTCCTTGGACGCTGAACGCAAAACAACGCTCACACTCTCAGGTTTTTTTCGGTCGTTTTCTCCGCTTACCCTAGGTGATAAGAAACTGGATGTACTGCTTTGCACAGTGGTGGATAACACTACAAAGGTGACTTTCTTCAATAGATCCCTCGCACGGGGTCTGCCGTGGGAGGATAGCAGCGATCACCACCTGATTCTGTCAACAAACGGCTCCAGGTGCAACATACAGGCATTGGATTTCGATGAAGATGGAGACGTTGATCTCATACTTGATCAAGATGAAGGAGACCCACATCGAAGCAACTGGTATGATGTGTGGGACACAATATACCAACCAAGATTCGGAAGATACTTTGAGCGTATCTCGTTCGAAGAAGTTGTGGAACGTACAGGCGAGGAGAATCCACTTGGTATCTTTGATGGCAAGGTACAATGGGTCGGTGACATGGATGGCGATGGGCGCCTAGAGCTCATTGTTGCAGGGCGGGGGAGAGGTTCTCATGGAGGCACAAGCACTCCTCTTCGATTCTTTCGACGTGCTGCGGATGATAGCTTCGTGGAAGAGGAGGAGAATCCTTTTGCCAAACATGCTATGACGACAGCTTATGTAGATATACATTGGTGCGTGCATTTGGCTGACTGGAATTCAGATGGGCTGGTCGACTTGCTGGTCTCATACGCGTACCTTGACGATGAAGGAGCCTACAGCGAACCACTCTTGTGGAGAATCAACTACTTTCAACATGTTCTGGACCGAGGTCTGACACGGAATTCCCACATGGACGGTTCCTGTCAGCTTGCTGATGGTTGATTATAGTCATGTGGACAGCGGTGTTTGTAACACGGCGTCTCTTCAAAAAAAAAATGTTCGCGCGGCGCGCGCGCCGCGCGCGCGCGCGCGTAGAGGGGTACACATTTGAGGTTTTTTACGCGTTTGTCACAGGTTCATCCTTCATGACTATAATAGCTACTAAAGGGCATAGTACAAATAAGAGTAAAAAAAAAAAAGATGTATAAACGTGTCAAACCGAAACAAAGCCAAATGGAAATCGTGAAACCAAAGTACAGGATCACATCGTTGTCGATGCGCCGATGCATGGTTCAAACAGTGGTGGGTGGGTGGGTAGCTCACGAACTTTTGCGTAGAAGCTTGCCCCGCCCACACTTCGTGTTTCCCTCCCTGGGGTAACCAAATGTTTTGGAACAACACATCCGAATCCTGGGGTGTCCAGGAAATGTAAATGTGAAATGTCAATGCGAAATGTGAAGGATGTGGAATGAAATGTCTAACATGCGAAAAGGACACAAAACTGTGTCTTCGTGACTTCCCCTTTTTGCTTCGAAGGAAAAATGGTGCGAGTGATTCCACTTCAAACAAACGCAAAAACGCAGTGCATGTCAAAGCTGTCGTGCCATGTCTTGGCGGTGAGTGTTGTGTAACAAGTATCATTAATAATACATTAAATATATGAAGAGAGAGGATCTAAAGAACCTCTTTTAACCTAACCCCCCCTTTTGAAGAGATCCTTCATGACTATAAACCTATGAAGACATCGATTTCCCCGTGCCGGACACAAATAATGAAATTGTTGTTGCAGACTGGAATGGTGATGGCTCTGAAGATGTGGTGCTTTTCAGAAGAGCCAGCTTGCATTTGTATGAGTTTCAAGGGCATAGCGTCAAGGAAGTGCCAGGTGTTTTTGGAAATACAACAGAGGCCTTGCTAGCCTTGCTCGATGAGCATTTTTTGAGTCCCAAAAGTGAAGATGGGCGTGGACGGGGGTGAGGAGGAGAGGAGGGAGGGGTACGATGTGGGGCGAATGCCCGTCGGTGGACGGAAGATGGGCGCGCAATTCTCACGAACCTGAAGATGGGCGCGCAAGTACTATGCACGGTCGTGGTGAGCTGGGGAGCTGCAGGGGCAGTGGAGGTGACAGGACTGGATGAATTTGGACGTGGGGGATTCCAATGGCCATCTGGCCAACAAAGGACACCGCACGCGGATCGGCGACCGTTTGTGAGGGCCTGGCCTGGCAGCTCAGAGCTGATCAGGCGAGGCTTGCGGTGACGCAGCCCAGGTGCTGACATCACTGCTTCTTACGAACGGTCGCTGGTCTGTGGGCGTGGTCCGGTGTTGGCACGGTGGCAGTTGGAAGCCCTCAAGTCCACCGCGGACGAGCGACGAAAAGCGAACGTCCGTCCGTGGATGGACGAGAGGAGACGGAAGAGGGGCGGGGACGGGGCGGGGGTGCTGCGCTGCAGGGGCAATGGTTTTGATATGATAGGCGGAATTTGGAGTTGAGGGATTGCAATGGCCATCTTGCCAACAAAGGACAACGCGCGCGGACCGGCGACCGTGTGTGAGGGCTTTGCCAAGTAGATCACCGCCGTGCGTGCGGGAAGAAGTTTCGTGTCAAGGACGGTCACGTTGCCGCCAAGAACTTAGTCTATGCGTGTCCATTTTGCAATGGAACTGTGGCGAGTAACGTGAGGACAGGGCAGATAGATCACCGAACCCTAGACCTGCTATTGCCGACTGGGATGGAGACGGGGACTTGGACTTGATCATCTCGTCTCAAGACAAGTTGCATTACTTTGAGATGGTTTCAGGTTTCTTGCACAAAAAGCCCCAGATCATCCATTTCGAGCAATCACAGTACAACACTATCCATATGCCTTTGCAACTCAGCCAGCCCTGGTGGACTGGGATAATGATGGTGATGTGGATTTGATTCTTGGCCCACCGGATGGCCGCTATTTTGAACACTTAGCAGATGGAAGTCTGTTCGAATGGCCGTTGGAGCAAAGCCCTGTCAAAAGGGTTATAGATTTGCCGGAAAGACCGTACCCAACATATTCAGATAGCATGTGGCGATTTGTGGACTGCGATGAGGATGGGGATTTTGACCTGATCCGAGTGCGGCAGCATGTGGGCTCTAGAGGTTCATGGTGGCAAGCTTGTGAGCATGACAGCATGCATAGATTGCTTTGTCGCGATGATTTCCGCTGCTTGGGAACAAACCTCAGTCACGAAAAGAATTCAATGTCATGGGACCTTGGAAGCACATCAGATGGCCGCCTCAAAATATTTGCACTTGGGGGAGACTATTACTCACAACACGTAGAGCTTTGGAGCGCAGGCTTTTGTGTGCCGGCGGACCCTTGCCACAAAAAAGGCACTTGCTTGCGCAGGCAACAGCATTGCAGCTGCATAGCAGGTCATGAGCTAAGCGATTGTTCTGGCTGCGAGCCACATTTCCATAGTGTCCCTCCAGAGTTCTTTGGTGCATCCCAAGAAAGTCGGGAGACTATGCCTATGCATAGCTGCAAAGCATGTCCGGGCGGAGATGGCAAGGTTTGTTATGGTCGAGGCA
Source organism: Durusdinium trenchii (assembly GCA_963970005.1). Lineage (NCBI taxonomy): Eukaryota > Dinophyceae > Suessiales > Symbiodiniaceae > Durusdinium > Durusdinium trenchii. The sequence continues at coordinate 9,077 of CAXAMN010001625.1, forward strand.
GCTGTTTCGATGATGTGACAGCAAAGACTTTCCCACAGGAGTCTACTGCTGCTTTAATGATCAAAGGAAATGGCTCATGTGTTTGCAACGAGGCCCACTTCTTCGGAAGTGACGAGGAGGGGCGGAGCACGTGCGTTGATGGCAACTGCCCAGCTGGTACCGAAGAAGATGATGGCAATTGTGTTCCTTGTGCTGCCGGGTCCTTCTCGCTTGCAGGGGGTGTTTGCCAGGCCTGTCTTCCAGGAACGTTTTCCCGGATGAGGAGTAGCAACTGCTCAGTTTGCCCTTCAGGGACAGTTTCAAAAGCATCAGGCAGTTCAACCTGTGATGAATGTCCCCCAGGAAGGTATGAAGTTGATCATGCACTTTGCCTTGAGTGCCCTTCTGGAACTGTTTCTGGCCCAGCCAGTCAGACTTGCAGCCAATGTGACGCAGGCCGTGTTTCCAAAGGTTTTGTCGCATGTGAGCCATGCTCTGGTGGAACCTTTGCAACTGCTGGAAGCAGCGGATGTCAGAGATGCCCGGCGGGGACCTTTTCCCTGACAGCAAGTAGTAACTGTACCCTTTGCCCTCGAGGAGCCATTTCGAAAGTTTCAGGTTCCTTGGCGTGTGAGCTTTGTCCTGCGGGAAGGTATGAGGTCAAACGCCAGCTTTGCAGTGAGTGTCCTGGCGGTTATACTTCTTTAACTGGAAATGATTCATGCAGCAAGTGCAAGGCTGGCTTTCAGTCCCCCAAGCCCGGTAGCATCACGTGTGAACCATGTGCTGCTGGCACTTTTGCAGGCGAAGCCAGCTCAAAATGCAGTGCGTGCCCTTTGGGCACCATTTCAGGTGCAGCCAGCGGGAGTTGCAGCCCATGTGACGCGGGCCGTTTTTCCAAAGGCTCCTTGACATGTGAGCCATGTCCAGGAGGAACCTTCGCCACTGCTGGAAGCATCACGTGCCAAGGCTGTCCATTGGGCCATGTGTCCAGCCCAAGCAGTGCCGTTTGCAGAAGCTGTGATAGTTTCCTCATCCGCTCCACTCCTGATGCCGCCAAGCAGACCTGCCAAATTCTGACAATGGACATTGTGTTTGCACTTGTTTGCTCGATCACATCAGCTTGCTTTGTTTTTCTTTGTTGGACTGGCTTCTATGGCCGTATTCCCATCTCAGATGTGTCTCCGCAGGGTCCAAAGATTGTGCTGACGACTTGGACGGCGCATTTTTTGTTGAAAAGAGCATGCCCTGTTGTGACCTTCACTGGCACAGGGGTTCCTGATTTAGAGGCGTCATCCCGAACTTGGCGAGTGAGAACCTTGAGTTTATACCAAGTGACGCTGCACGGCGATCAGAGTGCCATGCCACTGGATACGTCAACAGGGCACGTGCGTGTGAAGTTTCCACATGTCTTCTTCTCAACTGGTTTTTGGCACTGTCCGCTCATTTGGTGGTGCTTGCTACTTATGGCAACGAGCGCAGGTGCAGCAAGCCGGATTCCTTGGTCCCTGGCGATGGTTGTTTGCGCATTGGGTTTTTTGTACAGGCTCCTTGTGGTTCGTCCTGCGGAGAAGGTGGGGGCCGAAAAGATCGAAAAGTATCTTTTTCTCAGTGTCCGAGCGTCCAAGTCAACACAAGCCGAATACTACTACTGCCCCAAAAGCAAACAAAAAAGAACACGGAACCCGCTGAACCCTCCCAACCCCTGGCTTCCATAGTTGCGTCCGAAATGTCATTTGACCTCAGTAGAGGTAACACCTTTTAAACAAATGGTGGCCTGGCCAGAGCAATCGGCCCCGGAGGTAGTCTAACAATTTGGCACCTACAGATTTTTGTAGAGAAATAACTTTGCTTTCTACCAGCAACTAGGTCGATCTAGCCTTTCAAACCCTCTCACAGGAAGTAGAACCCATCAAGCAGTCTTAGTACTTTCAAGGCTGCAGGCTGTATGGGGGTGCCACACCACCAAATCAAAACCACCAGGCCCGCCTGGACCACCAAGACCACTTGGACCACCAAGACCAGCAGGACCACCAAGACCGCCTAGACCGCCGGACTCAAGACCATACCAAGACCGCCTAGACCACGGAGACCACCAAGACCGGACCACCAAGACCACCAAGACCACCAAGGCCACCGGGACCCCAAGAGCACCATCAACACCCCACATGATAGATAGTGTATTTGAGACCAGTCAGTACCAAATATATTCCGCCGCACATATGTAAGCTGACCGTATATTTAAATCGTACATTCATTCCGCGTGTTTAAAAACAGGCGGGCGGGCAAAAACCTTGCCGGAGGTAGTCTAAAATACCTGTTCACTTGATTAAAGATCGTATATGTATAAACAACGATGCCGTGAGTAAAAGTAGCTTTGTGTCACGCCGGCTGCGGCGCATGCTTGGTTCATGGTTGGTTCGAGGTCGCAGCCTGCCCATGGACACGCTAGGTTGAGGTGTCCCACAAAATGTTCGGTTCGAGAGGTGGCCCGTGCAGGCAGGTTCACGGTTCTGAAGGTACGTCGCTTTTCGGCCCCGTTATCTCAGATACGTGCCAGTTGGAACTGCGTCCCGAGGAAAACGCACTTCAGGCTGGATTGCGCACTTGACTCCATGATCGCTTCGTTCCGTTGGTTGTTTTTCTGTTGAACCATCAGCCCATTGGCTCCGCCAGAAGTTGTTTACAGCCGCAGCGACATCAGAGTAGAGAATGTTCTGCGCATAGCACTTAGGACGTTTTGAGGCTTGTGAACACAGTAGCCGACAAGGGCAAAGATTTCAGGCAGTCAAACTCTTGTGCCTTGAGGGATGCGGTCAACGAAAGGTGCACAGGATCAACGGCGAGTGATATATTCACAAGACTTATATATTACTGTATACATAATCTTAATATAATATGGGCAAGCTTTTAGTTTTATAGTTTGTGAATGACAGTAAACAGACACATGGCACAATGCCCGTTGCATTGTGGTTTAAGTTTAAGGCAAATGTACAAATTGCTATAAGGAGCTCATGGCCCAGGAAACCCAACTACGCAAGCAGGAAGATTGTTTAAGGTCAAGCAAAAAAAACCTCTATTTGAGCGGAAAGCCTGGAAGGCAAGTTGGTAGCACACCATTGGCGAAGAGGCGACGTCAATTTCTCAAAGAGTGGACCTTAGCCCCTGGGCGATGTAGCCGTGGACCTGATCGTTCGATGACTGCCGGGAAGCTTCATGACTTCCTGCAGCACCTTGGAAGAAATCGAGCAATACTGCAAAACCTAGAGTTCTTTTTCCGAGATCGTTCCCAACCTGAACTTTCACTTCCACTGGTACAGTCGCATTTCTGACCTTCGGTCAGCCTTGGTGGCTCGGTATGGGTCACATGAGTTTAAGAAGGTCCTTTTCACAATCAATTGTCCCGTTCTTCTCCGCCGGCTCTCGGCGCAGCGAAAAGATCAAAGACACCGCTTTGGAGGCCGCAGACGAGACAATCTATTGTGCCTTACCCTTTTACTGTTTGGGTCGTGCTTTCTCTCACTGTCATTTTCATCTCACTGCAAGGGTGTCCTCTCGAGATTGCCCATCCTGTGCCCATTTTTTAGTTTGAGGTTTGGGCGTCAGACCTTTTTCACAGGTGTGTGCAACAAGACCGGGGCGTTGATCTTGGTTGGGGCTTTTGAACTCAAACTACTGAAGAACAAGGGCGTTGACATTTGTGCTACTTTTTTGGGGTGCAGTTCTGAGATCGTTTTGAGGTTCTTTGACACATTCATCAAGGAGCGCTCCATGTACTACGTTTGCTCTAACATCGTGAAACCTTTGACTGAGCCCTTTCAAATGTCTTTTGTGGAGCTCATAGGGCCAACGAAAATCCAATGGTTTGTCAGTCACTACTGGGGAATGCCTGTTCGTCATTTCGGTGATGCCATCCGCAAACATGCCCAATCTTATGACGCAGACTGGCGAGATGCAGCATATTGGATATGCACCTTCAGCAACAGCCAGTGGCATGTGCAGGAGGAACTTGGACATGGCCGTTGGCAAGATTCATCATTTTACCTGGCCCTTAAAAGTCCAGAGTGCAAGGGTACTACCATGGTGATCGATGAACTTCCTCTCCCTGCAGATATGTGGACTACGCCCTGGTGGATCTACCCACCTTCGTATCTGCGGGGCCGCCAGCGACGGCGGCAGCGAAATGTCCACCGAAGTGTCTCCTTACATGGCAATCTGCATATGATCTCACTGCTTATGTGTGGAACTTGGGCTGCAAAGGTGCGCAACAAGCGTGTCCATTCTATGAATGGCAATGGAGGAGGGTCCAGGGCGACTCGCCGAAAGCGCTCTGAAAAGGAGCCTCAGTTTGGCAATTTTGGCCCGGGCCTGAGTGAAGACATTGTGTCACAATTAGTGCAGCTGCTTACTTTGTTGCAGTCTCTCTTGTCGCAGTTTGCCTCGTGCAACAAGGGTGCCAGCAACAATGTTAATTTTGCCAGTCTGTTGTCAAGTTTTGTGCAGAATAGCCTGTTTGGCAACAAACCAAAGTTGAAGAAAAAGCGGAAGAAGAAACCGGTGCGCACGAACAAGGCAAGTCAGCCAGTCGCTGCAAAGCCTAGTCAGCCCGCCACTGCGGGCAAGGAGGAACAGAAGCAAACCAAGCCTGTTGGCGCAAGCAAAGCAAACACTGCTAAGGAAACATCGCCGCCAATCCATGCACCACGCACTTTTGCTGATGTGGTTAAAGATGCCAAGGGTGACCCTCCGTTCCAGCCTGTTTGGCAGCTGCGTGCTGCGGATTGGGATGGTGAAATTTTGTCTTTTGATGAAATTGCGCAACGTTTGGGATCCGATGAGAAGCCCATCAAAGCGGTAGCTTTGATTTCCAGTGAATGTGAGCTGGAAGAGTTGAAGACTTTGGTTGAAAGTGAGGCCCAGCCAGACCGCCATGTCGGCGTCACTGCTGTGTTGCCCTCTACCAAGGGTGTTGACGTGCCCAAGTCTGCTGGCGAATTTACGCAAGTTCCAGGGAAAACACGTGGCAAGCTCGTCCCTCGCATGTCGCATGTCTTTTCCATTGGAGTCAGCTGCCCTAAGCTGAAGAAGCAAGTTCGCACTGTAGAGTCTGCACCTAGTGTTGCTCCGACAGTTGTTTTGAGGTTTTCTACAGAAGCCAAGTACCATGAGGATCCGCGCTGGCGTGGCATTGTTGACAACGCCGGTGGGGCTGCCCACAAATGGATCCATGCCAATGTCCCGGCTGCGATGCAGAGACAAATCCGAGACATCTGGAGTTGGCAATTGCAGTCCTCCAAAGGGGGGGGCAAGGCTTTGATCACTTCCCTCATGAGAGTCGAGCTTTCTGCTGCCAAAACTCTTTTGAGTCTGTCCGGACAAGGAGCCTGGTTCATTGAACCCTTGCGTTGGGATCAGCCTGACATCCCCACCTGCCAAGTGCGGTGGGAGAAGCGTCTGCCGGATGAATCTGGACATGTTTATGCCGCAAGAGTGTTAAGCATGGCTGGCAACCTTAGCTTGGCCAGAGGCCTGAAGAATCTCGGAGTCAGAGTCCCGCCAGCCAGCGACAAGAAGGTCGCTACGACCAAGGTCAAAACCTGGAAGGTCACTGGTGTTCCGAGAGATTGGAGTCAGGCTGCTGGTTTGAGCAATTTGCAACTCACTTCCAGGAAGCCACATGGTCGAACGACGTGCCTTTTCTTCACTGCCGAGTGCGCGCAAGGGACTGACTTTGTTGAGCTGGTTTTTGGCAACATCACAATCACTGCTGCTGCTTTCAGCCCAATGAAGAGAATGCGTAGTGAGACCCAGCAGCTCAAGACTGTTTCGTCGCTGTCCTTCTCGCCTGCCTTTGGTCAGACCCGTGGATCTGCTGAGGTTCAGCCAGCTCAGCGATCTTCGTTTTATGCTGCTTCCCCTGTTAAGGTGAAGCCCAAAGCTGCTGCAGGGCATTCGCAGGACACCGCTTCCGCTGAAGCCACTGAGAAGCAACCGCCTGTGGCAGTTGAAGCTTCTCAGCCAAGTGAGGTAAAGGATGTGGAAATGACGTCGCCAGCCAAAGCAGCCACCAAGCGAATGGGTGGCTCGCCTGAGAAGGCTGCCAAGCCGCCGCCTAAGAAAAGGGCGGTTGTGAGAGATGCGCCAAAGGGCCTGACCCGGGTGCCCAACTCAGCGCAAGGTAATTGCCTTTTCGAGTCCATTGCGCAAGGTCTGAACCCTGACAATCCAAAGCATGCGCGTGCTATTCGCGCTGCTGTGATTGCTCATTTGAAGCGCCATGCCGACCGATACCAACCTTGGTGGGACAATTTGAGGCCGGATGAAGAAATCTGTGATTCCTGGGAAGAGTACCTTCGCTTAGTCAGCAAGGCTGGAGCGTATGCAGGCTGTCTCGAGATTGCTGCTGCTGCAGCGCACTTCGACCGAACAATCTTTGTTTTCTGTCCTTTTCTCGCCGAACCTGAGGCTTACAATCAGTCTAGCAAAAAGGGATGCATTTGTCTTTGGTTCCAGGACCAGCATTACGAGTACCTCAAAGGAGATTTGAATCCTGAGCTGGGCAGTCAGTGTCTGGCGCCGCCCGGATTTCTGCGTTGCCACCGGAGAGGGCATCCCAGTCGCGTGGCTCTGCAAGCCAGGAGCCAACGCGTGTGTCAGCCTTGCCTTCGTTGCCGCATGATAGACATGCTCAGAAGCGATCTAGTGCCGCTGCTGGTCTTACCAGCAATAGCGTGCCTGAAAGTGCCTTTGGCGAGTCTCTTCCGAGTGACATTGCTAGCTTGAGTGGTGACCCTGCATCGTGTGGTGATGATGAGTCTAAGCCTGCTGAAGCTGTTGCGAGCGCTAAAAGACAAGACTGGACTTGTCCCATCTGTGGTTTTGGACTGGTTTCAAAAAGCATTGGACGACTGTGAAGAAGGACCACATTCGTAGCTGGCATCCTGAAAAGGCCAGTCAGCTTAGTTTGAACCCTCGTTTGCCAAAGCTGATTCCGTACAGCAAGGACAAGTGCAACTGGAAGTGTCCTCTTTGTGATCTAGGTACTCCTAATGAGGTCAAGAATTTGGATGCGCTCCGCAAGATGCGCTTGGCGCACGCCAAAGAGGTGCACCCCAGAGCCGCCACGAAGAGGTTTTTGATCAAGCGAGGAAGCGCCAAGAGTGCGCAAAGGGCAACGTCAGCCAAGACTTCAGCTGGCAACGCCAAGAAATTGCTTGACTTGAAGTGTGGTAAGCAAGGGCTTCATGACTGCGAAATTTTGCAGTTGCCTTACACGGGTCAGGGGAAAAAGCGCAGACGGTTTTTGAACAAAATCTTCTGCAAGAAGTGTACTGCTTTGTCGCCCAGTGCTGAGGCCATGTCAAAGCTCCCTTGCGAGAAAGCCAGCAAAGGAGGTCCAAAACGGGCTATGCTCATAGCTCGTTTGAAGAAGTGCCGCTCTCGTTTTGCACCCGGCGGTGCTGATCGCCAGGCTCTTGAAAGTGTCATTCAAAAGCTGCAGCCCTCTGACTCTGTCCCAGAGGCTGCGCCTGTTGACCATGACATTGTTCCTTTGCAGATTCCGGGCCAGCCGCCCAAGAGATTCATGTTCTGCAAAACATGCTGTCGTGTCGCTGCTTTGCAAAGCACCATCCTGAAAGCCGCCTGTAAAGGTAGGGTCACTTGGAGTCCGGCACGCATGAAGCTGGTGCGATTCCTTGAAGCCCAAATGAAACAAGCCAAAGGAAGCAAGTTGCAATCGCTGAGTGAGCTTCTCAATATGCTCACAGGGGAAGTGGCGTCTGGCTCCAAGCCATGACGCAACCTAGCCAGAGAGAATCCGAGGGCAGTTCGCCCTCTGGGCAAGGTGCTCTGGTGGTTGGCACCTTGAATGTTCGCACCCTCAAAGGAAAGATGGCTCAAGTGTTAACTTTAGCTCGTGAGAACTTGTTAGATATCTTGTGCTTGCAAGAGGTCCGTTTGTCCGAGGATAACATGCTGTCAGCCCACCATGCTGCCAAGCAGCAAGGCTGGACCTTTTTGCCCGGCCCTTGCGCGCAAGACTCGCAGGGGGCACCAACTGCCGGCGTTGCTGTTTTGAGCCGGTGGCCCGTCGAGAAGAAAGCTTTGCCTTCCCAAATTGATCCAGAACTGCAGTGCCACAGTGGCCGTTGGCAAGTACTGCAAGTGCATAGGCCTGCCAGAAGACCTTTTGTTTTGGTCAACTTGTACTTGCATGCTTCGGATCGCTCAAGTGCCTGCCGACTAGGGCATCTGCTTTTTGAACTAACTGCACAGATGGGTGAAGATTGTTTATTCATAGGTGATTGGAACAATGTGCCTGATGAGGAACCTGCGCTTTCTCCACTGAGGGGAGGGCGGCTCCATTTGGCAGATGAAATTGCGGGGCCATTGCAGCTCCAGGCGCCCACTCGCACTGGAGGTAGGCACATTGATTACGCTTTGCATTCCACGTTGTTAGTTCCTTCAGACAGGGGTCAAGTCCCTGGAGTTGCTGACCATGACCTTGTGTTTTATTCATTTCCTCTGCTTGCAGAGGAAGCTTCCTTTAGGATTCAGCCTGCCAGAGCCTTGTTAGCCACTGAGCCTGTGTCAAACGAATTGTGGGGTCGCAATTTTGATTTGCAACATTTTCACACTTTGCTGGAACAAAGCCAAATCGAAGAAGCTTGGATCTTTCTGAGCAATGCGGCTGAGATTTGCTTACAAGCTAAGCCAGGGCGTAAGCGCAGTTCCGTGCCAGCTCCAAGTCAGGTGCCTCGGGCTCCTGTCAAGCCCGACACTTTGCAGACCACCCTTGAGCGTAGACTGCGAAGAACTTATAGGCGGGTTCTAGAGTTGCAGAAACCTTCTTGGCCTTGGCGTTTACTGAACAAAGTGCGCGAAGAGCTGCGCAGGTTTGCTAGAATTTTCCCTGAGCTCACCGAGTTCGATGTTTTGTCTCCTCGCCTTCCGGATATCCTTCTGCAATGCATTCAGCGTGAGAGTGATGCTTCGTCAGAAAGAAGGTTAGCTAGGTGGCAAACCGACATGAATGAGAATGAGCACGCCCTTATTCGTTGGGTCAAGGGCGCGGATAAGCTCATTGCCCCGTCAGGCCTTGACTCTGTTCCAGTGCATCCGCAGCTCAAAGCTGAGCTTTTTGGTCGTGAATGGCAGGCCATTTGGTGCCTGCATAGCAATGTTGAGCCTGAACGGGTTCTGCCTTTTCTTTCTTGGATACGTGCTGACGAGTATTTTTGTCCGGAGCCTGTTTTCACTGATACTAGCTTTGTGAGACTCACCAAACAAGCTTCTGGAAAAGCGGCCGGACCAGACGGTTGGAAAGCGGACCAGTGGCTTTTGTTGCCCGAAGGGTTTTATTCTGCATTCTCCGCCTTGTGGCGTAGAATTTTGGACATTGGGATTCTGCCTTCTCAATGGGCGCAAGTGCGTTGTGTCCTTATCCCTAAGGATGTCGGTTTCAGACCTATTAGCATCGCTTGCCTTGCTTGGCGCCTTGGCATTAGTTGCATTTTGCACCAGTTGTCCCCTTGGATTGACCAATGGGCGCCGCCGGAGTTAGTCGGTGGTTTGAAGGCGAGAAGTTCCACCATCGTACATGATGACCTTCATGAAGCTTTGCAGGAGAGCACTCTTTTTGGGGCAAAGATCGACGTGGCCAAATGCTTTGATCATGTGAATATCGAGCAAGCTTTCATTGTTTGGGAGAAATTTGGCGCTCCTGCCAAAGTTGTGAACATTTTGAAATGCTTTTATCGCATGCAAGTCAAAAGTTTCGAATGGCAAGGTTTTTGCAGCCGTGAACGCATTCGATGCACCCGTGGCATTTTGCAAGGATGTCCAAGTAGCTGTGCTTTGCTCGCCGGATTGATGACTGTCTGGTGTCGGTATGTGCAGCAACAATCGCCCAGTGTCCAACTTTCAGTTTATATTGATGACAGGACTTTGTGGTGTAAAGAGCGGCAGCCACTGCAGCTTGCTCTTGATGCTTCGCAGAGCGTTGACCAGGTTTTGGGCCTCAGGTTGAACAGTTCTAAATGTGAACTCTTCTACAAGTGCCGAAATGCCCAATTGCAAGCTTTTCAGTCATGGAACGTTGCTTGTAACAGGAAGTGGAAGATGGCTTCCCACTTCAAGTTGTTGGGGGTTCATTACTTTTCTACTAAGGCTCGCCGTAGACCAATTGAGCCTGCCGTTGTTGCAAAAGTGCAAGCGCGTCTCAGGCGCCTTCGAATGGCCACTCACAGGCACTGGAGCAAGAGGCGGCTTGTGAGGTCACTTGTCCTGTCCTTGTTTTCGCACACAGGTGCTTGGACCACCATTCCCAAGAAACTCTTGCAAAAATGGAGATATGCTGTTGAGACAACCATGTTGGGTTATCCTCAATCTGGGAGATCCAGATATTTGATGTGGGCTTGCTTCCTGACGCCCGAGCTTGACCCAGAATTCGCCTTGGATTCCAGAGTTGTGTTTCACGAGTTGTGGAGACTTCGACGTGAAGCTGCTGCATGCCAAAGTGTGACTGACATTTCCAGGTTGCAGTTCACTGAGGTTGAGCCGTGTGAACGCAGCAGCCGCCTAATTGAAGTCCTGCAAAAGTGGGGTTGGGAGCGCTTGAGCAAAAGTCGTTTCCGTACTCCTTCAGGTGTGCTTGATTTGCTTTCCCATGGTGAGACTAGTGTCACAGCCGCTATGAAAGCCGCCTGGAAACGGCAGTTGTGGCTTAGCGAGCCGCGTGCGGCGGAAGTTGCCGACTTAAACGTGGAACCTGTCATTGCTGTGCATGTGGCTTGCATGAAGCAGGGTCAAAAGCAAGATCCCTTGTCGTTTTCCATTGCTTGTGCTGCAGGGCCAGCCAGTCGCAAGCTGGCCAAGAGATTTGACTTGAATCACGTGTCTTGTGTGTGTGGTGCAGATTGGCCTTCATGCTGGCATGTCACTTGGCATTGCCCTGATACCAACTTGCCTGAACACACTCCTGCACCTGCTAATGGTGTCGAAGAGAGGTTGTTGGCGCGTAGCATAGCTCCGCCGCCGCAGCCGCCTGATCTCTTGCCGGATGACGTGCGCCCTCCTGTTGAAATTTGCTCCGCTTTCATTTCGCAGATGGCGCTCTTTGATGGAATGATTTTGGTCGCTACTGATGGTAGCTGCAAAACTCGCCACTCGCAGAAGCGGGCGGCTTGGGGTATCGCGACTGAAAGTCAGGTTTTTGCTTTTCCGATGAAAGGTTGCGACCAGAATATCTTTGCTGCTGAAACCTGGGCCGTGTTTCAAGCTTTGCGCGCAGCACATCTCACTGGTGTGAGAGTGCGTGTTCTATGTGACTCACAAGCCGTTGTCTTCGCTGCTGCGAGGGTGCGGCGTGGTGGATCTTTGCCACGTTGGGCATCTGGCATGTGGCGCGCCATTGCTTTGCTCAGTCCTGAAAGTGTAGTTTCATGGGTGCCGGCCCACGGCCGCTCCAAAGATTGGACACCGCCAGATGGCCACTCCCCTGCTGTCTGGCGGACTTACAATGACAGAATTGATGCGGCAGTTCAGGCCGTTGCGCAGCCCTGTGCCGATTCTTTGAGTGCTTGGGCTCGTCGAGTCGATGATGCTATGGCTTGGAGTAGTATTGCTGTTGCAAGACAGAAACAAGCTCTGCTTGATTTGCGTAGGCATGTCGAGTCATCAGCTCTCAGCTGACCTTATGTGCTTGGTGATTCCTTTTATTCAATTTCTGCCTTGTCGGAAACGGGAAGATGTCATCAATGGACTGCACGCCGTGCAGCAGGGTTGGTGGCGAAGCTGTTTGCTTCGAACACTTTTGCGCTTTGGCGCCCCGAAAGTTGCCTCCAGCTACCCACTTCGGTGGGCCCAGGCTGTGGCAACATATAAATGCCACACACACACATGAACTTCCTCTCCAACGTATTTGGTGTCTTTTCGAGGTACACCAAACAGTTTGCCTAAATCGAAGTGGTCGCTTTGAGGGGTTGCTTCTGTGCACTTCCACTGGTGTTTTGCAGAAGGGCAAAGCTGGTACGGATGTCGCAGTGGCTGTAGCCAAAACAGCTGTAGAGCTGGACACTCGTAGCGCTCAAGCAACAGCTGAAGAAGACCGACTCATGATTCATTCTCTGATCGAGCAAATGCCAGGAGGTCTCGATGCAATGAACACCTTTGTCCGCAATACAATTCGCAAAGCTTTGGAGGTTTCTCATCTTCACTACGAGAACACTCTGCAGACCTTGATGCGCAATTTGTCTTCGCAAGATTTTTCTGCACAGACTGACCCCTTGCCGACGATTCTCACAAGTGCCGCGTGCCAGCCAGTGAGCAAGACGCACACTAACTAGATTCATAGATTCGCTAAATGCTCTCTTTTTTCTTGAAGCCATCAAGTTTCAAGGCTACCGTGCACTTTGCCGCTGCAGTCCCACAAATGCATCCAACACGTGCGAGCTGCAGCCTTCCCGTGCAATGAATTTACAGTAGCGTGATCGGATTGCAGATGCTCTGCGTTTTGTGCTCGTTCCTCACCTGTAGGAATTGAATTCAGGTTTGCAAAAGGCAACCGCAAGCATAGCCAGATCTTTGAGAAATCCAGAGAAACCGTTGTATTCAGTCGTGTGTGCTGCAACATGTTGGGTAAACGGGGTTAGCGCGGGAAGCAACATGCCCAGGGCTCAATGCGCTTTAGATAATTTTTTGCATTTCGGGCTAGTGGGATTATATATTGTTTTGGAGTTAAGTTGAGTTGAGTTCTAAGAAACTCAAAAATTAGCCAAGGTCTGCTATGTAATGCTGTGTAGCCCCTCACAAACAACACCAGCAACTTGCACTGCCTTTTCCGGTCAGTCGTCGGCCCACTCGAGCCATGACAGGTCACTGTACGGTGTCTTGCATAGCCCCTCGATGGTTTTTCAATGTTTTCACCGCTTCAAGCATTGAGTCCAAGCCCGGATGTTGGCTTAATCGCAATGCTGACAGGCCATCTACGTTATTTGGTCCCCGGGCTTTACAATCGGTCCGGCGGTGACAAAGACTCCGATTCGTCTTGCTCCTTGTGTGCTGGGCACTAAGCACCCGGCAGAAAATACCACCGAGCCCGAAAATTAAAGACATCAATATGATTTTGGCAAAAAGAAGAGCCCACCATCATCGGCACATGCGTATCTGCAGAACGCCGGAAAGGAGACAGGATCAAATCGACCACGGCTTGTGCCTTGCGACTCAGATCCGGAGAGTCCAAGTCCAAGACCAAGTCGTCCGAGTAGGACGCCGTGAAAACGAGAGCCTGCATCCAACTCTCTGTCGCAAACCGTAGGTGAACCACATGGCGACTCCATCTCCGGACCAGTTTCCACGGAGCTGTTTAGATGTCAGGTCTGATTTTTAACAAACGGTCAACGACAGAACCCACAAGGCACTCCACACAAAAGGTGTAAAGGACTTGTAGTTTCGATTTGGTCAAAGTGAAAATTCCAAACGTCCAATAAGTTCACCCGAAAATCGACGAGACGATCAAAACGCAACGGTGATCGACAGTTTAAGTTGCCGAATCGTGGAGTGTGAATACCGGACGGGCAATACAGTACAGGTGAAGACCAGTTCAGACCAACTCCCGCTGGTTCACCCTGAAGCTAAGCCCAGGAGTGTTTGCGTCTATGTCCCTATGTGGCTAACGTCAAGGACGCAACTCTTTCCGTGAAGCAATGTGGGCGGGTGGGTTGGCAGCCCGGCTGGGGGGGGGCCAAGCAGACAATTCTGTACTCAAAGCAGGAAGACGGAGATTGCTACATTTAGTTGCCAAGTGAGAGGAAGGCAACATTTCGTTGGAGTGAGGGCACTTGTTGAGACCTGCTGAGTTGATTGCTGTGGGAACTCTCAAACCTGATCGCCTTTTCCCTCAAGGCTTTGAATACACAAACTGCATGGCTTCAACTTTCCGTGCAGCGTTGCATAATGTCACGCACTACGGCACAGTCACTGTGTCATCTGAACCTCTGCTGAAACTACCAGGGGCCGAAGTAGGCTGCCAAAAATTCAGCAGTGACAGCGCAGCTTTCGTAAAGCTCTGCTTCTGCCCGGCAGCGCAACTGAACTTTGCAACTCGCATGACGAAACAAGCAAGCTTCCATTCAGGAAAGCCGTGCAGGACGCTCGGATGGGATCTTTGCTCAAAGAACTCCCAAGGTGTCGCAAAGCCGTATACGCCAATTGTTCCTCCGGCAACGTACCTTGGCAACGTTTTCAAAAACAGCTCTGCCTTTTGCTGTGTAGAGTGCCTTGCAAGCCCTGATCGGATCAGGCATTCAATCGTTCATGGTATTTGTTGTTGTCTTGGTCAAGTACCTCCAAGTTGCTATGATGAGGCAATGTCTTGGATTTCTTGCCACTGAGCTGAATTAGCATCTTCTTGATGTAGGGGGGGATTCGGTCGCGCAATGTTCCCTGCCTTGCCGGGACTGGCTGAGAAACTTAGCTTTGAGAGCTACGAAGGAATGCCCATGCTCCAAACCGGGAATGACATGAGGACGACCAACTTCCGATTTGTGGCAAGGACGGCTGGGCATGGTTTGGCGAGATGGTCAGAAAGCAACTGGCGATGTACTCAGGATCCAAGTATGGCGGCAGTACATTTGACATCGTTTGACCTGAGGGTTCCTAGCTGATGTACGAGATGCCGAGAACAATCTCAGCATGGCAGTTTGTAACTTTGTGAAGCGCTTGCAGGTGGTTGAAGGAGAGCCATTGAAAGAGCAGCTGATGAGGTTGAGGGCGGAGAGTTTGAAGAGGCTGCAGAAGCTAGCAGCCTACAGGGCAAGGCATGGCGTCGAGAATGAATCAAGTGATGGCCATGGAAGTAGGTGATCGCAACGCACTCTATGCTGTTTACCGGCTGGTGGTGGAAGACGAAGATGTCTCGGTGGTGAGATGGGGTGCGTGGATGAGGGCCGCGGAACCCGCCCGGAGGAGGGGCCGAACTGGTGTGGGCTGCGTCAGGTGTTGAACACGCGTCGTAGAAGTCGCACGCGATTAAGTCCCGTGCCCCGCAATTCGGCTTTTGGATGGCGACCAGACAGCCCAGGCCCATGACCGTAGCGGAAGGTTGTCGTCATGGGGCACTGCTACTGGTGTGTTTTTTGCAAGTTGCGTTGGGGCGAGCGGTTGCTTTCGGCGAAGTAATGCGGCCGGAACCGGATACTGCTTGTTGCTGTTTGCTGCTTGCTTTTGTGTGTCCCACCCTGGTTGCACAGACAGTTGATGGAATATTCTGCAGACATGTAGCCAATGTAGCCGACCTGCGTAAAGCCACCGTGGGAAGCTTCAATGTGCCAAAACTTTTGCCGGAATTGATTGGAATACATGGCGCCTTGCCTCACGGATTTCTGAACAGTTGGTTTGGGTGATGCAATGTGTTTGTTGCAATCTACCTGGCCGTTTCCAACTAGGAAAACTTTCAAAGTAACGCAGGAATTAGACAAGGATGTGGTCTCAGTCCTGGAGAGTTCGCTTCGGTCTTGGGGTGGGCTATGCGAAAGTCGTGTGCCACGGTTGGGCATCGACTTCGATGACGGTTGCTGGCGAGCCTTGCGATTTGCAAACACGTTTTTTGGTCCCGAACGGAAAGTGAAAGTGAGTGCGCGCTCCTTGTGAATGGTCTCATGCATGAACTTGCTGAGGCTTTTTTGTCCCGAATCCTCGCAAAACACACATGTTGACAAATGATCGCCAACTACCGTCCTTTTGACAGCAGTGACGCGACAACAAAACTACAAATCAAGAATGGGCTGTCACCGCATTGTCCACCGAAGAGATTTGCATGAAGTGGACGTAGCTTCCCAGAAATTGTGCAGATATAGATTGTTGGGCCACCTGGTCCAGGCATGAGTTGAGCCAAGTGCCCTCTATGTTTGCACGCCTTGTGCCTCTAAGGGGTCTGTGAGTGCAACTCGGAGTTTGATTCATGTGAGGTCAAGCAGTGGACCGATAACAGAAACAGAACGGCGGGAAACCTGTAATTCCTCCACTCACGAAAGTGGTCGGTTTCGATCTTCAAGCGTACACTGACACAGCATCATATACTTACATTCATATATTATATATAATATATACCATACCCGTTTCTTCATTTATGTCAGGGTCTGTTGCTTGGCTCCGTGGCATGGCTTGTGCAACGCAGCAGTGGTTGACTTTGTTCGACTGGCAATCTTGGTTGTCCATTGCATTGTGTGATATTGTGTGCATGTGTGTGCGTGTACATGTGCCCGCAGCTGGCCCAAAAGGTATTCGGAGAACACCATGAAGAAGACAAACCGCCCCAGTCTGTTTTGTGCACAGTCCGACTTTACTGAACTCATCCGGCAGGTTGCTGCTTTGCGAACGCCTTCAAAAATGCAATAAAGGAACATGGCACATCATTTCACCGGTTTCCCAATCAGAGCAAGGGCTGCACCGGGCTGTTTGCCCAAAACCAGCTTCTTTGTTCGGCATGGTGGTGCCAGGAACGAAACGGTATTTGTCACGACTCTTGTCTTGAAGTCTTCAGTGCTTGATCGGGTGAATGACGTTCTCACCTTTAGGATGCTCGGGGTTTCAGTGCCCCGAAGTGACTCAGGTATCGCAGTACAACCTCGTGTCTACAGCAGGTTCTTGGATGCACCAGCTGGAACTGAATCCATTGGGTGGCTTGGTCGCAGGCTTCAAACCACATCAAACTGGCCTGGAGTGATACATGTAATTATTGAACAAGGATTTCGGTTTTGAGCTAAGGTATGGGGTCAATGAGTCAGCGCAGCACGTCGAACCCCGAATGCACGAATCGAAGTGAATGGGCTCGGTGGCATTTTGAACTCTTTTCCTTTTCAAAGACCCGCGATCAGATTTTTGATGCCTTCAGCATGCAGGTTTCACAAACGAGAAGTGAACGCATGACCTCCTAAGACGCTCGGATATTTGTTTGACGAGGACTACTTTGATCGAATCGGGCTCTTCAGCAAAAGCTTCACTCAAAGCATATGGCTATCTTTCGGTGCTATGCGTTGGCTTTTGCTGGTCTTGATTGGCCTTGGAGCCGGGCTGGTGTTTTGGACGCGCTTAACACAGTGGAGTCTATTGGCGGTTGAGGGCAACCACATCGATTTGTTCCTTCAACACAGACCAAGTCCGTTTTTGCAAGTCAACCCCGTGCTAACACCAAAGAAAAACAACACCTTTGATGAATGTTTGTTCAATCTTTTTGCAAGGTCGCTGTGGCTGTTGAGCTCTCATTGCACTATTTGCTGGAGGCAGCGGGAGTGTGGAATGTCCTGTCCATGTTGGTTGATGAGCGCCATGTTCGTGTGCCATGTTTCCTTCAGAATCGTGACATTAGAGCGGAGATAATGAAAAGGCGGATCAAGATGAAACAAACCTGACATAAGATCCAACATTGGAGTTCTGGGGTTTGAGATGCAAGGTCCAACAGGGGGAAGCGTATTCACTGTCAACCGCGGGGTTGACGGGCAATTTTATAGAAGGATTCAATGCGGTTGAGCCTGCAAACCTGCCTTGATTCCCAAGGAGAAACTCAAGCTGCTGGATCTAGTGGGTAGAAGCACCGAGTCTCTCGGAGCTCAGTACCTTTGTGACATTGGATTCTGTCTATGCAACTTGCCTGGCATGTAGTGGAGCGTTCCAGAAATCGCTGCCGACCGGATGGCTACAGTTGCACGCTAGAATCTGCGTAATCCAGCAGCTCACTTGTCAGCATGGAAGATTTCCAGGACTTTTTTTGAGGACAGACCCTTGCCTGAGGTGCGGCAGCAATAGCAGGCATTCTAGTCTGCTTTGTAGAGGTCTTGGCAGCGGGTAGTGGCATCCCCGAGATCAAGTGTTTCCTGTTTCTTGGCTTCATGTTTTGCAACCACGGGAAGGAAAGGTTGAACATGAAAGTGTGCAAGAATTATGCAAATTTTTGTTTGTATTGTTGTATATTTTTTACAATGCCTGAAAATCACAGCAACTAAGGAATGGAATTCACCTGCCGAAGCTGGTTTCTGGAAAAACTCTGTTTGCAAAAGCTGTCGGCATCGTTTTTTTCGGTTGGGCCTCCCAGAGCCGTTGGGACACGGGTACAATAGCAAGGAATCATACAGTGGCGGAGGCATTAAGTTATGGTGTAGGAGACATTTGGAGACAGATGAAACCGGCGCAGGCAGTCAGAAGTTGAGTAAGAGCGTTGTGTAGGATGGGAACAACTTGTTTGAAGCTTTCGAGCCTGCAGATTGAATTATTTGATGTGTTGTGGTGAGGAGATCCTTGGAGAAAACCTTTTCTGAAGGCCAAGTCCAGGAACAACACCAGCATTTACACTCAGAGTCAGAGGTTTACTGGCCAGCGCTGAGGTGGTTGCAGGCTTGCCTTGTGGCAAGGAAGGGCCGATGATTCATAGCGGTGCCATCGTTGGTGCAATGGTCACGTTGCTCGACCAATTTGGATCAGAAGGAGCAGGAATGATGCAAGTTCCTTTGTTGACAACTTCAGATCATGGAAGAACTGAGGTGTTTCAACTTAGAGCGGCGCTTGCGTCCCCTGAACCTTGATGCATCTTGGTGAGAAATCATCAAATTGAGAAATGCTAGCATTTGCCCTGGTCGTGGTGCATCAAGATGGAGAGTATTGTGAGAAGCTTGTTTTGTTTTTGTCCCGGTCGTTTTGTGAGAATTTCCAGACACTATGCTCTCAATGTCATTGGTGAGGTGGAGACCCGAGACTTTGTCGCGGCTGGAGCTGCGGCTGGTGTCAGTGCGGCCTTTGGTGCACCGATTGGGGCGGTTCTCTTTGCGGTGGAAGAAGGCGCATCCCATATGTCCCCAAGGACGATGCCTCAGAGAAAGTATGCAATGTGACTCCGTGACTCCGTGGCTTCTCGTTACTAGTAAACTAGTAGTTAAGTAAGGTGCTTTGTTACTAGTAGCTTCTTGCTACTGCGTGATGTGAGTGAGTTTTCCGTTCGTCTAGGATCCTGACACAACTCTTCGTCTCAAGTTCGGTGGCCACATTGGTTACACGCCTCACTCTGGGCCCTATCATCAGTGGCCACCCTTGGAGCTTGTCTCTTGGATTCTCTTGGTGAGTTTGGTGACTTCAGACCTCGCGGTGAGCTTCTTGGTGAGCTTCTTCGTTTCACTGAGGTTGGGGACTGGGGTGCCGGTCAGCTTTGGTCGCTTCACTGAGGTCTCGCTCCTTGTCTAAATTGGAACAGCATGGAACAAATGGGACATAGGAACTCTGAGAGGGGTCAGAAAGAAAGGGAGGGATGTGAGATGATGTGAGACTTGCACTTCGACAGGCCTTTTGAGTCCAGCTTGCGGTGTATTGTGTTGCGTGTGGACACCCAAAGTACCCCACGTGATCAAGCTGGGCAAATTCTTGAGCACAAAACAATTGAACCACGTACCAGTTAAGCAGAGTTAAGTGTGTCTTAACATACCTTGTACAATTTGAGTTTGGCCACTCAAATTCAACACGTGCTTTCAGTTTCTACAGCCACCCATGTGCTTGGCCGCTGTCTGTTGGAAGATGGGACTCAAGGTATAACTTTCTGGAGATGTTTATTTTCGCTCTCATTGGTATTGTTTGTGGCTTGCTGGGTGCGGCCTTCAACCACTTCAATGGCCGTTTGAGCAGGCAGATTTTGGGTGGCAGACATTGTGAATATTTTTCCTTTTCTCAAGATGCGGTAAGCAACCATTGCTTCAGCTTGTTGGCAGGTGGAGGAAGCGTTGCATCGGCCCAACTGGTTGGAAACGCTTTTTCGAGGTGGGTGCACTGTGACTCAAATGTAGGCTTCCCCAGCTCAATTACTGTAGCCGCTAATTATATAGCCTGCTATAGCCTGCTGAACTTGGCAACTATGAATGCTTTGGTCGTGGGCTAGAGGAGCAGGCTGAGGGTTGGAGCCGCCTGAAGGTGCTTTGCGTCACGTTCATCATTGCCTCCTTGAAATTCTGGATACCATCTGTGGTCCTTGGAATGAATGGAGAAGGCGAAGACATGTCTCACGTGAAACTCAGTGAAAGAACTGAGAATTGAGCGGTTATTTGCCAAATTTCCAAAACAGGCTGGCAGCCGCTAATTTTTGATGAGCTCAGTCAGACCCAGCAGCTTTGGTTGGAGGGAGGGCAGGCTTCCATCCGAATCTTGTCTGCACTTGGCGATGTGGCATTCAGGACTGCATGTGACATGCAATCCAAATCTAAGAACCTTGACATGACAGTTTCCAGGTGTGCTGACTTCTGGTTTGTGTTTTGCTGCCAGGTGACCTTTTCCACTGCAAAAACAATGCGACGGAGAGCAGTGTGGGTGTCCACCTCCCACACCAGGCTTGTCACAGGGGGTTCCATGAACTGGGCGTGCTGATCCTCTTCGGCTTCTTCAACCTCGCCACAACCTGCTGGACGTATCTTGCACTTTCAATTGGGACTTGGAGCGGTTGCTCCATGTGCGCAATGAAAAGCCGGCACTTACAAGATAAAGGACTTGCTTCAACTTCAGCTTTTAGACACACCCATTTTGCGTCCAAGGTTTGGTCTTGGTGTCCCTGCTGGGCTCTTCGTTCCATCCTTGCTGACTGGTGCAGTGCTGGGCCGCTTCGTAGGCGAAGTGCTTCAGGCCGAATTGCCGCAGGCGCATTGCTTGACATTCATGATGATTTGACAGTGTATAGTCCAGAAGGACGGTATATACTGTATATATATACACTATATATATATACTTTTTAATATGTATTATATATATACTGTATATTGATGCCATTTTACAATATGCTATACTATAATATATTACTACATTTTATGACATATAGTCATATAGTATTGTATTATTCTTTTTTTTATGTTACTTATATAGTTTGCTGCTATACTATAGCGTGTTCACTCTTCAAGGTTGTCGGCCCCGCTGATCCCGGCATCTATGCATTGGTTGGAGCATGTGCTATGTTGGCAGGAGTTGGGAGGACCTCTTGATGCCCAAAAGTCCTAAGGCCCTAAGGCCCTAAGACACGTATGAAGGAGGAGAGGCCGTTTCTGTGCCTTTTGCCAAGCTGGCGAGTGAAACTCCAACCCTTTGTGCTGGGCACAGCACACTCATGGCATTTACCCCACAATATATATCAAAAGGAGCACAAGGGCCAGTTTCATCCAGATTCCCTAAACATCTAGGAACCAAATCATTAGCGTGAGCTATCCTGCGTACTGTTCCTAGGAGCGAACTAGTCCCCCTTTTGCACTTGTTCCTAGTAGCTTATTGTTTTTAATAGCTTCTTGTTCCTAGTAGCGTGGCACCTATTACTAGTAGCGATGCACTTGTTCCTAGGTGCCTATTTAATTACAGTAAGTCTTATTTCTTGAAAACCCTGAGTGGCTCCAGGATTACGATTTCTTTGGCGATGATCCTGACGGAGGCCACTGGTACCGGCATCTTCGGCCTGCCAATCTTTATGGTCGTGGTCATTGCTACCTGGGTAGGCGCGGCACAACTTGACAGTCCCAATGCAATGTTGCGGCAGACATTTTTTATATATAAGGACAAAACACGCACACACACATATATCTATATATGCATACATGCAATTATGGAAGTCTTTGAAGCTGACATGTTTTGTTTCTTCCTTTCCCGCAGGCGACTATTTCAATCGCGGCATTTACGACCTGCACATCATTGATTTGAAACAGATCCCACTCCTTGAGCAATCACCTGCAGACGTTATGGTCCGGTATGCCGTGAAGGACATTATGGCGAGTCAGGCATCATGCAAGTGCAGTCATTCAGTATCGTTCACCTCAACACATTCACTCGTTCCTCTTTGGCCCACACTCTGTGATGGGCTGCAGTATGGCCAGATTATTCTGCAGTTCCTTGGCATGTTAACCCAGTGCTTTGTGGTGCGCAGGTGGTGTCCCTGCAGGGCGTGGAGAAGGCACGAAAATGCAACGAGAAAAGACACAGAACTTGCAGCCTTGCCTTTGTGGCTGAGTTTTTTCACGACCCTGCAGGTACAGCGAATTGTGGACGTTTTGCGCTCTTGCAACCACAATGGCTTCCCTGTCCTGGAGAATGGCACAATGAAAATGGAGGTGAAACCGAAGAAGTTTCACTTCAGTTTTGGACCACTAATTTTATGCAAGACGAACAGTTCTGTCCCAGGGATTGATTGAGCGCGGCTTTCTGCATTTGCTCTTGGCTAGAGGCTGGTGAAAGCTGGAATATGGCAGCAATGGGGGGAATGGGGCTAGCAGCTAGTTACCGCTGTCTTTATGTAGTTATATATATATATTTATATATACGTATATATATATATACATTTCTTGTTTGCTTTGCCACTTGCATGAAGTAGAGGGGCAACATGTTTTTTTCCCAAAATCTCACGACTGCTACGATTGCCGAGTCATCAGGTCTGAAAACCAATCCACGGTTGGTACAAGAATGATCCAGAGAAATCGACTTTGCAAGGTCGCTATTATGGGATGTTCCAGGACACTCCAGATGCTCCGATTGGATCGCTGGTCCCATTTGAGGCTTTGTGCGCAGCGCTTTATCTTTCATGAAATCCTTCTCGATGAAAGATGAGAGGGGTGCAGTGCACACACCTTGTCTGCTTTCAACTACACTTCTTTCAATGTTTCTTTCAGGCTGATGGTGGTGAGTTGTGTGGCAAGACAAAACCAGTGTAGTTGCCTTCAGAGAAGACTGAGTTTCACCATCATGGTCTAGATAGTTGAGCAGTTTATTGAGCAGTTCGTTGTCCCATTCGGGTCAGGCGATAGCTTGGCCAAACATCCATTCCTACCCGGATATCAAGAGTCTTTCAAAGAAGCTGAGTACAGAAGACCGGCAGAAGTATATGGACTTGCGACCGTTGCTTGAACAGAAAAGACAATGACCATTACAAAACAAAACGACTAAGCCTCTGAACACAGCATTGGATCTGTCTAAGGTATGTGAGCTGCAATGGCTACAGCATTCCGCCTCAGGCTTCAATGGCCAGCGCTTTTTTGCTTTTTCGACGCTTGGGCCTTCGACATTTGCCTGTGGTGGATAGTGATGGCGACCTTTGTGCCGCTCCTAGCGTTCCATGAAGTTGTACAGATGAAGAGGGTCTCAATCCTCCCGCTTTCGTAATTGCTCTCCCAGATCCAGTCAGCTAGAGTCTGCTGTTTCGCTCAAGGTGGAATCATCACACGCAAGGACTGACGTGTGGGCGGACTCGCTGATTCGTGTCCACGTCTTGATTGTTGGACATTGACGAGGACTTGATCCTCATGGAGGAGGATGAGCATGGTGAAATGGTGCAGAGGTGATGCTGTTAGTGAGATTGGAGATTGTGCGTTGGTGTTACTGACGACCCGTATCCGATCAATTTGGCCGATAGCAGAAATAGCTGACACAAGAGCATCGCAGCACACAAAGTAGAACTTTCTTTCCAAGCACTCTCTTACAACTTGTTTCCAGCAGTTCGTGGCTGGTGTTGTCCTTCAGTTTCATTGAAGACACTGTTGGTTTGTTTGACTAGATCTTGATGTAGGTCGCAGCCAAAGCTGTCAGCTGACACTGGGTGGGCCTTCCGGAAGTCTGAAAACCTTGAAGAGTCAGCCGGGGGCCCAGAATGGTGACAACGAGATACAAACGACGCAATCACTAAGCTGGCCAAACACAAACATACTCCATCAGCATGACAGTTCAATCTAGGGGCCCCTGGCCTTACTACTAGGAGCAAGGACATGCAAGGACGCTACTAGGGGCTCCTGGCATCGCTAGTAGTAACAAGAAGCTAAGGACTTTGGCCTCGAGAGCGGAATGAACAGCGCTTTAGACTCCCTAGACAGTGAAGAAACCGAGTGGTCGCAGGACGGACTTGAGTTTGGCGGTCTGTGCTCTGGTCCGCTGTCTTCTTGTGGCAGATTTAAAAGTGCTGACTTGCAGAAATCACGAAAGGGTCGTTTCGTCATTGTTGTGTAGCACAGAACGTGTGCGAAGTTACACGTTGGAGAGAACGATATCGTGAGGTATCGGCTCGAATTCCTTTTTGGGGTGTGAAACCCCTTGGCATCGTGCGATGTCCTCTCCTGGCCCCGATGACGGCATGGGGTAGGACTTACCTAGACGACTGGGACCGCATGCTGATCTTGAAGGAGGCCTTGTGGGCTTGGAGCAGGGTCCAATACGTGAACAGGACCCATGGCACCGTACCGCTTGCGACAGCAGCACTGGCCCAAGCTCGGGCTGCTCCGGACGAGATGGCGGTGGCGGACATTCGCCTGGAACATCACTTTCACCTGTTCTATAGCCCCCCGGACCTCCGGTCGAAGCCGTTCTTGGAGGCCACTGGGATGTGGACCACTCTGATCCAGACGATCCAGCTCTGGACGCATTGGCGCCCTTGCTTGCCAGAGACCCGGGAGGGCCGGCACCTCGTCTGTACACGCGAAAAGTGAGTCAACTGTACACGCGAATGGGATGCCTCAACTGTACACGCGGACTTGCTGCCTCAAACAAAAGGATGAGTCAAGTTGGAATGACCACTTCCTTCTCTAAAACTTACCCCTGCATTGCCCACACAAAGGGGTGAGTCAAGTTGAAATTGGAATGGCAACATCCTTCTCTAAACTTTACCCTCGGGTGGCTCACCAAAGGGTGAGCCAACTTGGAAGGGCCACTTCCTTCTCTAAATTTTACTATTACCCCTGCATTGGCCACAAAAGGGTGAGTCAAGTTGGACTTGCCACTTTTATCGTTCGTGCGTGCGAGCGTACGTGAGTGGGTGAATGAGTGATTGATGGAGTGAGTGAGTGAGAGAGTGAGTGAGAGTGAGATTGAGTGAGAGTGAGTGAGAGTGAGTGAGGGTGAGTGAGTGGGTGAGTGAGTGAGTGAGTGACTGAGTGAGTGCATGCGTGCGCTCGTGCGTGCGTGAGTGAGGGAATGAGTGACTGGTGGAATGAGTGAGAAAGTCACTTGGGCAATGCAGGGGTAAAATTTAGAGAAAAGTGGCCAAGCCAAGTTGACTCACCCTGTTGTGGGCCATGCAGGGGTGAAATTTAGAGAAGGATGTTGCCCTTCCAAGTTGACTCACCCTTTGGTTAGCCACCCGAGGGAAGAGAAGGACGTGGCCATTCCAACTTGACTCACCCTTTTGTGGCCAATGCAGGGGTAAATTTAGAGAAGGAAGTGGCCCTTCCAAGTTGGCTCACCCTCTGGTGAGCCACCCGAGGGTAAAGTTTAGAGAAGGATGTTGCCATTCCAAGTTGGCTAACCCTTTTGTCAGCAATGCAGGGGTAAAATTTAGCGAAGGATGTTGCCATTTCAACTTGACTCACCCCTTTGTGTGGGCAATGCAGGAGTAAAACTTAGAGAAGGAAGTGGTCATTCCAACTTGACTCACCCTGTTGTGGGCAATGCAGGGGTAAAATTTAGAGAAGGAAGAGGCCCTCCCAAGCTGAGGGTAAAGTTTAGAGAAGGATGTTGCCTTTCCAAGTTGACTAACCCTTTTGTCGGCAATGCAGGGGTAACATTTAGAGTTTAGAGAAGGATGTTGCCATTTCAACTTGACTCACCCCTTTGTGCGGGCAATGCAGGGGTCAAAATTAGATAAGGAAGTGGCCATGCCAAGTTGACTCACCCTGTTGTGGGCCATGCAGGGGTAAAATTTAGAGAAGGATGTTGCCCTTCCAAGTTGACTCACCCTTTGGTGTTTGGAGCTTCATTGGAGGATGCAAGCACTCTCCACACTGGCGCCGGGTGACCAGCGCCGCCAACATCTCCGACCCTGTCAGCCGAGAAGATGTCTCAATGGCGCTACAGGAGGTTGGCATCGACCACCTCGAACTTACAGAAAGCCATGGCGCTGGGCTCCGATATGGCAGCTGCTTTTGGGCCGGCGACTACGGTGGAAGGCGGCCAGCATGGGAGAACACCAATGATGACCACCGTGGCGAGAAACCCAAAAGGCTGCCTGAAGGGTCGATGTGAGTGTTCGACCGTGTCGTGTAGCACAGAACGTGTGCGAAGTGACGCGTTGGAGAGAACGATATCGTGAGGTATCGGCTCGAATTTTTTGTTTTAACGACACAGGCCAGCAAACGACCTGTGAAACCGTTTTTTCACAGCCTGGGCCAAAGGACGGCCTTCAGAGCATGAGCAGGGCAGGGAATGAACACCTGCTGGGGCGTCACGGCGGGAGAACGCCAACGACGACCACCGTGGAGAGAAACCCAAAAGGCTGCCTGAAGGGTCGGTGTGCGTGTTCGACCGTGTCAGGTGGCAACGGTGCCCGTGCTGTTGTTCCACGAAGAAAACTGCACTCAGCAGACCTTAGTAAACTGTTGCGGGACGGTTTGGCCGTTTTGGTTTCTTCCGCTCACTTTGAATGCTCCGAGTCCAGGAGCTGAGCGTGCCTGCCGTGGAGATCGTGGGTCCAAATGGGGCTCCGCAGAGTTCAGACTCGGATGCCACTGAAAAAGACTTCGAGGTGCAAAGCTGGGAAGCTCAGAAGCTCTAGGAGCAAGGGCGCTACTAGGGGCTCTTGGCATCGCTACTAGGAGCAAGGACGCTATACTAGGGCTACTAGGGGCTCCCGGCGCACTACTAGGAGCAAGAAGCTATGCACGAGGAACAAGGTTCTTTGAGCATTGAGAATTTGAGAGCCGGAAGAATGCGGGGCCGGTTCCTTCCTCTAAGGTCATGGTGGCATGGGCGGGATGGGTGCTTGAGAAGGGGCTTTTGGCGAAGAACAGTTGCCTGGGCCAAAAATGCGCCGAAAAAAGGGGCACGACCTGAAACGTCAAAAATTTGCATAATCTTTTCCTCATCAAAAGGAGGGCCACAGACCTCTTCGGGTTGTGTTGGACCAGCCTGGACATGCTCACTTAAAGGTGTGGCAGGTGACCTAGGCAAGATGCTTGGACGCCTTCCAGTTTGCATCCTAATTTGCAGCTGCAGACCTTGTGGATAGTGTCTTTCCAGACCCTCTGCCTGCTCGTCCTTAATGTTTTGGCCGTGCTCTTATGGTGAAGCTAGCGTGACTTCCTACTAACTATACTATACCATCAGTTCAAAAACCGACCACCGTGGCCAATTGCCGAGAAGGTTTCTTTGGATACGGTGTTTCCAAAAATAACTTCTCCTGTGGAGCCTCTTGGGCCGAAGTGTTGAGCAGTTCCCAGTTCAATGAGACTGAAGCGTTGTTTGGAGCTCCAACGCCAATGCTGGCTATGCAGCTTGCAAGCTGCCGTTGTTTGCATTTGTAAGTTGCAGGCTGCCAGAGAAGAGCCAAACAACAAAATCTCCGCGGCACTGTTTTTGTCCCGACCACAAGATGTCATTGAGGCAAGCCACTGGGTTTGGCATCGCACTTCAAAGCGCAGGAAGCCATGCAGACACCCCTTCCACTCATGCTGTGTTTCTTGCTGACGCAAGCTACGGTGAAGCACGTGATGGCTGAGAGGTGTGATGAAGCTGGATCTGTGGACAATTTTTCGTTTCGATACAGCACTTGGTTCGCAATTGCTGCGGATTTGAACCAGGGTCTGAAAGGCAGACTCCCTGTCCCCGCTGAAACTTTTGTAATGAGGGTGGGCACTTCATTACAGCAAAGTAAAGCAAGGCGCTGACAAGTGAAGTTGCCAAACGCAAAACTATTGTATTGCCTTCTTGGGTGCAGTGATGCTTAACATCATTTTTGTTTGTATTGTGAAGTTTGAACGTAACATTTGCTGTCTTGATTTGCAGTGCTCCTCGCTCGCACGATGTTTGCGAGCAATCCTACAGAGTTTGGAGGGCAAGTTAGTGACGGTTAGCTGAGAGATGCTTCTAAAGTAGTTCCTGCATGACGATGAGGATGCGGAGATGTGGGTTTAGTTTTGCATCTTCTTAGCGTTCCTCCTCTGTATTTACAAAAAGACTGCTTCCATGTAGTTTGCTGCAACCCTGTCGTGGACCAGACGGTCCTGACTTCTACAAACATATCAGCGCAGCTGACCATGGCTGAACTGCCCTGATCTTGATTAGGGCCGTTTGCGCAAACGGCGAGTCGGAGGCAGGAAATCAACTAGGAATCCGGTTTGGAAAACGAGATGAGCGCAAGGGGATTGAAGGATATTGAAGGGGTGTTTGATGTTTGGCTGCATATTTCTAAACAGACGTGGCCTTCGGCGTGTGATGCCGAACAGACTTGTGGAGCGGACCCTAGTGTTGCAATTGCCGCCCGCTTTGAGGAAACGACCAATGCAGTGGTTCAAAAGAATCAGAATTACACAAGAATCGCACGTCACATGCATTTGAGATTGGTACATGGCAGCCTCATGATCACTTGAGGTGTTCATAAAAGTCTTCAGCTTACACCGTGGGGATCCACCACGTTCTGTAGCAATCTCCACAAACTGAAGACATCCCAAGACCATCGGAGCACTTCAAGGCACTTCAAGGCACTTCGAGGCACTTCAAGGCACTTTGGCCATTCAACTGCTGAAACCCCCAAAGGATTCGTCACTTACTGCGGTTTTAAAGGTCCCACGGCTTGCAAGGACTGACTTGCTGCA
Source organism: Durusdinium trenchii (assembly GCA_963970005.1). Classification (NCBI taxonomy): domain Eukaryota; class Dinophyceae; order Suessiales; family Symbiodiniaceae; genus Durusdinium; species Durusdinium trenchii. The sequence continues at coordinate 37,624 of CAXAMN010001625.1, forward strand.
TCAAAGTGACATGGCCTCACCTGTGCGCTCATCAGGAGCTTGTTGAAAAATTGAAGAGATCATGTGGAGCTGCGATGTTGATACTGCACAACCAGCGGCCAAAAATCACCTTTGAACAACACATCAGATGATCATCAGACAGGACAGTTGCCGCCACGCAGCTTGCGCTTTGGGAAGGAGGTTCGGTTGGGTTTTAAGCCATCTCATCATGAGCTGTCACGTGCAATGGGATCTGAGCTGTCATGACCTGGTGAGGCATCCACAGCAAAAGGCAGCACATCAAGGCGACACACATATACGCGCATACAAAATCACGGGTGTGTTTCTGCGTGCGCATGTACGCGGAAACGAGTGGTTTGTAGTTAATGATCGTGAACTGCAGCCTCTTTGAAGTAACCTCTTATGCAATCCTTCCTGTCGCCATCTGAGTTCCGGTTGCGCCGCAGTCTTAGACTCTTCCTCCTGCCTCGAGGCTGACTCCGGTCCAGTTGGCAAAGGTGGCCAGAACCTCAAGAAATGTTTAACCCAACGACGTGATCAAGGGAAGGTGATGAGGTTGGGATGGAGGTCAAGTGCGATGGTCTTTGTCTTTGACTTTCCGCGCATTGAACCCGTACATGGACCCAAAGAGCTTCAGCACAAACAAAGCGGCCATCAAGCAGCAGCGGGAACGTGTAGAATTTGTAGAATCGCATTTTCATACTTCTTGGCATTGCCGACGAATGCCTCTTCATTGCTGCTGTGCAGACACGTGAGCAGCGGAATGCGAATTCTTCCTTGAGATCTGGGCCAGGCCAGAGAGGAATGCGAGAAGCTCATGGGCTCTGTATCCAGGTCGCCCTGGCATTTGTTGTGGTTTTGGAACAGACGTATAGAAAAGATTGATATATATAGACATAAATGAAAAACAACTTCAGGGTCCTTTAAAGGGGCCCTTGTGTTGGAGACATGCTTTTGCGCCAGTGTCTACAGCCCAGCTGAGCTCGAACGTGCCAAGCAGATGAAGGCCAAAGCACAGCTTGAATGTGCCTGGTTGGAAGGCTTCTTCATGTAATCACCAGTGTGAATCATGGTGATCCTTTGTTGGTTTGTGTTTCCTGGGTTTGTTAATTTTACAATAAGAACCTCTCTTGCGGAGGCCCGGGAGTATGAGCTTGGACCTCAAAGTCTGTTGTGTCAACAACTTCAACGTTCCACCAATTGCCGTTGAAAAGCAATACAACAGTATTGAGTATTATAACTTACTGTACCTTTTCCAATATCCTTGCACAGTGGGTTATTGCTGTTGCAGCATGTGGTTCCGAGGGCGAGGCCGGACCAGCTTCCACCAGATGACCCTCAGCGACCTCCACTACCTGCCAACAATGCTCCACTGGAGGCCGGCTATTCTTTGGCAAGCTGCCCAGGTTTGAGGAACTTATGTAGATCTTTTTGTGGAATCCAATTCGAGAAGTTGTAGTGAAGTGTTTGGTGCGGCATCTTGCCAGACAGAACTGTAGATGAAGCGTTTGGTTGGTGTATCAGTAGGTTGCCTCCACTAAATATTTGCATTCTTTGACGTTCTCATGTTGTGTTCACTTGCAGCTGCTCTTGTGATGTTTGTCTTTGTTAATTTAATTGTTAATTGCTTATAAGCGCCTCTTTAGACATTTTTGTCGCCGCGCCTGGCACACTCTTCCACCCACACATACCCAAAGCTCACTGGCAGAAAGCCATGACAAAAGTGAGTACCTCTTGAAAACTGCATTCCGATGGGCTGATGGGGCAGGCAATCATGTGCAACCAAGTGCTGGCTAGGGTCATGCCATTTTCGCCGCCACAAATGAACTGGGTTGTGTGCATTGTTGCCAAATGGACTATGACTATGGCTCCAACCGCACTAAGAACGGCTGCAGTCTGCAGTTCTGCCTTTCGTGAAAGCTGTATGCTGAGGACTTTCATCGGCTCAGACTCCTGGATGGTTTGGAAGGTGTGCCGGGAGACCTCGAGGTTTTGTTGGAGAGAAACCTTGGTGAGGCTATGCTAAGTTGAAGGGAAGGAGCGAAATGCCAGCGGCTTTCGCTTGAGGTTGAACAAAGACCGAGGGAAGATCGATGCTTGGTGGGCAGCTTAGCTGTTCTAGGCCCTAGGCATTTTCATGGCTTTGTCAATTGGTTTGTGCGATGCTGTGACACAGAAGCAGCCAGCTAAAGCTGCTCTTATGCCATGTTGCTGCACTTCGCTGCTGCCTAGCCCAAGGCTCAATCGATTGCAAACGAAGGAGCGACAAGAGCAGCTGTCGGACCTAGATGAATGGTCATGAGCTTGGTGCTGCGCTGCGCGGAGTTTCACATTTCTTCTGATCCATTGGGGGAATGCATGACATTGTTACAGACATTGTTTGTGACATGAAAGAAAGCTCTGACCCTGGAACCAGACTTGCCAAGTTGGGCAACCTGTGGGTTCATCACACCCGCAACGGAAGAAAGACCAAAGGATGAAGGAAGTCACCCGGATCAAGCAGTATATATATATAATCGTCTATCTTCTGATCTTGGGTCTAGCTGGCAGGTTCGAAAACTTCCGGGAACGAGAGCCTGAGCTGGCCAGTCACCCAGAGGATCAGCAACGGGGTTGCATGAACCAATCTTTCTTTCAAAGCATTGATCAGCGCTTTACATGTTTAATCTAGCTCTTGGCTCTTGCTGTAATGCTAGTTCTTGGATTTCATGCCCCTCAGTGCCTAGACACATTTATCGAATCAGTGGAGTTTCGAGTGATGCGGGGAGACAACTGCAGGCCAAGTTCCTTCGTGATTGTGAGTCGGAGGTGGAACAGGCCGGTGAACGAGGACTCAGATTCAGATTGTCAAACTTTCAAGGAATGCAATCAGAATCAGATTCTTTTTGCATTGCCTAGCCGCTAGGCCTAGCCGCTAGGGCCTAGACGCTCTAGCCAGGATTCGTTTTGTTGCAGTGAGCTGTATGTTCACAGCTAATTGCAGGGACGAATCCTCTGCCAAAGATCTGAAAACTTGGCCTTGGCTCTAAGTTTCCAGCTTGAAAACAAACGCAAAGCACGAGAGGATTCGATGATTCAGAGCTGGACGGAATAGCAAAGCAGAGGGACAACTAGCTTTAATTTAATGAAAATTTGACGGGATAAATGCCACTAAGGTCAACAAGCTATCAGAGGACTGTTTCGGGTTGTTGCTGTCCATGGTGTGACCATTTCTTGGCAAAGGGAGTGGCAACCAAAGTGGCAGGCAATGCAACATGAGATGCACCAGTAGGCTAGGTATGGCTAGGTCAGCCAGGTCGTGAGGATATTTCAGACACTTCATTGTTTCAATAGGGTTGCAGATTCTCACAGAAACCGGTTGAGAACGCTGATTTGACACCAAACACGTCCTACTACACACATAGGCTTGGTGATGGTGTGTTGCAGGACGCCGTTCACACTCGTCATGAGGCTTTGGGTATTCGAAGTTCTTTTCTTGGATATTCGGGGTTGAGCCGCTTGGATACTGAGCCGCTGTACTCGTTATGTAGATGAGATGAGTACGTCGACTCACAGCCAACCACCGAAGACTTGAAACTGTTTTGTTTGTAGGTCGAAGCATTTGTCGGCCGCAAGCTCAAGCCCATGGCAGGCCAACATCATTTTCAGTAAGCAGCTATAGCTTAATATCTAAGGCGCTTAGACTGGGCCAAGAGCCTTGCAAAGTTTCTGCCAATGCACAGTATGGCCAGAGAAGACACACACACACACATATATATAATATATAATATATATAGAAACATATAGACACGGAGACACATCAGATGCCAGATTAGCGGACATCAAACTTGCATCGTTGGCAGACCAGTTCAATTTCAGAATCAAGTGGAAGCCGCAGGTGCCGGGGAAGGAGGAATGGTACACGCAGTGGAGCAGAAAAGACGATTGGCGTCTGAGCACCTGGAATCGGATGCAGTGTTTTGGCCCACCTTCAGCCGCTAGCCAGTGACGTCTAGGGTACACCTGGGCCCCAGCAGTGCACAATTTAGGGCAGGCATCATTTATGTGCGACAAAGGCAGATTCATCATGACGAAGCCCATCTTGATCGGGAGCCCTGATGCTGACCATTTCAGCCTACTGTCCTCCCAGGCATGTGTGCATTGATGTGTCTTGAAATGAGGCCAAGAGGGTGCTGGATGAGATGATGCAGGTGCTTTGTTTCATGACCTTGTCGTACCATTGCAGCATTTGCACTTCGATCCCCTCGGCTTTCCCAGCGCCACTTGATAGTGATGGCTTGAAACAGCGGAAACTGTGTTGTAATGTTGGGATGCCAACGTGCCAGGAAAGAGAGGAGGTCGGATGGGTTGCAAGACCTGCTCGGAGATGTTCATTTCAGGTCGCTCTCATCTCTGCAGGCGCTGGTGCAAGCAAAGAAGGATTTCTACGATCAGAGGCTCAGCCGCATGCGAATGCAGCAGGCGGGACCACTTGGCCGATTGGCTGCTATAGAGAGTTTTCGGAACGTCTGTGTGGTATACATACACATTCAGATTTGAAGGTGGCCGTTGACAGGATGCAACACTAGCATTAAACCTAATTCGTGTGCCTGGTGTTGTTTGCATGGGTCGCTCACCTATGGAATGGTCTTTGACTTGTTAACCACACAAGGGAAGTGAATGGTGAAGAAGAGGGATCACCGCCCTCCACATAGATCTGACGTCAGCACCGACTTATACAAAGTGTTGTTGTTTGTAAATACTTGCCATTGCGCTCCTGCCCAAGTCTGTCGGTCAACAACTCGAGCTAGGAGGTCGTCAACCAGATGTTCCTATTGCATCCAAGCATCATAAGCAAACGTTCCGCGGATTCCTATATTTTGATGGTTTGCTGACCCGTTATGAGTAGCCCCTGTCATCATGTGTGTCTGAACTAGGCAAGACGAATGCAGTTGTGTGTAATATAGAGATCCTGGCGAAGAGAGACCTGCATTGAACGCAGCAGTGATGCCAGCTTTGCCACAAAGACCGGCAAGGCTGAACAGGATGAAATCCAGCAGTTGCAGAGCAACATTGACGAAAGGCCAGGGTTTGGGGAACGGGGAGGCTGTCATTCCTGCTGGGAGAGAGCAATTTATTGGAGAGCAATGTAGTTAGCTGGGTTGCTGGCTTCAGTCAGTTGGGAACTCTTTGTCCTTTTTTTGAGGCCATTGGTTACTGAGACTCTTTTCAACAGCCTTGTTCCAGTTCAGTTCCTGCATGCCACTTGGATGGGAGGTTTCTTGCATGGAAGGCCGTTTGCATGGTTTGAGCTCATCGACACTCAGAACCCGCATTTTCCAAGCTTCTTGTCGAGCCGAATCAAAAACAGGGCGGACAACACTTCAAAGCTACTATATAGTAGCTTCTTGTTACTAGTAGTAATGGCCTCCAACCTACTAGCGATGGCCTCCACCTAATAAGCGATGGCCTCCACCCAATAGCGTCCTTGGTACTATAATGTGTGGCTGTTTGCTTTTTGAAGCCCTTTGGGCCACTCCTGCAGTCCCCTCAAAATGGCGGTAGATGTCCAAGCTGGAACATGGCAAGTGCAGGGCAGCTTCTACCGAGGACGGAGGGTGCAGTCATGGTTGCTACATCTCCAATGTGCCTTAAGCTCTGGCTCTATACATAATATATATATATATTGTTTGGATGTGAGGGGGCCAGGCAGCTCAGATGCCTCGGCCTTCGCAGGAAGCCAGTGCGCTACTTTCGCAGGTCGGCCACAGAGAGATTTGCAAAAACTGATGCCTTTGGCCTTTTTTGAGCCAGGGGTCACTATCGAGTTTTTTCTTGCAAACACTGTGTGAAGGCCACATGGGGGCTTCCTTTGCTTGGCAGACGCAGACCTTGCTGAATGGCCGGGCGAGGTCTATCACAGTTTGCTTTCGATTCCAGGTGTTGTTTGTCCAAGTTCTCTCGCCAGAACGGTCACGAAGGTCCCCGAAACAATCAAGAGTGCAGCCATCTTCAACGTTTGTTGGCCTCACCGTGGCTAGTCCTTCAGTCTTTTGCTAGTAGGGTTCACGCTTCATTGGTCTTGTGGTCCCCGAATTTTCCTTGATTGTCAAGTCATTTGGTTTGCCATGGTTGCAAAAACCAAAGCGGCTAGCCCAAGCATTGCCAAGCAATTGTTAAAGGTCTTTATTTCGAAGCTAGGGTGTTGCCCCCTTGAGTCGGTCCTAGATTTGCTTCATGAAGAAATGATGAACATGACCCTGAGTCCACATCCAGAACAAGACTGCCTCTGGAACTTTATGGCTTTAGACACAGACACAAGGTCAGAGGAGAAAGCACAAGAGTGCAGCAAGCAAACGAAGACGAAGACGAAGAAGAAGAAGCAGAAACAGAAGCAGAAGCAGAAGGAGAAGGAGAAGGAGAAGAAGCAGGAGGAGGAGAAGGAGGAGGGGAGGCGGAGGAGGAGGGTGCCCAAAGGTTCTTTGACGCTGCTACAGTTGCCACTTTTGTGTCTGTGTTTTTCATTCTCGCGAAGGCGTTGGCTACCAGCACCAACCGGCATTTGGAGGGGACGCTGCGAAGGAACTGGTGCAGCTCCCAGGGCAGCTGGTGTGGCAATAGAAATAACATACATGGCCGTAACAATGTTGAATAGCTTTCACAAGGTTGAATGAGTCAAAGAGTGGTTTTCGAGAATCCTTCCGCAGTGGTTGGAACACCTCAGGTGGGGATTTGCCGGCCGCAAGAGTGCGGATGCCGCGCTACACGAGAAGGCACTTCGCACACTCACCTTCAGCGCCTTGCTGCAGAAGCACCGAGTGTGCAATGTTCCAAGCGAATAGTGATGGCCTCCAACCTAATGACCTAATGGTCTATTTCTGGACATTACCTGGCGCACCCTGAAATTAATAAATGCTTCGGAAGGCAGGGCCAGAACTCCTTGCCGAGTGTCGTGCACAGGCTGGACATTTGCACATTGCCGCGTCTTTTTGGTGAGTGAGAGTAATGCAAACACAGCTGCAAAATCGCAGGAGGTGTCTAGATACTTCAGCCCGCCCATTGTTGTGAAATTTAGTGCGAATTGCAGGCATCTTCTTTGAAGTTTGGGGAGGTGGTTGTGACGAAGGCGCCAAACCTCAAGGCACCACGGAGCCGATTCGATCAACATGCACTCGCGGTTCTTTCATGCTTCGCCCGACGAACTGGCAGGCACGGTATGTCCTCCACACGGTGGTGCCAGGAGCCGGAGTGGCGCACCTTTCGGCTGCGAGGGTTGCTACTAGTAGCAATGCCCTTTTACTAGTAGCTTCTTGCTACTAGTAGTAGGGCCAGGAGCCCCTGGAAGCGTCCTTACTCCTAGTAGCGATGCCCTTTGTTATTAGAAGCGTCCTTGCTGGTCCATGAGACAGGACATCCAAGCTCCAAGGATCCACGACCTATGCCTGTGGACCGCGCAGCTGCAGGGTGGCCCAGTCAAGCGTCAAGCTACATCAAGCTGTTTGTTTTGAGAAGCTGGCTGGCCATGGCTGGCCTATGGTCTAGATCCGGGCAAGTTGCTTGGAGGACTATGCGTCAGATGTCGCAGAAGCGCAGCAGCTGCTGAGGCAAAGCTTCAGAGGCACTTTGACATTGTCAAGCCTCGTTTCGAAGCTTGTCCTGGCAACATGCGAATGCCAAAAGGATATGCTAACTACTAGTAGCAAAGGGCATCACTACTGGTAACAAGGGCATTACCATTAGTAACAAGAAGCGACTAGTTTTGACATTTGGGCATCAAGCTGCCTCAGACACGCATTGTGCACTCGTTGGGCTGTTGGGCTCCCAGCAGCGACGCCACAACAACTTGCCTGCAGTGACCCGAGAGTGTGGTAGCGCTTGATCCTCGTGAAGCCATGTCCACCCAACGTGAAGTGCTCGGTTTGGTCGCCTCGGATGCTGGGCATGAAAAACCCACAATACTCGATACTATTCAATACTCAATTGAGTGTTGGAGAAGGGGTGAGTTCTGAGGCACCAAGGTGCGTAGTCCACAGAGTGTGGGTTTTGATGTTTTTGCGGATTACCTAAGGAGTGCAACTCCTTTGCCGAGCAGTTTTTTGCTGCATCTTGGCACGGATTCCAGCATTCTTCAGGACGCTGGGAGTACGCGACTTTGGACATTTGAGGCCAACTGTCACCGTTTTGCCTCCCTGGAGAGCCCAGACGTGGCCAAGAACGAGCAAAAAGCTGAATGGTGTGAAACTGAGAGTGGACACAATCGGCAAAGTATACCGTGGGCGGGAGTCCCGAGGTTGTGTTCCATGATACCTAAACCCAGGTTTGATATCTACAAGCGCTTCGAGGCGGAGGCCGAATTGACGATGCAGAATGTCACTGGGCAGCGAAAGCGGTCCGCAACAACCAAACAATTGAAACGGAAGACACAGACGTCGGAGAGAGAAGGAATGGAAAAGAATGCAAAGTATATTTGACGTGCCCCAAGCGGCAAGAATTTGCAAACACACTTTGCTTTAAGGCCTTGTTTCTTTGGGGCCTTGTCCAAGCGAAGACCTTCCAAGAGGAGTTTGTTGAGGAAGCTCAGCAATCGGCTGTACCTTGGCCTTCATGGAGCAGATTGTGTCGAGCTTGGTTTTGAATGGTGTTGATGTCCCTCGACTGGTTATGACAAGATGGCACAGGAGGCTTTGCCTGACTTTGCCAAGCCAAGGTCCTGGATGACTTCTTGTCTCTTACGGACTACCCGGGCTTTGTCAAGCGCATGTTCCGTGAGATACAGCACCAGCAGAAGCGCGAGCAGGAGTTTATTTATGGATGGTTGATTGTCGGAGATGGGTTTACCATGCAACTTGCCAACATGCTGATTTGATTCTGACTGCATACCTTGTAGGAGTTTTGCTATTCGTGCATGATACATGTAGGACGGAAACGGACACTGTAGTTAGTTCGGTATATAACTGTCTGGGGCACTTGCAAAAGGAGATGGGCCGGGCAGGGGAAGACGCAACCGTGTTACAAAGGACTCGTTGGGGTTCTTTAGGGTTCGCACTATTCTTTGGAGGAATGGGTGTGGGCCGGTATCGAGCTGTGATGCAGTGGCCGATGGTGATGAATTCCCCAACATATTCTGCTCCTAGCAGTGGAATACATTGCATTAGCAGTTCATTGCACGTGCGCTGCCAGGATGCCAAGCTTGCTGAAGACCGACCCCGCCTAGTTAAGCGGAGCAACTCCCTCAGGCCACTGTATATTGAACGTAAACGAGTCGGCCTTCCAGTTCCAACTGTGCTTTTGGATGTGTCGGCATTCACAGTCACCCTGAACACCAAAGAGGAAAGCCAGCGGTTTTGGAGTTTAGAGGCCCTAAAAGCTGCTCATGTGGCCTTGATTTGCTTCGATATTGCCATTGTCGGATTTAGAGCAACAAGTTTTTGTGTGGCTTGTGTCACGGCAGGGTTGTGTGCCATTTCGAGAGGCCTGACACGCCAATGGGGAATCTGGAAATGCAGCAGAAGTTGTCGGATTTGGATCAGCGCCTGGCAGCCTTGGAGGACTCGATTGTACGATTGACACCGAAGCCTTTGCATCCCTCCAAGTAAAGCAACCCTTGCTTGAGGCCTTTCATTGTATGAGTGTTCTCAATCACTCTTTGACCAGTCTCAAACACTCTGACCGACCAGTGGGGTTCATCCAACGCCATTACAGATATGGTTGCTTTCAAAATCGCCTCCAGACTGAACGGAACGCATTGCTCGTGGAGCGTCGCGCGCTGGTTGGACGCGAGGCGGGGTTGCAACATGCCACAAGTGTTTGCCATGTCGCCTTTTGCTTCATGCAAAGAACTGGCCCACGCCCAGGTTCACGCGACTACCAGTCAGACACTGAAGCATCAAATTGAGCTTCAGCGCTACAGAGAGGCGGGCCGTGGCCTGGTAGACTGCAAGCCTGGATTGTCATGAAATCAGGCATGCTCTATGGGCTTCCGACACTTCTGGCTTGCACAGAATTCATCATTCGTACCACCTTTACATCACATACGCTATATAGATAGAATCACGCTTCAATATTTGCTTGAACTATATACTGCATATATATGTATTAACATATATATATATACACATACAGATATACAGTATATATATATATGTATATTAGTAGCCGCAGATGCTTCGCTTGTGACATTGCCACCTTTTGAGGAAGTGGGCATGGATTGAAGCGCGCTGCAACACTTCCTGGAGTGAAGGGTCCCTCGCCGAATATGAACGGTCTAAGGTGGTGAACTGAAATTAATTCTAATTTCACTTAATTCTAATTAAATTCTAATTGCTTCTTGTTACTAGTAGTAAGGCACTTGTTACTAGTAGCGATGCACTTGTTCCTAGTAGCTTATAAAGTGTGTCAACATTGAAACGGCATTTGGCTGAGGCAGCAGCTCGCCGATACTTTGTGAGACCTTTCGGAAGCTGTTTGCGAAAGCCCTGCTTGCCTACCAAGCTCGTGGCAATTTACCCAGTGAACCATTGTGAACCTTCATCACATGCAACCCCTGGAAGCCTTGATTGAACCAGTTCTCAGACAGACCTAGACATCAGCAGGCAGGCTTGCATCTTGTGTCCCTTTTTTGCAAGAGCCTTGCAAGGAAGTAGAGATCATTATGTCTAGTTCCTAAGTTTTGGTCTGACGCGGTGGCATTTGCTCCACCGTTCCGTTACCAGAGTCTCAGATGGGGATGCCCACCCGCGGACATCCTTTTGTCGAGAACCTTCTCGAGGGTACTGATGGCTTTGGTAGGGAAGTGGCTCAGGACGGTGCGGCAAACAGATATATACATTTATTATCGTCTATTTTTACATTTCCGAGCTTTCTCCAGCGGCAAGGTAGACTTGCTGCAGACTCACAACTGTTTGTCTTCACTTCATACTAGTTACTGCCGAGTTTGTCTACTTGCCTGCCAATGTGTGCAGCGTATCACATAGGCCCCACACACATATGTCATATATCCACTTCACAACACTGACCTCACCGTTCTGATCACTGTATGATGCAGTATTCTCTAGGTTCCTTGCATTTCAGCAGCTTCCGCTCCGGCGGGCTTCTCAAGTTCAAGTTGGAGTTCCGCATTTCTTCACTTTTATTTGATTTAAACTAATTTTAGTTCTATTTCTTGTTGCTAATCTATTTAATCGCTTGTATGGTTCCTAGTAGTAAGGCCAGGAGCCCCTAGTAGCGTCCTTGCTCCTAGTAGCGATGCAATGAGTGAGCAGATGGACTGAACCTGAGATCGCCAAGCTTTGGACACTCTTGTTTTGACGGCTGCGATGATGAGTTTCAAGCTGTATTCGTGCCCAACAAGACCGCGGCCGGTGACTGAATCCCAACACTTGGGACTTGAGCGTTCCCACGAGTAAAAGGAGTGATGTTTGCGCCAGTTGAGAAAGCTGACTGCTCGGTGATGCACTTTATTTGGTGCATGTACTATACTGATCTATGCTGTATATAGACATGTACTTGCTTATTTTTGCTGACTTATATTTGTACTTGCTTACCTTGCTGGAGATTTGGCCATTTTGGCCTTCAGGCCTCGTGGCCAAAGCGGTGGAGCTGAATGCCAAGTCCTTCTGCCCCATGGCATTGCATGGAACATGGGGAAGTCTTCCGATAGGTTCTTCTCATTCCACCCGATAGGTGTGACAGCTTCAGAAGTGTTATATACTGCATAGATATTGAGCTGGAATCTATCTGCATACTGCTCCAGCCTTTCAAGATAGTGGAGACATGGGCGATAAAAAAGGATTGTGTGACCTTCCCAAAGCCCGTGACCAAGGCTGCCCTGCGATCGGTTCTGGCATCCGAGGCGTAAACATCCATGAAGATGTTTCAACCTGATGGCTGACTTGTTCTTCCGCATGTTAAACGGTTTTTCTTGTGTTCTGTAGATCCATGCGTGATTGGTTGCAGCATTGATTCGGAGGCTTTCCGGCTTCCTTCGTGGCCAAGGAGGGGCTTCACCTCCTCGTGCCCCAGGTGGGGCTAAAGATAGCACGCCTGGTGGTTTGCACGTGGACTGCGCTGCAGTGTTGGGTCCTTCGGTTAAGTAGAAGAACCACACCTGGTCATGGTCGACCCTTTGCATCCATACCTGAGCATTCCTGATTGGTTTGTTCCCCTGAAACAGAAACCTCTCCGTACTAAGCGGAAAACCCTAGAGTCGCTCCAGGGTGACCTTCCAGATGTCCAAAGAGTAATTGAGGTGACCACGAAAGATCCAGAACAACCGCCGAAATTACCCTGAAATCAGCACTGAACGTCGTGCTCGTGACGGAATTGACTTCAACATTTACAAAATCGCCTACCAACAAAACCAACTCCATAGGTGCCGTATGCATCAGCGTCAAGCTACGTCACCAGGTCCAACCCAGAGGCCGAGAGACAAACCTTCCGTTTTCATTCCCAACAGCTCGAGAGGCCAGCAGCAGTAAGTCCGATTCGAAGGCATGTACTATCCGTACTATCGGGAGGCGTGAACGAACCTTGTGCACGACAAAATCCCTTCGGAAGCGCTTGAGGTGAGCCAGGAATTGGTTCCACAAGTCTAGGTCGGTTGTCAACCCTGCCCATGGATAGGACTATCATCATACCATCAATGGTGTATGGGCTGCCACACCGAAGATGCAAGCTTCCAAGGAATTGCTTCATACAGACCAGGACGAAGCTCTCATGGCTTTGCAAAGCTTCGGCCGCCCTCATGCCTCCTTCACCAGAAACGAACACCTAAGCTGCCACTGCAACCTGAAACCCCTTCTCGTCTTCGCGCCAGCCATCAACACGACACGGCACGTTGACAATCCCCGTACCTGAGCGCGATGCAACTGAAACTGCAACTCATGTAAGGCATCGGATGCTTCGCAGGACACATGGTTGCAACTGCACACCAACTATCGGCTGTCACAGCTGGACCAAACAATAGTCGGAGTTGAGTTCTGCGGGGAGGTGTCTCTAAATTTAACTGCAGGAGCTTGGGCTGGGTTCATCCCTGCTTTCTAGCCCAAAAGGTTTAGCAAGCAAGGTCTCTACGATTCAAGCACTTTCCACAAGAGCCACAATCTTTATCAGGGGATGCCAGGACATGACAGTGTGATTACCTCAGTCGCTTGGATTTCCCAGAACTTGGGGCAGGCTGAGGGCAGCATTGCCCAAGAGGTGCCGTATGTCGAGGCCTGGGAGTTAGCAACCGTGACACCTGTACCCGCCTGGTCACCTTGTTGTATCCATGGACCTCTCTCAGTCTCAATCAGTTCTTGCAGGTGCGATTCTGGGACCACCACGTCCTGAATGCATGGACACTTGAGGTGGCATGCCCGATTTGTACTGTGCATGTGGGTGCCGCAAGTAAAGGTGACAGTCGGCCTGAAGACTTTGCATGCATTTGAGGCATGTCAACGAAAGCTGGAAGAATGTGAGGACGCTCTTCATCCTTCACCGCTTACTTTGAGAGAGAGAGTTGCGGTGAGGTCAGGTATACCACTCCTTATGCTTGTGGGACTGTTGGTGGTCTCATTTGCCATATGTTCCCCCACCGCTTTTCAGGAGCTCGAGGCCTCTTGACGGACATTATGGAGGTGAAAACTCATGTCAAGACTGGTCTTTGCAGGTTCTGCGGTGGGGCCATGTTCCACTTTTGTGACGGTTTGTCACCTGAGGTTATGAATGAGTCCGGTCCTCGCAATCTGGGCGTGCACCCGGAGCATGCAACTGTATGACCAAGGCTGTGGGAAGGAGATACCTTGGCAAAGTGGACCCAGAAGAAGCGGGAGGCTTGGCTTGGACTGTGCGATCCAATTTAAGCTTCAGGGGTTTCATGTCATTCTCAGCTGCTATTGGTCATGCACTAGCTGGAGCATCAGCACGACTGCAAAGTGGGACCCTCAGGAAAGGAAGGAAGGAAGGAAGGAAGGAAGGACGTGTTACACTTACTGCGCTCACCTCTGTTTCTCAATTCATGGGCTGCCGGTCCAGGAGTCGTTTCGCATGTGTCCATTTGCGTTCCTACGGACAAGACAGGGGTAGGCGGCTTGATTTTTGTCGCTTGTCTTTGCAGAAAGCCAGGCTGAAGACTCATTCTGCAACATCACCTAAAGCGGGAGATCCTTCTGAACTTTGTCCAACCGCGTGGAAACCAAGATCCTTTTAGTCTCGAACATTCTGAAGCAGACTTTGGGGCCTGGCATCTCATATTTTGCCTTGCGCTGCTTTTAGGCACATGCGCTCGCGCCACTCTCCGGAAGCTTCTGTTGCCCCGCGCTGGAAAACATGATTGTCGTTGTGTGTGTGTGCGCGCTCGCAGTGGCGAGAGTTTGATCACTTTTTCTCGTGCTGTCTTCCTTGTCCAACTGCAACTGCTGTTGCAAGGCAGGAGGAACTGACAAAGCTAAACGAAGATGTTGAGCAGAAGGCACGTCATGGCTGGGAGTTTGTTCATACAGACCGTTTGTGTTTTCCTCCAGATTTCATGAGGTCGGAAGTTTGGCTGGACAGACACACACACACACACACACATGTACTTCCGGCCCCGGACATTAAGACGACTGAACGGACACTCTTTTTTGAATAGTGTTTGGGCTCAAAGGGTATGCATGCGTGTAGGCTCTGTCGCATCCTTTGCGCGGAGACTGACACGGTGTGCACTTTTTGCCGCAGCCGCGACCGTTTTTGGCGGACCCTTGACCAGCTTCCCACGCGTGCACGAGGTTGGGGCTTGCAGAATCTGAGGATCTGGACAAGCATCCTCGAGGAGGAACTCGAGAGACTTGGTGAGCAGGAGCGTGCACAGACGACAGCCGAGGGTACCGCCACTCCTAAGTCGGGGAGTACAGTTGTTCCTGACGCCAAGAGGGAAGAAGAGGTCGACAAGAGCTGGATCAAGCCGAAGGAGGAGAAGAGGACAAGCCCGAGCACATCCCGACCCGGTCTGGTTGACCTGGAAGAGGAAGGAAAGCACTCGAGTGGGTCCAAGGTGGCAAGAGAAAAGTCCGGACGCCGCTCCTCGAGGAACAGGTCGTCGAGAAGGAGTCGCAGCAGAAGGAGATCACGCAGATCGAGAAGTAGAGAAGGTAGGAGACGAAGGAGACCCACCTCCTCTGAGGCAGAAAGGAAGACGCCCAAGAAGAACACGGAGGTTGAGAAGGAGAAGAAAGCGAAGCCCAGCGTTCGACCGCCTCGTACGCCATCAAGGTCGCCACCAAGGCCACCTAAGAGGCTCCCGGTCGCGAAGGCCAAGCAGAGGCCACCAGGGAACTTCTGGCGAGGGCCGTTCAAGGACTGGAAGAACGATCCAGCCTACTACGGTGTGAACAAGGGTGCCAAGAAGCGTGAGCGGCATTATCAAGGAGGTCAGGGAGGTCGTTGACCTGATCGCCATACCAATGCCACCGAGAGTAAGGCCAGCAGCGGTTCTCCGTCGAGCTGGTAGGGACAGACCTCCTATTCGGGGAGGTGAAGTGAGGACAGAAGTTGAGGAGAGAAGTCGCAGGAGTACTTCAAGATCTCCATGTGCGGGCACCAAGGGACATCGAGGCCTCCCTCAAACTGCAGGGCACCGACGAGGAGAACCTGTTGAAGTGGGCGAGCGGCAATCCCACGGAGTCACTGAGGGTCCACCTATGCGGAGGAGCCTGTCTGGATCGTTTAGAAGCCGACAACCTCCTCCACGGCGGCAGCATCTGCAAGAGAGTAGGGGAGGACCTGCCATGGATGAGCAACTTGGTGGACGCCGTGGACCCGGTGCTTCGCCCAGCCGAGGCTGGTCTCCCAGGCGGGGAGGCCGTAGCTGGAGGAGGTCGAGATCGAGGCCGAGAAGGAGAGAGGGATCCCGCCGAGAAGAAGGTGCGAGAAAAGAGAAAGAGAAGAAGCCGCGATCGAGATCGGAGTCGAGGACGTTCAAAAGAGAAGATCAGCCTGAGAGGAGGCGCAAAGAAGAAGCTGGAAGATGTCCTAGGGGGAACAGGACTTTCCCCCGACCCGAAGTTCCGGAAGAGATTCGCCAACAAGGCGCAGAAGAAGACCAAGAAGAAGAAGAGGTCATCATCCAGCAGCGGCTCAAGCAGCGGGGGGAGCTCCTACAGCGGGGAGTCAACAGAGGTCTTCGCGGAGGAGCACAAGATCCGTCGGGTCGCAAAGAAGGCACCGGGCCTCCTCGCGGCACAGGCACTCAAGGAGATGCAGGGTGCCTTACTCACAAGCACTGGAGGGATCTGGCATCAGGAGGATTCGGAGCTTCAACCCCTTTCGATCCAGTACTACCGGCAAGCCATGGCCCCTCGCCTTCAAGGTGCACCTTCGAGGGAAGCGTTGACTCTTTGCTTTGCCATAGACCTTATCTTGCAAGGTCGAGTGGCCGAATCGGCCGACTGTCTGGTTCAGAGATTGAAGTCGATCGAACTGGTTTCGCAGGGGGCGGCGTGGCAAATAGCCCAGAGGCTCGAGGTTTTACCTCCGGAACGCCCTGTGTTATCTACAAGGAGCGAAGCCAGAGAGGCTATCAAAGAACAAAAAGAGGACTCCAAAACCAAGTCGGAAGCCTCCCAGTCGAAGGGGAAAGGAGATGGATGGAGGTCAAGTTCCTGGACCGAGAGCGGCACCGACGTCAACAAGAAAGGAAAAGATCCGAAAGGCCGCGGCAAGAAGGGGAAGCAGAAGGAAGATCCGAAGAAATGGGAAAAGAGAGAGGAGAAGTAGAGATGAGGACAGACTATGAGCCACCGGAGGAGAGAGCTCCATTTGAAGGGGAGCTCGACGGGGTGGAGCCAGGCAAGAGCCTGGATGGTTTTCCAGATGACCTGGCCACTGGACGTCATGTCGACGTGGAGGCCGGGAGCACAGTTGCGGCAGACGTGAGGCCGGGTATTCTGGCTACTTCCCTGCCGACTTCGGGCGAACGACTGAACGTGGTCGCGCTTGAAAAAGAATGCATGAAACCGCCGAGTGCAGGAGATAATTTTGCCGACGCTGTCCCTTGGGTGTTGAGCATGCTGGTTCATACATGTGAGAAGATCGGTCTCGACCTGCGATGCAAGGCCCAGCCCAAGGGCGACGTTTTCCCGTTGCCCACCAGCATGGTTTACCTCAAGAAGATGGTGGAGGCGCCTGAGCAAGAAGTGGTGATCGTGAGGGGCATGTGTTGTGCGTTGAATAGCTTCTATGGGGAATCGGTTGAGAACACGTTCTATCCTACAAGAGTCCAGGGGCAGGTAGTTAAGGGGTTACATAAAGAGGCTCAAGTGGTCATGGGTTGGCCCGAAAGATTGGAAGAGACTTCTTGGAAAAGTTTCTTTGAGCTAAAGACCATCGATTATTGCGGTGATGAAGTCTTGTGTGCACGCCCAACCTCCTGGGCTAACCTGGCCCCGGCTATGCCTGCAGAAGTAGCGTCAGTAGACTTGTCAGAAGTGTGCGAACTTGGTTGTAAGCACTATGTTGACCACTTCCTCGATTATCTCCTACCCGGGGAGATGCAGAAGGGCATGAAGCCACCAAGGGTGTTGGTCCATGATGACAACTGGTTTGAGGTCTGCCAGGGATTGTTGGAACGGGGAGTTTGCACTCCTATCCACGAGAGCGAGCTCTACCGGGTGGACGGAGCTCCAGTTCTCAACGGCCTTTTTGGCGTGCCCAAGGACGAAGAGGTCAACGGCATTCCCATTCACCGCCTGATCATGGACCTACGACCATGCAATTTGGTATGTCGAGCGCTCGAGGGCGACGTCTCGACTCTACCGAGTTGGGCTACAATGGGGCCACTGCAGGTCATGCCCACAGAGGATCTAGTCGTGTCATCTGAAGATGTGCGGTGTTTCTTTTATATTTTCAAGATTCCAGGTGAGTGGAGAAGGCTCTTGGCGTTCAACAAAGTGCTCCCGCGAGATCTGTGGCCAACCCAGAATGGACCCTACTACCTCGCATCTCAGGTATTACCTATGGGGTTCAAGAACTCGGTCAGCCTAGCGCAGCACGTCCACCGCAAAATCGTACGACGAGCTGGACTACGGATGCCAGGTTCCCTTGAAGGTTCAGGTGAGATTCGTAAAGACAAGCCTTTCTCTGGAGCGCCAACCCTGCATAGAGTGTACCTTGACAATTTCGACTTGCTGGAGAAGATGGACCACAAGACCGCTCAGCTCCTGCAAGGGGAGCCGAGCCCAGCTCTCTTGGCATTGAGGGCTGAGTATGAAGAGTGGGGCATCCCGCGTCACCCCAAGAAGGCGGTCTGCAGAGCATTGAAAGCCGAAGTGCAAGGAGCAATCATTGATGGAGAGGCTGGTGTTGCCTACCCCAAACCAGTGAAAGTCTACAAGTATGTCGCCTTGGCATCACTTCTTCTTCAGGAGACTTTGTGCAGTCAGAAGCAAGCCCAAGTGGTGGCGGGAGGCCTGGTGTACATCAGCATGTTCAGACGACCCCTGTTAGGCTGCCTGAATCACGTTTGGCAATTCATTGAAAGCTTTCGGGGATATCCGCCTTTCATCAAGTTCACCATCCCAGACGGGGTCAAGCTCGAGATCGCGAGGTTCATTTGCTTAGTTCCTTTAGCCAAGTTGAACTTCCGCCTCCTGGTCAGCGGGGAGGTCACGGCCAGCGACGCCTCAACTACGGGAGGAGGAATCACGGCCAGCACAGGTCTAACAGGCTTTGGGCTCGCAGCGGCTGGCGCGAAGGTGCGTGGTGATTTGGCCGATCCGGAGGACTTGAATGCCGTACTCACGATAGGGCTGTTCGACGGGATAGGAGCACTGCGAGTGGCAGCTGACACTCTTGGCTTGGGAGTGATTGGTCACATCAGTGTGGAAGTGAAGAAGGAAGCGAGCAGGGTCCTTGAGAGTCGTTTTCCATCCACCCTGTTTGTAGATGGCGGTGTGGAAGTGGTAGATGATGAGATGGTTAGGGCATGGGCAGCCCGATACTCCCAGGCGGCCGTAGTCCTCATTGGTGCCGGCCCTCCGTGTCAAGGAGTGAGTGGGCTAAACGCCAACCGCCGTGGTGCTCTTCGAGATCATCGCAGCTGTTTGTTCAGTCACGTGGCCCGAATCCGCGAGCTGGTTCAATTGCATTTTTGCTGGGCGCAGGTACGCTACTTGGCTGAAAGCGTCATGAGTATGGATGAGGACGACAGGAAGGTCATGACAGAGTCGTTTGGTGATATTCCCGTCTCCATCGATGCCGCTGGAGTCTCGTTGGCCCGTCGACCTCGCCTTTATTGGTGCAATTGGGAACTGCTCCCAGGGCGGGGAGTAGTGATGCAGCCTCCTATTGGGTCGGGGAGTGGTTGCTACAGGACAGTGGAGCTTCAAGCCCATGTGCAAGCAGAGCTCTTCCTAAGGGAGGGGTGCCAGCGCACTTCTCCAGCCCCGCTTCCAACCTTTACGACCTCACGTCCAAGGGACAATCCTGGCCGGAGACCTGCAGGTCTCGACTCACTGGATGAAGAGGAAAGGCAAGCCTGGGAGGAAGATCGATACAGGTTTCCCCCCCTACCAATATCAGCAGAAGAACCTTGTTAAAGAACCAGGAGGTCGTTTGAGGTTGCCGGAGATAGTTGAGAGGGAGGTCATCATGGGGTTCCCTCGCGACTACACGTTTCAGTGCATGAGCAAACAGTTCCATGGTACGGAAGCTCACATTGACGAGCGCAAGACGCTGATTGGCAACACGTGGAACGTCACCGTGGTGACTTGGTTGCTTGCCCAGCTAGGCGGCCAGTTGGGACTATGTCCTTTTCTCAGTCCACAAGAGGTGGTGAACCTGACCACGCCGGGGACTAGCACTACGGTAGCTGGCCTTTTGCAGAGACCTCCCTTGAAGGCTCCTACTGCAGAGGGGAGCCGCCCTGGAAGCCGCATGCTGGTTGAGAAGCTTTTGAACTTAGTTAGCTTGAAGGGTGAGGACATCATGATCCAGGCCCAATCCGAGGAGACTCTCCGATATCATCGCCTTCGAGCTAGCTTGCCCGCAGCACTGTGGAAGTGGAAGACCATCACTGGGTGGCATTGGCGTGGCAGCCCCGAACATATCAACGTGCTTGAGATGCGGGCCGTCCTCACCACCCTGAGGTGGCGGATCGTGAAGCAGAAGACTTTCCACTCGAAGTTTATTCATATGATCGATAGTCTCGTGTGCCTACACTCCTTGTCGCGTGGACGAAGCAGCAGCAGGAAGATGAGGAGAACTCTCTGTCGAATAGATGCTTTACTTCTAGCTTCTGGCAACCATGGAGTATGGGCGTATGTCCATACTTCTCAAAACCCAGCGGATCGGCCGTCCAGGCGGCCTGTTCGTAAGAAATGGTGAGAAGGCAGGCAGCGCATCTGGAAGGTAGAAGTTTAGGCCCACTTCGCAACCTCGCGGTTCAGAGTAAGACTAGAGATCGATACAACAAGGCTTTGGAAAAGTACAAAAGCTTCCTGAGAGATGAAGGGCGCCTGTTCCCAAGGGATTCAGCAGGACATGACTACCTCCTCTCGCAGTACATAGAGTTCCTGTGGGAGACGGGTGAGGGCCGGGCCCTCGCCTGTGACACGATTGCGTCCGTGCAAGACCAGCAGCCAGCACTTCGGGGGCACCTTCCCAGCGCATGGAGACTGATGAGGACTTGGCAGACCAACGAAATACCAAACAGGGCACCACCCTTGCCGGTGGAAGCGCTGCACGTCCTTGTCGGGTACGCGCTCTTTTCTGGAAATGGACTTTTCGGGCTTTCACTACTCCTTGCCTTCCATGGGCTCCTGCGTACCGGGGAGCTCCTGGGGATCCGAAAGAACCATGTCACTCAGGTAGGACCTAGGTCACCAGCCGTCATTTCCCTCGGAATGACCAAAGGAGGCAAGCGAGTAGGAGCAAGCGAAAGCGTTACCATTAGAGAGGAAGAAACTCTCCGGAGACTATGGCAGTGGTTGCAAACTCCCCAGACTCCAGCGCTACTCTGTGGAACTGCCCACAGTTGGAGAAAGACCTTCAACGATGCACTAGAGGCATGTCAGCTTCAAGGGCACGACTTCCGTCCTTACAGCCTTCGAAGAGGAGGGGCCACGATGTACTTTGGGCGACATGGCTCCTTAGATCGCCTCCTAGTTCAGGGGAGGCGGGCCTCGTCCAAGACGGCCCGGATCTACATCAACGAAGGGTTGGCCGTGCTTGCTGAACTTAAGCTGACTTTTAACGCACCAGCCAGAGCATATGCCCGTCAATATACTAAATCCTTGATGGCACCGCTCCAAACCCTTGAGCTTCCCCAAAAGGGGAGGCCAGGGGGACGTGGAAAGAAGCCTAAAGGCAAGAAGAGACACCACAAGTAGCTTAAT
>CAXAMN010001625.1:67066-77970 GCA_963970005.1 Durusdinium trenchii
CTACTAGGCTGGAGGCCATCGCTATTAGGTTGGAGGCCATCGCTATTAGGCTGGAGGCCATCGCTATTGGTTGGAGGCCATCGCTATTAGGTTGGAGGCCATCACTATTAGGTTGGAGGCAATCGCTACTAGGTTGGAGGCCATGGCTATTATATAGGTTGGCTATTAGGTTGGAGGCCATCGGTATTAGGTTTGAGGCCATCTATAGGGTGGAGGCCATCGCTATTAGGTTGGAGGCCATCGCTATGGAGGCCAGCACTACTAGGCTGGAGGCCATCGCTATTAGGTTGGAGGCGAGCGCCTTTAGGTTTGAGAGTCGAACGGTACATGCTCACTAAGGCACCTGCTTACTGAGGTCACTGGAAAGTAGACAGGTTATCTTTTCACCAGAAAGCTCCCAGGATATCTTTCACCATCAGCCGCTTGGCTCGAGCGTGCGCAGCAGTTCAAGATGCCTTGAGGGCAGGTAGTTTCACTCTGAATCCCGACGCCATGCGTGTGCAACGAAAAGGGTGTGATGCGGTGTTGGGAGAACGGTTCCTGCTGCCCAGTTGTTTTGACTTGGTAGCGGGGCTCCGGTTACGCATCCTGTCGGTGTGCACCACGTTCTTGCTTGTGACTGGCGTTGTTGTTGTCGGAACGCTTCTTCACGACTTCGTCACGCCGGCAGAGCGCATGGAAGAGATTCGTTTGGTGCGCAGTCCTTTGAGTGAGCCCTCTCCGCAGTTGTCGCTGTCAGAAGCTGAGTTCCCTGAGATCGTTGCAGACGACTCATTGGAGTTGCTTGAGCGTCAATCGCCTTTTGTCGCTGACAGCGTTGATTTGCGAGATGAACCGGACGCCTTGAACGGCGCAGCATTATACAATCACACATTGGCAAGCAACATGTTGTTGCAGTTCGCGAGTCGTACGTTGCCCGCAGAGGACAATGAGTCGAACAATCTTTCGTTGTCCAAAGCGGCCCCGGCGGTCACGACTTCGCAGGGTTTTGGACCCGTGGAAGCCGAGCTTGGTGTGGCGATTGACTCGTCCGAGCGTGCTTTCTCAATGGGTTTTGGACCCGACCGGACTCAGCAAGACATGGTGAATAAGACACGCAAGTTTTGGTTGGATAAGTCGTACTTTCATCCGATTCTTGAAGAAGTGTTCATGCGAAAGTCATACATGAGTGATCAGATGACAGTGTCATTCAGCGGACGTCGCTTGCGTGACCAGTCTGTAGCGTCTGTAGCAGATGATTCGGACCTTCGTGTGTTACAGCATGCAAATGAGCATGTCGCCAAGTTTAAGAGCTGGAGGCGAAAGAAGTAGAAGCCTCCTCGTAGCATTGAGCAATACAAGAAACATTGGCGACAATACACAGTTCTTTGGTGTTTTTTTTGCCGGTATTGGTATGATGATGACGGCTGTGTGTCACATGCATCAGGCATTTCAGGGTCCAAGCCAAAGACCCTTTGCCTATCAAGGCCAGGCGACGTTGAAGACACCACCTGGATGGAGTGTTGAAACATCCCACCAGTACAGCGTCCGCAGTTGGCTGTCAGACCTGGTTCTGTGGAGTTCATCCACAGAAATTGAGCCCCAAAGACAAGGCCCCCTTGCTGCCTTACAAATAACAGGAAGTGCCCGAGATCTCATCCGAGAGATTCCACCGCAGGTGCACGGCCAAATTGACAACCTAGGTAATCACATGACAGGCCTCATGGTTCTTGCGCAAGTCCTCACACAGAAGTACATGCCGCTAGATAGTGAGCTGGCAACGCGCGCATTGGCCGAAATGATGTCTTTTAGTTGGACCACGGACGAAACGTTGGACGCGTGCCTCGTTCGATTCGACGTACTGAGGCATCGCGCAGTGCAACGTGGTGGTTTGGGCATGACTTTTCAAGGGATGTCTTGGCTTCTTCTGAGAGGCCTCAGACTGAACCCAGATTCGTGGGATAGAGTGTTGACACCGTTGGACGGTCAGCTTCCCCAAGACGAACAGCAGTTCAATCAGCTGATTGAGAGGATTCGTCGGGTTGGAAGGTTGCATGACGGTGGTTATTACCATCCCCCCAATCAGCAAGGTGCCACAGGTCAAGTTGGAGAAACATACTTTTTTCCATCATTCTTTGAAGAAGCATGACACGCACCTCACACAGCGCAAGCCCAGATGCAGTTCTCACACGGCCTTTCGCAACCATATCAAATGCCGTCCGATTTCTTTGGTGTTGCCGGTCCTGCCTCTCAATCAATGCCAACTCAGGGTGCATTTGCAGCAAGTTCTAGTCTTGTTCCTGATGCCGAAAGGTGTGACACATGTGGCATGTTCTATGAAGATGAAGACAACAGTAGTGCCACTGAATCAGACCTAGGGGAACAAGACTTTGAGGCTCAGCAATCCTATGCATCGTTTGGGGATGAGTCAGAAGCCGCAGCCAATGTGCTGTACGGGGAGTATATGTTAGCTAAGCAGCGTTGGCGTAGGTTCTCCGGAAGGCCCCCCAAGACGGTATAGGAAGAATCATTTCAACCGAGGCAAGTTCCAAAAGCAACATCGTCATTTGTCTCAGAGTCCTCTGGCACGAGCCTTTGCGTCGTTTCTGCCACCAAAAGCTTTCGTTGCCAATCGTAACCCAGGCCAACCTAAGAGAGGTCCCAGCGGTGCCCGAAAGAACCCCAAGGGTCGTGATCATGATGGTCAAGTGCTAAACTGCCATAAATGTGGTAGTGAGGAACAGTGTCCGCAGAACGTGCAAAAGAGTGGAGCCTTAGGTTCATCATATGCAGCCATCAACCTTGGCACCTTAAAGTCTCTTCCCTCCATGCATGTCCATATGACACATGCTCCTCAGTTCGCACAGTCCGTATCGAGCCGTTCGACCGTTCAGGATGATCTTGAATCACTCCGCACCACGTCTTCGAAGAAGAGGACAGCCAAGGAAGTGAGTCAGGAAGACCAGAAGCCGTCGGCAGCCGCAGGACAAACTGCCGGAACTGAGTCTTGGATGACATGGCTCAGTGATCAGTCCGTGCCAATGTCTGAACAGTCGCTCATAGGACCACCAGCAGTAGAAGGAGCGGAGCATCGGGTGTGGAAGTCGCGTGCCACTCCATCTCTCCAGGGGTCAGAAGCATCCACGTCCCGAAAGCAAGACCTAGCTAAGACTCCTTCCAGTGCATCCTCACCATCGCCAAGCAAGGGTAGTTTAGGGCCCCCCGGATAAGAAAGAAGTTGAGCAGAAGAAAGAAGCTCAGGCAGCAGTGACACTGCAGCTGTCCCAGTTAATTGCTGCATGGCCTCGACAACCCACAGATACGTTCGCAAACTACTATGTCAAGCAACCCGTTTCTGTTTGTAGGACAGCCTGCAGCGCAGCCATCCAGTCAGCCGAGCGTTCCCACACAGAATCAGGGCCAACCAGCCGACAGTGAGATGCAAGGTCATGATGCAGGTGTAGACGCCCACGGTCACTGGCCGTGGTGGGAAAGAACTTTGGCCCCTTCTGGTTTGAGCTATCACTCCATGAGCACAAGGTGTCCAGACAGTCGCATTGGTTTGCTTGTCGACCCCGGTGCCCATGATAACCTGTCAGGAGAATCGACTCTTCGTGTTTTGGCCCGCCAAGCGACAGGTGATGATGTGTTTGAGGAAAAAGAACTTGACAGACCGTTGAGGGTTGCCGGCGTCGGTCGAGAAGCTCAAGAGACAGTAAAGGCCGGCAAGGTTCGTTTCCGCGTCCGGGACCAGAACGGCGCATTAGTGGATAGCTCATACACAGCACCATACATTGCTCATTCTTCGCTGCCCAACCTGCTAGGATTGAAATCGCTTCGTGAAAAGAAAACCTCTAAGTATGAGATATTACAAGGTGGACAACCCGTGGAAACTCTTGGTAATTTCTGATAGTTCTTTTAAGGGTGAGGACCAAAAAGCCCTTGCAATGAAGAGTGGAATAATTGCTTTGGGCAATAAAAATGGCCCGATTGTGGGTAACAATCCTCTTCAAGTTCTAGAATTTGTCAGTAAAAAGCAGTCAAGGGTTTGCAGAAGCACGTTCACCGCTGAGTTATACGCAGCATTAGACTTGATTGGTCTTGCAAACAACATTAATTTGGCACTCAGTGAGATCTTGGAAGGAAAGAAAACGGCCAGAGACCTGGCAGACCTTCAAGAGAATGGTGTCAATGTTCTTCAGACCGACTTGGTAATCGACACTCAAAGTGTTTTCACAAGTGTGGCAGCTGCAGACACCAAAACTACGACAGATCCCTTAATGTTAATACACGCGTTAAAACTAAAGGAGATACTGAGCTTAAGAATCGCTAACCGACTTTTGTGGGCAGACACTCGTGATCTTCTTGCAGACGGCTTGAACAAAGGCACAGTTGATCGCAATGCATTGCGACTACTTTGTTTTGCGGGAAAATGGGCGATCAATCACCAAATGAAGACCCAACCTGAGTCGAACGGTACATGCTCACTAAGGCACCTGCTTACTGAGGTCACTGGAAAGTTGACAGGTTATCTTTTCACCAGAAAGCTCCCAGGATATCTTGCACCATCAGCCGCTTGGCTCAAGCGTGCGCAGCAGTTCAAGATGCCTTGAAGGCCGGTAGTTTCACTCTGAATCCCGACGCCATGCATGTGCAACGAAAAGGGTGTGATGCGGTGTTGGGAGAACGGTTCCTGCT
This sequence comes from Durusdinium trenchii, assembly GCA_963970005.1. NCBI lineage: Eukaryota > Dinophyceae > Suessiales > Symbiodiniaceae > Durusdinium > Durusdinium trenchii. Next base: position 71,744 of record CAXAMN010001625.1, read on the forward strand.
GCCCAGTTGTTTTGACTTTGAGGCCATTGCTTTTTAGGTTTGAGGCCATCGCTACTGGGTTGGAGCCCAGCGCTATTAGGTTGGAGGCCATCGCTATTAGGGTGGAGGCCATCGCTATTAGGGACGCCATCGCAATTAGGTCGGAGGCTAGGGTGGAGGCCACCGCTACTATGTTGGCCATCGCGATTTAGGCTGAGCCAGGCCATCACTATCAGGTTGGAGGCCATTGCTACTCGCTATGAGGCCAGCGGTTTTAGGTTGGAGGCCATCGCTACTAGGTTGGAGGCCATCGCTTTTGGGTTGGAGGCCATCGCTATCAGGTTGGGGGCCATCGCCCATCGCTAGTATAGGTTGGAGGGCATCGCTGTTAGGTTGGAGGCCATCGCTATCAGGTTGGAGGCCATCACTATTAGGTTGGAGGCCCTCTTCTAGGTTGGAGGCCATCGCTACTAGGTTGGAGGCCAGGTTGAAGGCCATCGCTACTAGGTTGGAGGCCGTCGCTATTAGGTTGGAGGTCACCGCTGTTAGGTCGGAGACCGTCGCTATTAGGTTGGAGGCCATCGCTACTAGGTTGGAGGCTCTCGCTATTAGGTTGGAGGCTGTTGCTATTGGGTCGGAGGCCATTGCTATTATGTTGGAGGCCATCGCTCTGGAGGCCATCGCTACTAGGCTGCAGGCCATCGCTATTAGGTATAGGAGGCCATCGCAACTAGGTTGGAGGCCATCGCTATTAGGTTGGAGGCCGTTGCTGTTAGGTTCGAGGCCATCGCTATTCGGTTGGAGGGCATCGCTACTAGGTTGGAGGCCATTGCAACTGGGTGGGAGGGCATCGCTATTAGGTTGGAGGTCATCGCTATTAGGTTGGGGGGCCATGCCATCGCTATTCGGTTGAAGGCCATCGCTACTAGGATGGAGGTCATCGCAATTAGGCTGGAGGCCATCGCTATTAGGTTCCAGGCCACTGCTATTGGGTTGGAGGCCATTGCTGGAAGCAATCGCTATGGAGGCACTATTAGGTTGGAGGCCATCGCTATTAGGGTGGAGGCTATCGCTACTAGGTTGCAGGTCATTTGTATTGGTTGGAGGGCATCACTATTAGGTTGGAGGCGATCGCTATTAGGTTGGAGGCCATCGCTACTGGTTGGAGGCCATCGCTACTAGGCTGGAGGCCATCGCTATTAGGTTGGAGGTCATCGCTATAGGGCTGGAGGCCACCGCTATTAGGTTGGAGGCCATCGCTATGGAGGCCATCGCTATTAGGCTGGGCATCATTGAAGTTCGATTCGAGTGAGCACCCGTGCGGCAGGGAGCAACGAATGGCACGGCCCCTGAGGAGAAGAAAAGAAGGGGTAGGCCGAAGGAGAATAGTTGCGTTCCAGATTTCCAAGAGCAAGTCAGCATCAAAGGCTATGCGCTATTCCGAGCTTTGGAAAGGACTTGAACGCGCCGAAGAGGCCCCAGACTCCCAAAGCCAAAGTTGCACCCTGAAGCAATGACAAGATCATACAGACAAATACTATACCATCATATCTTCACCATCTTGTTTGTGACCCTCTTTTTCCAAGGTCCAAATGCCAGCGCGTGAACGCTTGAGGACTGAGAGGCTTGGCCAAAAATCGATGTCGAAACCAGATTTCTGTGAGCTGGTCCCAATGCAAAAGGAAGTGCTTTCTGTGCAGGCCCGAGCTGGCCACAGACCTGAAAGGAATGTTCATGGCTTTGAATGAAGTGTGGGAGCAGGCGGGCATCCTGGAGTGGCAGTACGTAGTGTTCTGCTCTATTTCGTTCGTGATTCTTGTGAGAACTTTTGTACTTGCAGTGTTTTTGTCACTGGACTGCTCGTTTGAATTGAAGGTGCCCCAGGAGGAAAAAGATAAGCTGCAGAAAGAGCGACTTGGACGGATTCCAGTCTCAGAGGCTCAATTCCGGTAAAAAATAATTATCCCACTCAGGTATGAAGAAGAGATGGAAATTTGGAAGCCCAAGTGGGAGGCATACAAAAAGACTGACTCCTACAAAGAGTTCTGCTTGCTCAAGCAGGAGCTTTGCAGTTTTGACAGCACCCAGAGTTTATATAAGTGTATAAGTGAAGCGGAAGTTAGTCGCTTGGTTCTTTGTGCTTGGTTCTAAACAGTATTTGCCGTCTACTTGTTTGGAGATGCTTGTAGCCAACTCTGGTAGCGGACTCCAGCGACTTTCACGGATGCTATGTCGTGCAGAGGAGTACAAGGACAAGAAAGAGAAGAAAAAGTTCTTGAAGGCAGAATCAAAAAAAGGCTCCCAAGAGGCAAGGTCAGTGTTAGATGCTGTGATCCACAACTCTGACACGTCCCACACTGGACGTCAGAATGCCAGATAAGCTTGGTAGCTGCACATATTGACAATCTTTGATTGAGGAATATTTTTTTAACCGTACATAACTTCTCATTCTCATTATATATATATATATACATATGTGTATATATACTTGCAGCGTTGTCAATGCGCAATGCTGGGAACCGGGTCCATGGTCCAGGTATTAGACAATTGCAATTCTCGAGTTTTCAGGCCCAAGTCTGGCTACGCTCTTTTCTGCGATGAAATCCGGGATCGGGTCAAGGAGGCCGAGCCCTCACAGTCGCTCTGATTCGTGTTGTCAGCCTGCAGGATTCTTCTCGAGGAGCCACTCGAATTTTCTTCGAAGAGCATGCTCGGGATTTTGCTCCTTGTTTGAAGCAGACCTGCCTGTCAGGAAGTCATGGCCAAGGGTGGAAGCATGGGTGACATTGGAAAGAAGATGTCTGAGGAATGGAATGCGTACGAACCTTAAAAACTTGCAGCCAAATGCAGGTTTAGTATAGCCACTTGCTGTACATGTATGACATACCAGCCGTAACATGATATATAAATTGAGTTCTTGCTGTTTGTCAGTCAGTGTTTCCTTTTGAGAGCGCGGATGGGGTTAAATTAAGTTGAAAGGGTGATAGAACTAGAGCTGGCAGTCTTCATGCCGAGCTTTCGTCCTTGCCAGATTTCAATTGATGCAGCATTGCACCACACTGCTCGCAGGGTTCCTGAGACAAAGAAGGCAGAATACCAGGAGATGTCGCAGGCACAGAAAGAGGAGCAACTCGTCCTTGCTGTGGTGGAGCTATATAATTGCTCACGAGTCATGAGTCGAAATCTTCAAGTCCACTGCGTACGAATCCGTTGGGAACTGAGGTTTCAAGTCAAGTTCGCAGAATACAAAACAACCCAGGACTTCAAGGCGAAGCTAAGGGTTGGCAAGTGCAAAAAGCTGAGCAGAAGAGGGTCAACATATAATCAACAGGGTTGGGATGTGTCGGAGGGTTGGAAAGGAAAAGCCGGGCTTGATTTGCGGCTCCACATGATTTTTAATACAATCTCCTTGCATAAAAAAAAGAAGAATCTATTAGGTTTGAGGCCATCGCGGACATTACTACTAGTAACAAGAAGCTACTAGTAGCAAGGACGCTATTAGGTGGAGGCCATCGCAAGTAGGTTGGAGGCCTCGAAAGTGATTTTGTGCATGGGAGGACTTCCAGCTGAAGAAGGCTAAGATGGATGGCCGACACGCGCTGAATGCATTGACCAGGACCACCCACAAGGACTCAGAGCGATTGGCTTGATGTGTGGTGGCTTTTGGTAGCTTGGTGTAGAAAACAGTCCAGGTGTACCAAGATCTGCTGTTTTGATGCGTTTTGTCCGGTCGTGTCCGCTGGTGTTTGTGTGTTTGCCGTGGTAGTTCCACCAGTGCTGCCCCAGTTTTGACTCTTGCACAGTCCACTTTCTGGCTGCGTCGACCGATGCTCAAGGATGACCAGATGACCTTTACCGGTTCAGACTGTAGCACTGTTTGGTTCCACTGCTTAACTCAGGACAAACATTCAGTGTTTGATGAGTCTGCCTTTCAGAGCCCAATTCGCATGCGTCCTGCACCAATGTCTTTTCAAGAGCACCAGGCGTCCGGCATCCAGAAACCGAGTAGCTGAGTAGCTCTTGAATGTTTGCTGATAGAGCCATGGCGCAAACACTGTCCAGAGAGCGCTTAGTGCAGTTGATCTCAACGCTTTTATCTAAACAAGGTGCCACAATGGTGGCAGAGGTAGAGAAGCGCATTGCCAGTGGTGAGGGGTTGGAGGTGAAGGGCATCAAAGTGGATACAAATATTCTACTAGACGCTTTAGAGTTGCACAGTGCCGGGCAAGCGCCTCCAGAAGCTCTCAAAGAAGAGCCTCGGGTAAGTGCACGTTGGTGCCCTGCTGGCTCCGGTGGATCTCGATGGAGCCCAGGCGAGGCATCGTCTTCGTTGTTGACAAGCAAAGCCATTATGGAATGTGAAGCAGCCGAGCCCTTTTCTCGTAATGTCCAAGTCTTAGCTGAGACTCCAATTTTCCCAAGACCAGATGTGCTGGAAAAGCCTTTGGAGAACCTGTTGCCTACCGGACAGCGGGAGGTTGTTGCTCGCTTCCTCTCACGTAGAGACGGCCGCGTTTACTTGCGCCTGAAGGCGGAAACTGGTTGGATTACAACTCGTTCTTGTGAGGACCTGGCGATAGTGGTGCTGACACCTGAGGAGAAAGCGGAGCCATTGGAGCCTGCAAAGTTCAGGACATGGCCTTTGAAGTCACCTGCTTTCGACACATTGCCAGTCCTTGAGAGTGCCGAGGAAGCTGAAAATGTGGCCCCAGCTGAGAAAGATGAGCAAGCAGCTGAGAAGGATGAAGAGAGTGAAGATGCTGGGGATGGTGCAGCTGGAAGTGACCAGGAATTTCCAGAATCACCTGTGCCAGGCACCGATGAGGAGGTGGAAAGCCAATCTTGTGAGGAGTCTCTTCTGGAGGATGCAGAACATGCAGACGACCATGAGGAAGAATTTGGAAGTCAAGACCATCCTGAAGATTCTGCCCATGCTGCACCGAAGGTTAAGCGACGCCTGGTGCGAAAGTTCCGGATCATCTCAGGACGAACGCCAATCTTGCGGCAACCAGGCATGCCTGAGCTGTTTCGGAGTGGCCAGAAGATGCTTCAGAAGGGGGAGACCTTTTTAGCTGATGGTGTGTACTGGGCCAAGTCTGAGCAACGGGCTTATCTCCGAATGACCAGAGGCCTCGGGTGGATTTGCGAGCGGTCCAAGAATGACCTGTGGCGGTTGAGCATAGTCCGCCTCTCTCAAAGGAAAGCCCCAGTAAGTAAGAAGATGGCACGTGCAGTGGCATTCAGAGGAGGTGATACAGGTGGGGTGATCCGCTTACAGAAAGACGATCTGACCAAGAACAGCCGGGGAAGGATAGTCAGCAAACGAGCGTCAGAAGCAGCCAAGAAGCGAAACAATGAGAACTTTGGGAAGTGGACTGAGGCCGTAAAGCGAGCCAGGATGGATCTCAATGTGTCAGGCTTTGCAGCAGTAAAGAAAGGTACGGAGCTCTATGAAAAGGCACAAGAACATTTCAAAGCCTTGAAATGAGGAGGGGGGCGGTGCGCTCTTCTTGGACTCTGGGCATCTCCAGTAGGCCCTTTGAGCCCAACAGGTGCAACTTGCCCGCATGTACATTTGCTTTCTACCAAGTGCCCTTTGTGGGCGTTTCACCAAGAGGGACAAAAGCACACCGGCAATCTAGCAGGACCATGAAGGTGGCAGATTGAGATTCCCAAGCGCAGATTTCAGATCGCCATGCTGTCGGATTCATCCACAACACCTGTTGCGTGTTTGTGACAGGATGCCCCGACAAAGCCGGCCAATGCTTTCTCCCTATGGAAGGCCAAGCACCTGAAAGAAGTCATGGAGGCTGGATGGCAGCGATAAAATGTAAGCTTTGCTGATGAAGTATGTACTACATACGGTATCCAGATCCAGAGACCAGTCACTTTTTTTTGGAGTGGACCCGATTTGCAGGAGAAGAAGGGTGCCAGTGCAGGTGAGCTCAGCTGCTTGGCCGAGGTATGCAGCATGACTGGGCATGGCCACCTTTCGCTACATTTGTTTGGCTTGTTCTTTAAGGCTTTAGGTTGGAGGCCATCGCTCTTAGGTTGGAGGCCATTGCCCTTAGGTTGGAGGCCATTGCTCTTAGGTTGGAGGCCATCGCTCTTAGTTTGGAGGCCATCGCTCTTAGGTTGGAGGCCATTGCTCTTAGGTTGGAGGCCATCGCTCTTAGTTTGGAGGCCATCGCTTCTAGGTTAGAGGCCATCGCTCTTAGGTTGGAGGCCATCGCTCTTAGGTTGGAGGC
>CAXAMN010001625.1:87670-118373 GCA_963970005.1 Durusdinium trenchii
AAAGAAAGAAAGAAAGAAAGAAAGAAAGAAAGAAAGAAAGAAAGAAAAGAAAAGAAAAGAAAAGAAAAGAAAAGAAAAGAAAAGAAAAGAAAAGAAAAGAAAGAAAGAACAAAATAAATAAAGAAAGACAGACAGACGGACAGACAGACAGAAAGAAAGAGAGCGAGCGAGCGAGCGAGCGGGAGGGAAAGGGCGGGCGCGTCTCTAGAGCTTGTGATGGCTTGTGTTCTCAGTCGCCCAAGTAGACGGAAGAGATGACAAGGAGTTCAAAGAGTCAAGTGACTACAAGAAGTACCTCAATGCCATCAAGGCAAAGCCAGCAGGCCAGCAGTGATTTGCAGGGAATGCACGACCATCGGTTTGATAGTGTAGACTCTAGCATAGGGCTACCGTAGGACTAGACTAGCAGTGCTAACACAGGAACGCAAGGAGTTTCCTGTCTGGGATCGTCCGAAGAAGAGTTTCAAGACCGCCTTCGCTTCCATCGTTCGTTAGTTCGTTTGCATGGGTTCGCGCTTGGCAGCGCTGCTGGACTCGTGGGATTTGGTTTCGCAGTTTTGGACATGAACATTTGGCTGGGAGCCTTTTCACAGGAAAAGCCAAAGCCAAAGCTGCGACAAAGGACAAGAAGAAGGGCCCTGCGCCACCAGCGTCAATGCCAAAAAAGCCAGGAACTGCTATGACGCTGTTCATGAAGCAAAACAAAGGTGCCAAGAGTTATTTTGGATTGACGTGTTGCATGCTGTGAAGTAGACTCACGGCCACATGGCCCCTTCGAGGTGGTGGGACTTTGGCGAAACAGAGTCAAGCTTTCAAGGAACTGCCTGAGGAGGTGTGCACTCGGACATCTGTGGGTGTGGGCGCTTTCCTCATGACTCAACATGGAGCACAAAGTGACGTACCTCATATCGGTTCAATTCGTCATATTCTTTTCTTGTTTGGGCAGCGTCCTGTGAGTGCAAGGAGCGAAAGAGGTATGCCGAGGAAGCCAGCAAGAACCTTGAAGAGTAACTTGGTAGTTGGAACGAAAGTCAAGAGATTCGTCCTGAGATGCATTTGTCCTTGTAATCCTCGGTATGTGACAGACAGGAGACGGGCCGTCCCTGAGACTGGAAACTACTGTAACTATCGTGACACTCACAGTGAAGCGAATCCTTCTTTTTGTTTGTGCACCCCCAACGTAAGTTGTGCAGAAAGGTGCATCGAGCCGGCAACACTTGATGCACTTGACAGCGTGCAGAGAGAGAGAGAGAGAGAGAGCGAGAGAGAGAGAGAGAGAGAGGGAGGGAGGGAGGGAGGGAGGGAGGGAGGGAGGGAGGGAGGGAGGGAGGGAGGGAGGGAGAGCGAGAGAGCTCCAAAGCTAAGGTACAATGAGGACTGGAGCTTCTATTGACTATACTGATTCGAGTGTCAGGTCGCCGTTTCCGGTACGGGCAGAACAGCCAACATGGTGCACGAAGACAAAACAAGGCAAACCTTTGTCCAGACGAAAGGTAGCACATTCCTTTGCATGTGCTTTGTCAAATATAGTCATGGAGCTCCCTGCAAGCACCCCAGGAGATGGAGGCTTTCAAGAAGACAGCTGAAGGCGCTCCCATTGACAGCTCAAGGTTAGAAGATGCTAAAAAAGTACTAGTCTACAATGCTGACAACCAAAGTGAAGAGGAATGGTTCCGCATGGTAGACTGCGCATGTCCCCTGCCGATCCTAGGTTTTACTCATTGCAACGGTATGGCCATTTGCAATCTTTTGCCATGTAAAACTGAATGGAACGCTGGCAGAGGATGTGATCTCTGCATGCATAGGCCCATAGCATGGACGCACACATCAGTCACTCAGCCTAGCCTTTAGCTTGTGCCTTCCTGGTTTGCTTCATTTTATTCAGCTTTTGCACTTACACTTACACTGATGTTGCATCTCAACAATTGCTTCGCGCAATGTGGCGTTTCCCGTGCAGGCAAGAGGTACTTCAGATTGAAAGCAGCTTCAGAGAAGAAGTCTCGCCGCCCGATGCAAAACAGTTGTTTGGTCTAGCTTGCTTGATGGAAGAGGCAGGAAGCTGCTGCAGCTGCTCCTGCCCGAAATCATCCGAGAGCTTGAGAGAATTGTGGGGCCATTCTGCATGAGTTGATGCCAGAAGATACCAAGTTTAGGGCAAGACCAAACTTTTTGTATATAGCATTTGGAGCAAAGTGCAAGTCTTTGTTTACACCTCTCACCACTTGCAAAAGCAACATTTGGAGGTCCAAAGAATGTGGCACAATCCCAAATTGGAGCAACTAGGGGCGACTACTTCATATGGTGAACTCAGTGTCGAAGAGTAACCAAAAACAGCATGACTCTGCTGTGACAACCGAGGTATAGAAACCGCAAAGAAGAAGTATTTGGAGGTTGGGCTGAGCCGGGCGTTCTCATGTGACACCCGCCCTGTGGTGACTCAGCATTTCACTCTCATTGTTGCAGGATGCCAAGCCGCCGAAGTCAGCGCCAAGCGCCTACCAGCTTTTCGTCCAGGTTGGGACGGGGTGCGTTGAGCCAATTGGATCAAACTGAATGTAGAGTGAACAGGGGAGCGGGGACCCATCCGCAATCATCCTCACAATGATTTAGATGAGTGATACTTGCTGGGGTCATGAATATTTGATATGTGCTTTTGATTCTAGAAATGGTGTAGGGAACCCTGGCATGAGACAGACTAAGATGAGACCAGGGGCATAGGGACAAAGCTCATTTACTCTCATGCTCGGCAACATGCGCAAGGAGAAGAGACCTGCCCTGCAATCTGCAGGAAAATCAATGCAGGAAGTCGCTAAAGAGCTCACGACAACGTGGCGCTTGGGCTCTCAGTGGTGCTCAGCCGTGCACTTTCCAAAGGCATTTGAAGACTCGAAAGAAAACCTGACGTTGTTGAGATCCCCCCCCTTCACGGGTTATGACAAGGCTGTCGCAATCCCGAGGCAGCCTCACAGTCGAAGAACAGAAGCCCTTTGAGGAGAGAGCTGACAAAGCCAAGGCATTCGTTTGGCCTCGGAACGAAGCATCGTTTTAAAGCGTTCTTTGTCAGAAGGTTGGCTGTTCACTTGGGGGCTTCGTCACCGCGGGAGGCAGAGTACGAGGAGCAGCTAGAAGCATATAGGTCCTCACCCGGCTACAAGAAGCAGCTTGGCAAACCTTTAGAAATGAAGCAGCAATTGGCCATAATCAAACAATCAGGAAAGCCAGCAGGGCAGCTCTTGAAGAACCATTTTTGTCACGGATTAAAGAGTCATTCCTAACACATCGCCATACCACCAGCCGAGAAAGTGTACCACATCAATAGGTGTGAGCCTGTGACAGCTGAGCTTTGAGTATATGCACCTTGGAAGTTGCTTGTGCACAGGACATCCTTAGGATACTTAAGGATTATCAGGAACAAATGTGTCGAGCTCCTTATTATTACAACACTCCGCTCCCTTAAAATTTGCCAGAACCTCACCGCTATCGGGACAGTAACACCAGTGTGCGTCATGTCGCAGCAGACGCTTGCGGCTTGCGTTCGCTGAGCATTCCTCTTGACTTAGATGCTAGGGGTTCCTTGACAGATCGCAAATAGGTTTTTGTGAATTGACATGTCTTCTTACTGTTCAGACCGTTGAGTTGATGTATCTCCCATACCCGACCGAAGATGTGGAGGAACGGCATGCCGCAGATCCGAGGGGGGGAGCGTTGACAAGCACCAGGACAGGTCCACCTCCACCTGCTGTAGCACCATCCCGTTTCACTGCCAGAACCTATCACCACCATTTCACATCCGACACATTGCTACATGGCTGCCGGCTACTGCGATCTGGCTACAAAGACCTACGGTTGACCAGTGGGAAACAGACAAGCCTTAGCCCAATCACAGGCAAAACGCACCGCTTCACGAACAGTAAGATTCTGCCTCCCCTCCCCTACCTTGACAACTTTAATGATGCACACTGCCAAAATTTACTAAATGAGGCTTCAATTGCCCGGATTGCTTCATTTTAAAACTTGGCCCTGCGCCCATGCGTCACCGGCCACTTCCCACATCAAGAAGCTTTCTTTCACCTCGCTGGCCTAAATCTAGATCTCCAACAGGCACGCAGGTATGCAAGAAGGGGACCTTGCAGCACCCAAACCATCCCAAACCTTTCAACAGCACTCAACATTCCATGAGGAAACTGGCCAATGTACAGCAAGCCCTCAAACACTCTGATGTCTGGTTATGATCAGAAAAGCACGTGTCGCGGACATGCGAACGGGACAATGCTCAATGCCCATGCATATCATTTGCAGAAGACCGGCAAATGCTTGACATTATGCTCCTTGCTTTGCGACGGAGGTGCGAGTCTAGCACGCGTCACACGGAAGGCAGATGCTAGCCTCCGTGCGAAAGGTCTACATTTGTCTACAGTGATAGCACTTGGTTTTGCGAACAGAGAAGCCAACTCATTGCAAACCAGGTTTATAGCATTTAGTTTTTCTTGTGTAGAGTATTTTGCGTACTTTCGTCGTTTTCTTCTGACTCTTTGCATTTTTCCTCCAAGTTAGTTTGCAGCCTTCGGCTTTCGACATTTTTAGTTTTGTGTTGGGCTGTTGTTCTGGATGGGTGTTGCGTTCGTTTCTTGTGTTAAGTTTTCCGAAACAATCAGAGCACTTTTTCAAGGAAGCTCCCCACGCCTGAGCTATCCTGCGTCACCTCTTCTAGCGGCCTCCCCCCCGCACCCGGGCCAAAAAAACAAAAGAAAAAACACTGGTGTTTTGGATTCCCGACAGATGAAGGCCTGGCCTCGGGGTGGAAGGGTAGGGTCACACATCCACAGACCAACCTGCCTTAGGGTCCATAAAGGTGCACATGCTAAAAGACCCTCTGTCACGTGAAACCCATGCAACCCACGTATTTGCTTCGGGCATTATCAGCTCAGTAGATCAGTAGATGTATCATGATGTATCTTTCTTAGCCATAGCCATAGCCACGTGATTCTGGCTTGATGGGGCCGAGGTTCGAGAAATTCAAGTCGTCAATTAACAGGAAGCCAACAAAGAAAACGAAGAAGCCGAAGGCCTTGATCGGCAAGTTGAGAGGACAAACTCATCTCTTGTGTTCTCTTCTCGCATAATATCCATTTTGGCCACGGCAGATCTATATAGTGCCCCCCCTGCGCAAGGCCAAAGCCAAGGGCCGAGCAAAGGCCAAGGCCAAGGCAAAGGCTATGGTGGTTAATCCGATGCTTGAGCTGGTGGACAGGTCAAATATAGCTTAGTGGTGTCCTGAATATAGATGCACATGCACGTGGTGTAGTGCGATGTGATGCAGAGTCGTGTAATTGACTGTGGTGTAGTGTCCAGAGTGCAAAGTCAACAGCGACACCTCATTGCATTTAGCAGCATTTTGGAAGGGTGTCAGGCTCATGTGCTTGAATATATGCCAGTTTCTTGCACCAGGGCAGAGGACGACAGAAGGAACCGGAAAAGAAGGCTGCCACTCAGAGTTCAATAGAGTTCAGCTGCGGCTCTATTTGCTATATAGTTGGATTGTTGCAATCTTCCAAAGTGAGGACGCGAGCAGATCGTTGAATGTATCATTGATGATCCAGAACCACAAGAACTCGGTCAACCTCTCATCCAAGGATAACAGCAGTACCAGCGATGTGATGGGCTCCGACAGTGACAGCAGCAGTAGTAGCAGTGGGTCTGACTGATTTGACTGAAGCCTTCGACAGTGGCATCAGGCGCCAAAGAGCACCAGTCCCTGCAAGTCTGTGGGATCAAAGTTTTCACTGGATGTGGCCCAAGCTACTTCAGGATTTAGCAGGCCGTGTGCCGCGGGTTTGTTTTCTTGATCAAGTGGAATTGTGTGGTACCGAGAAACATTTTGGAAACCGAATGTGGGCCGCTCTAATGAAACGATCCTCGGATTTGCCCGACGCGATCGCGTGGTCTCACATGTGGCAGAAGGAGTGTCGCTGATTCCTGCAGAACATGAGCTTGACTTGGCCAAGAAGCAATGTGAATGATGTTTGTTACTGTCATTTCCAGGGATCTACTGTCCTTCCAGTCTGGCACAGATTTGCCTTTCAGAAGGTGAGCGAGGCCTCAAAATGGACACAATCAGAGTGACAGAGTTGGACAGAGCAATGTTCTTACTGTATCAATTGTCGCTTGTTATCCTTCGTTGGTGCTTTGGCCTAGGGTTTCATTGATCCCACTGTCGACCTGGTTTCGGCAGTCAAGAGCCCACCGCGCGGGGTTTGCGGAAGGGCAGTGGTAAGCAGTGGGGACAGTGTAGGTGGCGAAGTGACTTCAGCGGGATTGGAATTTTGTGCTAGCCAGCATGATGAAGAGTCCCTTGTGAGTCAAAAGTGAGCTGACCCGTTGTGGTTGCCATCGCAGTCAAGCATCCATCGCCGGAAAGCGTTTCTGGCACAACTTTTTGTCGAGACGTTGCGTCGCAGAGACAAAAGCCACGGTACTTTGCACGACTGGATTGCTTTGCAGTTTGAACGCACAATACTTGCAGCTGTAACCTTCATACGGCTTATATATTGCTATTGTTCCACTTTTATACATAAAGGTTCAAACATGCACGCAATGTCACTTGCTCTTCTCTTCCTTTGACTCCTTGTCGGTCCGTCTCTCCTGCTTAATGCAGAATTAGGGTCGATGCCTTGCAGGTCTGGCTTGCGCAGTGCGACCAGCGGCGGTCTCGGACCAAGTGGGACAGAAGGAAGGCAAACACACATGCAAGAGGTATCTCCAGGCATTGGAAGAGAACGTGAAATTTGAAGAGTGTAATAATGGCTTACCGTAGCAGTTCAAACCAACATTGTGTTTGGCCTTTTTGATGGCGCTGCTTTTCACTAGTATATATATATATTTTGTTGAATTCTGGTGTGCGTGAGCCTGCTGTTCTATTTAATAATAGGGAGGAGCTGTACGTGCCGCAGCTGTCTGGGCTGTCCAGCAGCTTCGGGGACTTTCTGCCATGATTCGCTGTGATTTGATGATTTGATGACGGCGCGAGCAGCGAAAAGGCAGGCATTGTCATCCTATGGCTTCACCAATTATATACATAATAAATGAGGAAAACACCTGATACATATATATATATATTATATACACCTAAATATATGTATCTACGGCAGCTAAATATACGCACAGTTTCGTGTGGAAGATTCTTTTGACACCTTTGCCTCTCCCTGTGCTCCACTGTGCGCTCACGGGGATGGCCCTTATACTGCAACTGCAGCCTCAACTCTAGCGGTGCAAAGGAGGGCATGAACACTAAGCCGTTGCTTGTACGATGCCGTTGGTTTTTGGCAGGGATCGACTGCCGAGACTTTACAAAGTGACTTGGTTGCATTTGTCTCGCTTTGCCATGTGGTGGTGACTTGTTCATCGGGAGCTTTGCGAACTCAGGATGCGCTGTCCAAGAAATCGAAAGAGTACTGGGACTATGAGAGGATGATCGAATCTTGGTTTCAGATGTGGCTGTTTGTGTGCAGTGACCGATGCCCGAACTGATTCAAAACAGCCTTAAAGAGCAAAGCCAAACCATCGTCGCGCGCAATGGCAAGGTAAAATGGGGCGTCCTGGACGACTACGAAGTCACACAGAAGATCGGACGGGGCAAATATAGCCGCTACCTCAGCAAAAGATCGGCAATCCTGTTGACATACTCCCAGTAGTGACTGTGACTTTCCCAAGAGGCCAGAGGTCAGGTGGTGCGCCTCAAAGAAATCTATTCCTCACGTTCTTTTGACCGTTCGCAGGAGCAGTGCCTGGTTGAAGCATGCTTCCACGGGGGGCCAATTGCCACATCTATATAGCCCTGACCCTCCCTCACCCTCCATCCCTCGCTCCAAACTACCTCAGAGCGGCGCCCGATTCTTGATGCAACTTTTTGCAGGGTCTTCAAGGCACGCCACACTCCATTAACTGCATACTACAGGTATCGTTGATTGAAGAGTCGCCAGTCTTCAATCTGTGCAGGATTAGGCATACATGTATCTCGTAGATCCCGAATTGTGTGAGCTCTTCCTTGTGTACTCATTGATTTTGAGTATGCCTGAGAGTTTCGAGTGCTCGCGTAGTGTTCATCCCATGTTCAATTTGATGAGAGTCTTCTCAGGTGAGGTGTTCACAGGATTCCACGTTCCGACCAACAAGAAATGTGCCTCTCGGCTTAACCGATACCAAGTCTCAGCCATCCCATGTCCTATCACTTACATTCACATGGTCCCTGTCCCATCGCCGCTTATACTGGGAGATGCAGAGGCGAGGCCGGTGAACACCACATCTAGGGCTCCCATGGCATCCCTGATTTCATATGGAGAGCACAGTGTTCTGAACCGATTGGGGAGGCGAAGCCCTAAAGTGGGTGAAGCGAGTGCGGCGGGCATGCGACATCGTGAGGTCATCAAAATTCTGAAGCCAGTCAAAAAGAAGAAGATTAAGCTTCTTGACGTTAAGAGTTCAAAAGAAAGGAAAGCAAAGACCTTGTTTGAAGCAAGTGTGCTCAGTTGCTTAGCTGGCCAGTTGACAGATCCATTCTTGAAACAACGGCTCCGTCTCAAACAAGGCGCGAGATTAAGATCCTGCAGAATGCAACGTGCTTGCACAAAGCAAAATCAATTCTAGTTCAAGTTTAGTCAGCTCAAATGTGGGTGGACCATGAAGGACTTCGTTGTCCGCGGGATTCTATTGCCCGACAAAGAGGAGGGCTACTGTAGTCCTTCAGCCTACTATCGCACACCTGATTTGCATGGTTGCTTGCCGCCCCATGCATGGAGAGAACCAAGGTAAGTGGGGGTCCCAACATCGTCGAGCTGTTGGATGTTGTGCGAGATCCTCTCACAAAAACACCTTGCTTGGTCTTCGAATGGATTGACAATCAAGATTGGAAGACACTCGAGCTGCATTCTCCCTGACTTTCACTTTAGCATTGAAAGTGGTAGGATGATTGCACTTTCTTCAGTATCTTCAGTATCAGGTGGACATTTCAACAGCCGAATTTGTACAATTCATACTGCCTTGGGGAGAGTGAGAGAGAGAGAGAGAGTTGGAATTTTCACTCTACAAGTCAGATTTCTGCAAATTCTGTATCACCAAAGAGGGGCTTGATGCTCAGGACGCTCTATCCCAAACTGACTCCCTACGACATCAAGTTTTATTTGTACCAGGTCTTGAAGGCTCTGCGACACGCGGCCACGCTCCTTCAGTTGGTCTGGGGAGTCCACGATCTTGTGGTCGGGAGGGCGAACAAAACATACCATGCTATACAGAGTCGCAGCGTTCGTGGATTTAATCTAGCAAACCTTTCACATTCACGCATTCACTTAGTACTGCCTAATGGTTCTGCAAGCGTCGCCAGACGCACCGCAAAGATACGCAAAAATATAGAGTGTTTAAGTCAATTGTTTACTGAACAAGAAGCTACTAGTAGCAAAGGGTACCGCAAGAAGCTACTACTCGTAGTAGTTCCTGGCCTTACTACTACTACTACTACCACTACTACTACTACCACTACTACTACTACTGCTACTACTACTACTATTACTACTACTAGTCGTGGCGAATAGCTACTAGTAATAAGTCTCCGAATCAATTGGGAACAATGGGCGTACAGCAGTGCACAAATACATGTGGCAAGAGTGCCCTTCCTGTGGCTTCCTTCCGACGCTTCATTGGAAAGGTGTTGATTACCTATAATTAACCTGTCCAGGTATGTTTTAGCCATACCTTCACTGCATAACAATGTATTTTTTTTACTCCCAAACGTGAGAGCAAAGCTCCATGGAAACAGAGCATGTTCTGATCAGGAGCCGTGGTAGTGATAGTGTTTATAGGGTTCGGTGAGCTCTTTGCACGTCATTGACACTGTTCAGAATCATTTATTTAGCCTCAGCCACTTCCATTTCAGAATAATAGCATGCGCAGCGCAGCCTTGCGACGATACCCTGTGCATGGACCACACTGTGAGGTCATCGACGTGATACCCTCGACAGAAGATGTGAGTCATCCCAGTCCTCACGTGGATTTATTGGTACTGATATGAAGCTTCAGTATATAAGCTATATGCTTTTTGCCAAGACTCTGATTCTTGAGGCCCCTGTTTGTTGAATAAGAAGCGTCGTGGTCCCAAGTGTCTTGTGTCGTGGTGCGGTTCTACGCACCTCAAGGCCCTCGACTACAGCCACTCTCAAGGCCTAATGCACCGTGACGTCGCTGGACCTCAAAAGTGAAATCCAACCGTCTCAGTAAGGCACCTTGCTACTAGTAGGGAGAGGATGGAAAGCGGTGGAGAGATTGACAAGTACAGGGACCCACCTTGTCAAACGTCGACTCAACTCTTCTGATTCTTGATCATTCGTGTGGCGGGATAGGTTCATCCACGTGCAACAAACTGATGCTGGCCAATGTTGCCTTCAACCTCCACATGGCTGTATGATGAACTGTGTGTTCTCTTCAGCCTGTGGCCAGCTTGCATTGCTGTGCCACTCCCGTGTGCTTGGACTGAGGTGAAGCCACACAATGTCATGATCGACCACGAGAAAAGGAAGGCAAACGGCTGAAGTTTGGAGCCCTACATAGTCCCGTAAATCCACGAAAGTAGGTTGGAGGCCATTGTCATTAGGTTGTCAAGCCTTCAAGGCTTTTGCTGTCGTCATGGAAGTGATTCGGCACGCAGGTGCGATTGATCGACCCTCGGCTTTATGCGACGTGGTGGAGCCTATAGTTCCTATAGTCTCAGCCGTTGGCTTCTTGTTGGCCTCTCCCCGACCTCCGCGCCATTCTTTCGATGTCCTTTGCTCTAAGGATTGGGGCCTTGCGGAGTTCTACCATCCATTGAATGAGTACAATGTCAGGCACGGTTCGCATATGCGGGCGCCGACTTGTTGAAGGGTAGTAAGTGGGTCAATGGAACCACGAATAAAGAGCAAAAGAAGCAGTTCCTTTGCAGCAATGGCTTCTTCAGGGTAGCTTCGCGTCACTACAAGGGCCCTGAGCTTTTGGTCGATGTGGCTTGCCGTATTTCAGAAGCGGGTGCCGGTTCTGCCTTAAGCTGTGCCAAGCGCAAGAGCTAAAGATGCATTAGTTTCCTCAACTCTGTGGGCAAACTAGGAGCAAGGAGCTACCAGTAGCTCCTAGCTCCTGGCATTACTACTAGGAACAAGAAGCTACTAGTAACAAAGGGCATCGCTACTAGGAGCAAGGACGCTACTGATAAGCAATTCAAAGTGGACTTTTCGATTTGTGTGGAGCCGGTGCGATGAACACCTGGTCTTGAAAAAAATCCCAGCACGAGCCAACCAGAAAACTTTAGCTTGCAATATCTTCATGCAGATGGCAACCCTCCACAGCATCTGAGGACATGCTCTATGATTATTCGCTTGATATTTGGAGTTTTGGCCACTCACCTAAATTCTGCAATAGACATGTATATGCTTGTATCCACCTATATTATATCACCTACATGCATATATACATAATATATTCATAAACGCAATCCGAAATGTTTGTTTTCGGTCTGACTGGTCACTTTGCAGGCTGCATGCTGGCAGGGCTCACTTTTCGCAAGGAGCCATTCTTTGCTGGTGCCGACAATGTCGACCAGCTCTACAAAATCGCGAGGGTGGCACCTGAAATTGTTTGCACTGGGCATGCAAATGTGACTGACAAACAAAAGACAAAAGTCAGAGGCAGTTGCTGGAATGAGAGACGGGCCTGATTGTTTTGATGCAGTCACATAGTGCCCTCTAGAATGATTCGCTACCACAATAAGAGGTGCTGGGCACTGATCTTCTGGAAGAGTACCTGGATGCCTATGATCTTGAGCTGGAACTGGAGGTCGAGCAGCGTTTGGGGTGACTTGCCATATTTTGGTGCCATCTGTTCACTCATTTCAGTTTCCAGATGTCCTCCTACCTGAGGAAGCTTCCACGGAAGCCGTGGTCGTCCTTCAAGAACAAGGTGCCATGTCAAGATCATCATCGAGGGAAGTTGGCACGGCCTGCTGTGCCATGCACACAAACCACCTCTTGAGCGTTTAAAGATTGCACGTTTGGGCTACTTTTCCTCCCGGCCTCAGATTGACGCACCTAGCACATACATGCATACATGCGTATCACTGTGCAGCCTGGGCTTTCCTTGAGTGTTGCACCCATTGTGAGCAATGGTTTTTGGCTGCTGTGCCTGCAAGTGAGCCAAATCTTTCTTGTCAATTTTGTCCATGATCCGTTTGACTCGTATTCACCAGGAAAACTCTGATCGCTGCTCCCCAGAGGCTAGGGTGGCATGAACACGCATCGCAAGTCCTGTGTCAAGGGACCACACCATAAGGCACAGACCTTGAGCCGTTCTGACTAGGCACTCGACCTCATAGATAAGATGCTGCGCTACGACCCGGCTGCACGGATCCTGCCCAAGGAGGCTCACGTTCACGGATGTAGAATCAGGGCGAATCGTTTGGCTCAAGCGTAAACCTCTTGAAGATTCTTGATAGTCAGGCGATGGCGCATGCCTTTTTCGCGGATGTCCGGAAGGAGAAAGAGAAATGAATAGAAATGAGCTTTTGCTGGGAAGCTAGGTGGCTTGAAGGGAGCCATACAATTGCCGAGCCAGCACCATGACACCCTTATACTTATACTCAAGCTCCATGACACTGCACTGCAACCTTGTATGAAAGCCTCTGAGAATCCACCGCAGAACATTTGTTGTCTAAGTTGCCTGCGCATCCAGCTGCCAGCTAGCAGCTAGCTGCGCACTTTCGGTACTGGATGCGTGACACTATTATTAGGCTTATAGGCAAGTGTTTTAGCTAAATTTAGACACTCTACAAAAGCTCTACTGCAAAATCGATAATTTCCTTTTCAAGGCCCACAGTTGATGAGTTGATGAGGCTTGTATTTCGACAAGTGGTGTTTCTTGCTGTGCCAAAGGCTTGTTTGCCACCTTGCACGTGGCCTTGTGCAGGCATCAAATCAGAGCCTACCAGCGTCCTTGCTCCTAGTACTGTAGCGATGCCAGGAGCCCTAGTAGCGAACATTGCTCCTAGTAGTAAGGCCAGGAGCCCCTAGTAGCTTCCTTGCTCCTGGGCGTATAGCGGCAGTTTGTTTTTCAACCAGTGGTTCTTGAGGCTCACAGCATTTTGAACAAAGCAATTGTGCGTAGACTGGGATGCCAGATGTGGAAGCGCTCATCGACGAGCCTCTTCGGCTCAAGCCCCCCCCCCGAATGGGGGTGGAAGAACTTGGCAGCTGGGATGTCCGGAGGAGCAATGGGTGTAAGCGAGGACAAGGTGATGCAGCTGTTGGCGCAGGCCTTGCCGTTTAGAAGCAGCAAGCCGCCCTTGCTAATGTTTGATTCACAATACCAAGGGGGGAGTTTCATGTGCTTTCATTTTGCTTCCATTTGCTTTCTTATGCTTTTTGCTGGCGTTTGTTCTTTGTGGCTCCATTTTATAAATATGGATACTGACTATGATTATGGCTCCGAAATCCTGATTTTAGGGCGAATAAAAATTCAAATTTGACAAACATTGATCTGGATTTTCTGGAAACTTAGACTTTTTGATTCTGGATGACCTCCCCATTATGATGGTGCACAGATCAACTATGGCTCTGCAGGATGGTTCACAGGTCCAGGTTCTTTTATGCTTCTGAACGGGCTCATCCGCTGAACAGGGTGGACTCCAGATGGCTCCTAATGATCCTGATGATCTGGAAACTGGAGGGGGGAGTTGAGAGACAACATGTTTTTATTTTAGGCAATAACTTCCGACGTTGCGCATTACCATCCGCAGAATAGAAAATTCTCCAGACAACCTCCCCAGCACTCGTAAGGATATATATATATATACTATGCAGAACTCTCCGAGCCCAAAGAACGCGAAAGGCGCTGGCACGAAGGACCAAACACATGCCATTGAGGACAAGAAAATCATCAAACCCAAGTATGGCAATTTTCGTTGTGTTCGTCTTATTCATCGTTGTGACCAACGGCATCCATCGGAAAAGTCTACGTTCAGTTCATGAGTGTCACCACCTGGATTGTGGCTGCATCACGATAAAGAAACCATGCCGTTCGGCTGAATATCAGGCAGACTTCTGGCCATATTATCGAAAGATATCGAAAAGCATAGAACACAAAAAGAGCTTAAGATAGCTGAAGTGTAGACATGTAGGCGCCCTGACTCCACAGATGTGCAGGTTGCGCTGTCGACTAGCACGCTCCTTATCAGAGAGCCTAAGTCAACCTATATAAGTCAAATTTTGCAAAAGGCAGACAGCTTGGAGGCTGGAACCTTTCCACTTTGTCACTTCTAGGCTTTGACACCCTGTATGCCGCAAATGCTTGAGATGATCGAGTGCCCTGAAAAGGAGACCCAATAAAGATGCTGGCTGAAAATATGGAAGCGGTGCCGGCTGGGTCCAAGCGCTCTTTCAACTTATGCAACTGACAAAACTTTAGTGCAACGTGGCAACACGCACCGTAGAGTTGGAGCCCGCCCTGCACCGCGTGCCAACACAAACGGGCATCCCGTGGCATCCGTGCCAGAACGCTCTTCCGGACTCTTGGAGTCGTGAGCACGAAGACGTAGAGAGCTGGCTCCTTTTAAACATCTGCAGCAGCTTTCGGGCGTGAATGCAAAAGACATGCTTCTGCGGGCTTGAGTGGGTAGAAACCCAAAATTCAAGGGGAAAGGAATCCAAGTGACTTGAAATGCACGTTGGGCTGGATTGCACCTTCGACAGGCCGGCCTGGCACATCAACAACAGTTGCAGGCATTGAAAGACGAGAGGGACACCGAGAAGGCAATACTTTTGGCCACTTGTCTTACCGCGTTCCCGATGGTTCCCGGTCTTTTGTAAACGCTTGGCAGGTTCCTCTAACTCAAACGTTTCCCAACTATAATGATTCAGTTGTGCGGCAGTACG
This sequence comes from Durusdinium trenchii, assembly GCA_963970005.1. Classification (NCBI taxonomy): domain Eukaryota; class Dinophyceae; order Suessiales; family Symbiodiniaceae; genus Durusdinium; species Durusdinium trenchii. The sequence continues at coordinate 102,613 of CAXAMN010001625.1, forward strand.
GGGTGAAAGAATCGCTCCAAGCACCTGGCGAAGAAGCCAGTTTGACTAAGCTACTCCATAATTGTTGCACATATATGCAGAACTTGAACTTGACAAATATCTTCAGGGTCCAGGCATTCTTGTTTTATGCACTTGTCACTTGCGGGCTCAGGCAGAACTTGAAGATATGCGGAGAGGTGGAGGTTCTGGAAGGCACTGTGCCAAGCCGGACGGCAGCTTTCATAGGGCTCCAGAAGTTTCAGTCACAAGGATTCACGTCAGACGATGATGTCAGATGATAGGAAAGGTAAGACAGACTGGCAAAAAAATTGAGACGTTCTGCAGATTACCTTGTGCAATCTCCAGGGCTGCCAGCCCTTCAAAGCAGCTTCGGAAAAGTGGAACTACTAAAGGACAAGTCTGACTTACTTACTTGACTCAGTGAGTGTTTCAGTGCTCCTTGACCCTCAGCCAGTTTTGATTGTAATTCAAGAGCCAATGAAATCATGATACAGATCAACGAAGTGCTGTACCTTGTGCGACTACACAGGACAGCAAAAAAAACGACAGAAGCCCGGTGCCATCCGAGTTGGAAGAGGTCAAGACATTGTCTCGGCAAGATAGTCGGTCATTGACAAGACAAGGCGGCCTTGATTTGTAGCGGTGAGTGTAGGCAGCTTACCAACACTCCAAGATGCTAATGTGGACATTGCTTGACGTGCCCTTGTGAGGATCGCAACGCTTCAACATGGCTTGGTCCTATGAAATTGACACGGATCCGATGCTTCACGAGGCCACAGACTTGTCAGTTTGTGATGCTCGTTTTGGTGCCAGGGTGGGCCCAGCTGGACTGCTGGAGACCACGCCCGGTGTCGTTCCACGATGTTCCACGAATCTCATTCTGAGTGTTTGTTTCAGCCAACAGTTCTGACAGCATATCCTTGCGACAGGGGAGTCATGACTCGCGGATGAAGTCGGATCGCAGCACACAGCCAGCATCAGGCCATGCGCTGGGTTCTCATTTCATCACTGGACAACATTCTCACCAAGACTTAAACAATTCTTTTCATGCTGCAAAGCCTTGCCCTATTTTCTGCAAGGCGCTCCTTCCTTTTTCTATTTTCCTCCATATTCCCCACCTGCCTGCCAGGTGAGGGTTCCTAGATTTTATCAGGGCTGTCAACTCCGCCTTCTCCCTCTCTTCCTCCTTCCTTCGCTGTGAGCTGGGCACCACTGGGCCCGAACCGCGAGGGCCAGATTGCAGTTGCACCACCGGGCCTGAACCAGATAGAATGCCAGAAGAGATGCCAAATAGACCGCCAACAAACATGCAAGAATGTATGCCAGATAGAATGCTCAGAATACATGCGCGATAAACTGTCAGAATACAGGCCAGAAGGAATGTCAGAAAACAAGCCAGATAAAGGCCAGAGTACAGTATATGCCAGATAGAATGCCAGAAGATATGGCAGATAGAATGCCAGAATGTATGCCAGATAGAATAGCAAACCATATGCAAGAAAGAAATAATGTCAGACATGTGCCAGATGGAATGCCAGAATATATGCAAGATAGAGTGCCAGAATATATGCCAGATAGAATGCCTAGTTTATTCAAGATCGAATGACAGAATTTATGCCAGATACAGTGCCAGTAGATATTCAAAACAGACACTTCTTTGGTGATGTTGAAGCAATATAGCCATCGGCTATCGGCAGAGCATACTATAGTGCCATGACGCGCTCGAAGTACACTAGTTTTTTGTGCTTGCAGTTCTGCTGTCGCACATGCCTTTGGGCACATGTTGTACAGGCTCGGACATGTCAGAGTTTTCTTCTTTGGCCGGGTGTGTGCTATGCACTGAGCATGTTGCTAGGAACAAGAAGCTACTAGTAACAAAGGGCATCGCTACTAGGAACCCGGGCATCGCTGTTACTAGGAGCAAGGACGCTACTAGGAGAAAGCACGGGACACAAAGTTGCCAGCCTTGCCCTCCAAAGGCAGATACAGTCCAGCATTTCTTGACAGCCCCGGAGGCCGGAATATCTCGCTCTCGTTCCTGAATTCACAAGAGCCCGAACCTCCAGCCCCCTTGCAGAAGAGAGCAGCAAGTTTTTCTATTTTTGGACCGTTCTCACCTCGCTTATTGTGGGCCTTGTGAGTCTTGACTGCTGGACCTCCGTGATCTCCAGTAAGGGTGCACCGACAAGAATGGACAACTTCATGGAGGACGGGGTGACGTGCGAGGTGAAAGACTAGACTGGGCTCAACCGGTGGCTTTTGGGGCAGTAGTGCAAGCCTACTTGTACATTTGTTCAGCAGCCTCGAAAGTGACACAGTGGTGGTCACTGGTGCTGGTGGTGTAGTGTTCAAGCAACACATCCAATATGTATAATTGATCACAATCCTTCAGGTACTGCAAATCGAAACTCAGCTCATCATGGATGTTTTTGACATACAGCCCGGCTCAAGATAAACCGTCCATTGCCCTGCTTGCAGCAGCTTGTAAACTATATACATAAAATTCTTTGGGCATGCTGATGCTTCTTTGCTGCTGTGCTGATTCAAAAGAAGATGAGATCACGATTGTGAGCAAGAAGAAGGCTTTCGCAGAGAAAGATGCTGATGGGGACGGTCTTTCCATGCTGCATGAGAGAGAAATTGAAGTTATACCTTCCACGGACTTGCAGAGGGCAGGGACAGATGGTTTCAGAGAGGAAGAAAGCACGATTGCCTCACAAGGAGAGGTTCATGAAGGGAAGGCGGCACCTTTGTGTGGGGAGTTCATGGTCAACATCAGCAAAATCGGTAAGATTGGCTTTAGTGTGGAGGCACTTTTGGATGACTATTGTATTGTTCGATCGGTTGATCCAGGCAGCTCGCTTGATGCCAAGCCCTATGACCGCCTCTTGAGAGTGAATGGGCAGTGCGCCACTGCCCGCAAAATGGCGAAAATGATCAGCGACAATGATTCACTGGAGCTTGTTTTTCAGCGTCCCAACAAAAAGGACATCATGCTTCCGAAGAAAGGCAAAAAGGCCGGCTTCAACATCGATTGTCAGCTTGCATCTGTGGGATTAGTGATCAAGTCTTTGGCAGACGGTGGAGCTGCCAAAAGCTTGGAGGAAGGAACCTTCAAGCCGTACGACCGCATCATTGCAGTTGACGGTCAAGAAGGTCCTCCTTTGGACTTGATGAAGATGCTGATCAAAAGCGACTCTCCTCTCCTGACAGTGTGTTCCTATTCATAGTAGCCTCACTTCGCATTTTAGCGTCACTTGGAAAGCAGAAAGGGCCAACATGGCCTACGAAACCTAGATTGAGAAGAGCAACGTCTCTTCGGGAGAAGCTCTGTGTTCCAAAGATTGCGCCGGACACCTGAAAATTAACTGGTTAATATCAAGTTCATCCAATTGATGTCAACTGTTCTTCACAACTTGGCACATGTGCCTTCTTACTTGCATACGTGTTTGCAAGAACAGCCTAGTGACAGTGACAGTGGCATTTTCGGAAGGAGGCGGGCAGCCTGAGAGCTCCTGGTGTTGAAGAGCAGGAGCTTTCAGTTTCTCATCACACATACAAATCCAGCCGCATGGCTTCGCGTCATCTCATGGCCTTGACAAGAGGAATGATCGGAAGGGAACACTTTTTGGTGACACCATGTTACGTCGGGTTGTTGATGAGAAAGGAAACGTCGAGCATGCAGACATACTTGGGCTGTTGCCATGCCACTTATGCTGTGCAGCTAGCCAAGGAAATTCACAATACGATGGTTCTCAGCAGGGAGGCAAAATGCGGAGCAGCATTCGAACCAGCGTGCGTTCTGAGAGGCCAGCAGAACTTGACCTGCCACTTGGCAGAGGTATCAAGAATCAAGATTATCTCGGGCCTGTGAGTGTGTCACCGATACATACAAAAGGCAGCGACAGGACATGGTGTTCTTTGGGGTGCACTAGGTAAGCTGTGGTACAAAACAATCATTAAACAAATATACACCCCAGATTTGTATGCAGGTCCTCCAGTCCGGGATTTCTGATGCACATAGAGGAATGCTGTCCCTTGCGTTTCCTTTCTTCGACTCATTGCAGCTCCGAGGCGTCCAACGCTTCCACCCACACCCATGGCCTGCCACAAATAGTGCAAGAAGAATGCAAATCCTCTCTCGTCAGATTCAAGACAATACCAACTCTCGTGCTATCTCCACTGTCGGAGTCGAAAGGTAATTATGGGCAGGATAGAAATTTGGTGTGCGCTATAGCGAGCAAAGCCCGTTTTTGGGCAAGCTGGCACCAAGCCACAGGCAATTCAAAGGGGTCACTATGAGCAAATCGTGTGAAACTCATGCTTGCAACGTCACCGGCTGCTGCTTGAGGCCAAAGGTTCCAGACCTTTGTGACGTTTGGGAAGCAGGTCTCTTGGTCATAAAAGCGGGGGGGAGACATAGGCAATTGTAAGGCCCAAACCTGGAAGTACTCGTGGCTTCTTCGCGCTTGTGGCCCAAGGTAGGACTACCAGCAAAGCTCGGGTGAACTTCGCTTCGAGAAAGCGTGCCCCTATAAGGTTGGACGGATTCGAGAGACCAGAATCCGGACATCTGTTGCACAGAGTTCCGCAGAACACAACTCCCTAAACTGTGACTTGTGCCTCGTGTGAATTTATGGCCACTGGCCAGAAAAAAAGAAGTGCTAGACTCTATAGACAAGTGGCACTTCTTGTGCTCTCAAGCTGCAACCCCGGTGAAAGGTCAGGAATGCTTCAGACAGCTACTCCCATGGAGCAACTTGGCATCTTCGTGTAGCAACCCGTGGGCAGGCCATACATCGCCGCTTCCAGCCTTGTTACTGCTCCTTTTGATGAATTGTCCGAGGCGCTTCTTTCAACAAGGACGAGGTCGCTTTATCTCATACATGGTTCTGCAACCACATTGTTCTCGACGGCTTGTCTATGAGGTCTTTGGCACCTTGCCAGGGATATTACAGCTGAGGAGATTGCAAAGTGAATAGACATTGCGTGCATACATGCCGACTTTTGCAAGCACGGTTGGGCAAACAAACTGACGCTCAAACACAGGTTTTGGATGAGGATTCCTTGGGTGTTTAACATGGTTGAAACATGCGCTAGAAGTCGCATGGCCCAGGTTGCTTCAAGAGTGGGGCCTTCACAGTATCGGATGTTGCTAAAGTCAGCACAGGCATCCCCTCAATTTGATACGTTGACCACTTCTCATCAGGGCTTTGACAAAGTGACTTGGAATGCTGAGGATTACTTCTCATTTGCTATGACCTGATTTGGCTACCAGTCGAGGCTTTTGATCCCGAGAACACTACCTTCGCAACTTGGGCCATGTGTTGCGGAGGTGACCTTCGAATAGTGAACCTAGGACCTACCGTATTCAGTATTCTCTACCCGCATGCTCAGATTTCCATAAGCATTTGCCAAGTTACTTTGTCGTTGAATATCGATATGGTGTAGCCGTAGTCATCCCAAAGGGACAAACAGAGGCGTTTAACATTGGTGCATTAATTCTATTGCAGTATTGCAAGGTATATTATTGGCAGGGTGGGGAAGTACTGGCAATCTTTGCTGAAGTGCAATGTGACAACGCGACCTGTGGTCACCGCCAACTTGCATCCACTGCACATGTCGTTGCCCAGGGTTCAGTTACGAAGCAGACCGCAGCAACAAGGTACTGGCGGAGTAGAAAATTAACAGAGTGCACTTGCCTTTGTCCAGGAGAATGGCACACCACTGGTAGAGCTTGGGTCTGTCCTACTACGTGTAACAGTCAGTCAACAATCCACACATATGAACACTATTTTCAAAAAAGGCCTTGACTAACCATCATCAATAGGATAGACCCAAGGTAGAGCTATAACCTGGCCAAATCTGATGGGAAGCATTTTTAAAGGAGCTCATGACATTTGCAATCAGAATATCCCATCAAGTCAAAACTATGTCGACGCAACAAGAAAGCCTTACCAAGTGCAGAAGCTAGTAGTAACAAGGGCATTAGTTAAGTTTCCCTAAAAAACTAGGAATCTAGGAACCAAATCAGAACGTGAGCTATCCCGCGTCTGGTAGTTAGTAGCTTACTTGTGGGTAGCAGCTACCTCTTCTACTAGCTACCTAGCTAGTTCCTCCTAGCGGCCTACCCCTTTTTAAAAGATGCGGTTTGACATCCTGGGTGGCAGCCCCAAGATGTCCCAAGCTCTGATGCAACCCCGCCAAAAGCATTCCGCTGGAAATGTCGCACCACGCCATTGCCTTAGGCCAGACCATATATTGTTTGCAATTTCCTTTTCTGGCGTGCTCACCCATGTGCAGGGGCACCATCTCATTTGTGCATTTTTTGCTAATTTATGTGTTTTTAATTCATCAAGCTTTCCTTTGACAAGCTCATACACCATGCTCATGCGCCAGGCTGGATGCATAATTTGTGTACAAACCTGGTCACAGCTGTTTGTTTAGCCACCAATTCCGGAGTCTGTTTGAACGTATGGCAGGGCTGGTAGCCGTGAGGTGGCTTTGAAAGCGCTTTCTGTACTTACCCTCTGTTATATATTTTCGCCAATTAGGTTGGAGGCCGTCGCTAGTAGGGTGGAGGCCATCGCTATGAGTGAGAAACAATAATAAAGAACACAAAGAAGGATCTAATGTCTAATGATATGGCTTGCTGAGGCAGAGGCCATGGCCTGGATCACCAGCATCTACTGGTTGCTGGATATCCCAGCCTCCTTCCTTGTGGGATACGCCATTCTTGAGGCCAAGTGTTGTGCAAATATGCCGGGAAAAAGGAATTGACAAGAAGGGAAAACAAGAAGGTGCAGAGCCTTTGTGTTTTGTTTTGTCCTTTCCTTGTCAATTCCGTTTTGTTCACAAGTAAGTTCACTACAGTGACTTTTGTGTGTCCGCTTCACTGCCTGGCTTTCCCACCAGCTTGCAAGGAAGGGACGGTGGAAATGAGGATCACGAAGATAGCGCGCCGCTACTTGAGAACATGGTTTTTCTTTGACCTCATCATAGTTGGCCACTCGAAGTTGAAGGGGCATGGCCCATGCCAGTCGGAGTAGAAAAGTCGTGGGCTGCTTGAAGATGCTCTCGCATAGTCTCAAGAAGTTTCTGAAGGGAAGCAGGTGCATAGGCTTTTTGCAACCACTGTCATGTTGGAGTTTGGAGTGATATGCGGACCTTATGGGTATACGGTATACGGTATACAGTACACTCAGTATATATACAGTATACATCAAGATTCAATAGTTGCAGTCCTGTTCGAAAGATTCAAATCCGATGGGCTCAGGAGTCGACTGGGGTCTCCAAATATGGACCTTGCTCCTTCTGACTCAACAAGACTCCGGTGTCTTGGGCGGCACTGTGGCACGTTCTTGGTCTTGATTTGGGATGCAAACACTTGGCGGGAGGGGGAGGGGCATTGTACTTTGAATAGGGCAGAGGCTCAGCCTGCGTTGTGAGGCGCCGAAGCTGGTGTGGCATTCTTCAGAATGGCAAAAACCATTCGGCTTCTGCGCTTTTTGAGATTGCTAAGACTTCTGAAGGCCATCCACTTTGTTGGATAGGACTTGCTGTGATTCCTTCACGAAGTTGAACATGCACAAGCTTTTGGCATTTGCAGGCGAGAGGCAGAATTAATGACCTCGTGGAGCAAATTCAGTGGCTGGGTAAACATGTGATCCTGCAACATCGACCCAGAGCCTAAACTCCAAGTTTGCTCCTCGGGACGCTTGAAACCTGAGGTCAGAAGCTTCACTCATCTTAATTGGCATTCTGAAGATGCTAGTTTTCATTGCGACTTGGGCTGTGAGTGTCCTGAACCAATGCTGGAAAACCACCACAGGCTCACTGTGCCCACCTGAACCTGAGTAAGAGTTCGGACGCAGAAGAGAAGGACAGTTTTCCATTTGTCGGGTGTGCGGACCGAAAAGCTTGCCGCGGTGGCGTCAGGTCACAGTCAACCACTTGGTTGCTTGCGTTTGGTATGCCATCGGGAATTATGCACCTGGGCATTTTCAGCCCATTTGCTTGAGCTCCCACGGCCTGGAAACCTTTGTTAGCACTGGCTTTAAGGCGGTCAACTTCATGCAAAGAACCCCCAATAAGGTTTGTTTCGAGCTGCCTTGCCTTGACTAGCTGGGAAAGTGAATCCCTAGAACGTAAGGTTCGGTTTTCTTCTGATATCGTCGACACGTTTCTGAGACACAGCGCTGTCAATGTAGCTTGAAAGAGAGACCTTGGGCAGCTGAGGATGCCTCGAGGCAAGACAGATGGATAGTAGAATACAAGGTTGCAGCTTGGAATGGATGAGCAGGGGTTGTTAGGTTGGTAGGTGTGAATAGTACTGTACGGTGTATTTGTGACATTGGATCCATTTTGCCGCCAAGGAGATGAAGAACTTGTTGTACCGATATTCAACTGCGCTGCATTGGTCGATCACACAATTCACTCCTGCATCCATGGAAGTGTTCCCACAGAATGAGTACGAGCGGCTATTCACTGTTTGTATCCTGCCGGCGTTTCTATTTTGACACCACCATGTTCTTGAAAGTGCAGGGCAACAGGTTCATTTGATTTCATTTGTCTATTTGGCCTTGTCACTTGTAAGCATGGGTGCAGCCTGCTAGCTTCAAATAGGGTTTGCACTTTGCTGACCAATAGCTGACCTGATCAGGCATAATCCTATCTGGAATGCTGATTTTCTCGTCCTTTGTGTCAGCGATAACAAATGCGATGAATCAATTGCGCAACCTCAACAGTCACCTGGCTCAGGTTTCGACTTCGCAGTTGACAGATCAAATCATACCAAGTAGAAATAGCTGCTTTATGCTGCATTGTGCTTCCAGAGGGTGTGTCGGTGTCAATGCCCTTCCTCTCTTTCCGTCAATTTGCCTCCACCCAGGAATTTGTTTCAGGGACGGGCCAACGTCTGCTGGAGTGAGCCTAGCAGGTCTACCTAGAAACATCGATTGGACTCTAGACTCTAGATGTCTCTAGAGCATTTGCAGGTCTTATCTTGGCCAGCCCGGCATAACCCCAAGAGTTGCGACAGTTTTCAACCCGCTGATGTTCACCTCTTGACACACACACACACACGCCGCTGGTGGGGTTTGAATGTGGGGAACTAGCATCTCGCTCGCATCCGACAAAGACATGGAAGTGGCATACTTGAGATGACCCGTGAGTGATGTGACAAGCCATGGCAAGCTTCACAGTACACATGCAACCATGTCAATATCACGTACCACAGGATGCGATACACCAATCATGCTGTAATAACACATTTTGGATAACTCCATGCAGCGTGTCCAGGTTTGACATGTCAGGTGTGTGTTCCGTAGTCACTGTAAAAAGATGCACTGAGAGTCAGGGACCTAAGTTAAGGACCATACACCACGAGCAACCCCTCACACTTTTGTAAGCATAGAAGTGGACATTGGATGATATTGGAATGTTTTTTGGGAACTCTGAGGCTGGCGTCATGAGCAGGAATCATTGCTGCGAAGATACCTGCGAGAAAACCTGGTGACGCCATCTCTGACGGCACGGATTCACAACTGCTTGAACAAAGCCATGCTCCTAAGCGGTGATAGGAGATCGCTATTAGGTTGGAGGCCATCGCCAATAGGTTGGAGGCCATCGCTAAAAGGTTGGAGGCCGTAGCTATTAGGTTCCTTAAAGTTTTTAGAGGAATGCACACAAGCCTTTGTCCACACGTTATGGACAAGCTTCTGTCAGACATGCAACCAAGTCAGCTTTGGCATTCTATACAACATAATTAGGTGGGTTCTAACTTGCCTACAGTGAAGGACAGCATGGTCGGCTTGTGAGGGTACACCACCATTCATGCATCGTGGTGAGATCCTGCAAAGATCTAGTCATACTCATAGTGGTGAGTGGGATGAACATTTGAGCTTGGAGATGCAGCAGGCATGGCATGGCTGTCGAGGCATGTTGCAGAGATACTCTCCCCCACGTGCTTCTTGGCTCCAATTGCCGAGGAAACAGTCACGGAGAAGAGTGCACGAGGATGAAATCAACATCCTCCAGCTCCTGCCTTTGAGTCTGAAGCTGCTCATTTGGCAGACAGAGGGTGCCAATTTTTTGTCCGGCCGCGAGATTTGCTTTTTCTTCTCTTGGCCCAACAGTACTTCCAACAAGCCACGTCCAAATAGTGTGACGCGGAGTGGGAAAGCGTGCTGAAATACTGTACATTGTACTTTGCGAATGCGAATCAATCAAATTGAGTATCCTGCTCATTTTGCACCTTGGGCCCTTCATCACTCCGGTGTGAACACTAGCCCAGCTTGCGCTTCACCCGCTTGCACTGGAAAGGTTTGAGCTTTCCAACGAGATCTATGCGCCAGCTTTGGGGAAGCATCCTTTCTTCACCTTTTGCTACAGCTGTCTACCTGCAGAGAGCAGGAAAATTTACAGCAGCTCACGCTGAATTTATACGAGGAATTGGCTTTGACAAGAACATGCAGAATATATTATGCTTACTATGCCCCCTTAGATCTTGCACAGCGTTTCGAACCTTTCAAGAATGTCTTTGTAGCGCCTAGATGACCAGGTGTTCCAAAAAGTCAGCTTTTTCTTGACTTTTTTGTGCTGAATGTCGCTTTGCAGCGCTTGAGGCCATGCTGTCGCACAGAAGTCTCTCGTGATCTCGCAGGAAGGGAGATCTTAGATCTGGCTTGATCTGGAGATGGCCTGTTTTTTTTCAAAACAGGGGACCACCAGAGTGCGTATATGTGTTTTTGCTGCCTACTTCCATCTATGCGCTATAAACTTCCCACTGTGGCCTGCATTCATGCTATATGTCTGTGAAAGCTGCCTCAATGTCCTTTGCACTGGAAAACAAACACAAACAGTCTCGAGAAAACATAGAGAAAACCAATAACAACCTAGGAACCGCCAAAAAACCTTGGGAAAAAAACACACAAGATGGAACCCACGAACCCGAATGGAAACACGATCGAAAAACTACATATGTCCAAATGACACTCTTGTAGGACACTCTTGTGGGACACTCTTGTGGGTCACTCTTGTAGGAAACTCTTGTGGGACACTCTTGTAGGACACTCTTGTGGGACACTCTTGTAGGACACTCTTGTGGGACACTCTTGTAGGACACTCTTGTGGGACACTCTTGTGGGTCACTCTTGTGTGGCACTCTTGTAGGACACTCTTGTGGGACACTCTTGTGGGACACTCTTGTGGGACACTCTTGTGGGACACTCTCGTGGGACACTCTTATAGGACACTCTTGTGGGACACTCTTGTGGGACACTCTTGTGAGACACTCTTGTAGGACACTCTTGTGAGACACTCTTGTAGGACACTCTTGTGGGTCACTTGCAGAACACTCTTGTGGGACACTCTTGTGGGACACTCTTATAGGACACTCTTGTGGGACACTCTTGTAGGAAACTCTTGTGGGACACTCTTGTAGGAAACTCTTGTGGGACACTTTTATAGGACACTCTTGTGGGACACTCTTGTGGGACAGTCTTACACTCTTGTGGGACACTCTTATAGGACACTCTTGTGGGACACTCTTGTGGGACACTCTTGTAGGACACTCTTATGGGACACTCTTGTAGGACACTCTTGTGGGTCACTTGCAGGACACTCTTGTGGGACACTCTTGTGGGACAGTCTTACACTCTTGTGGGACACTCTTATAGGACACTCTTGTGGGACACTCTTGTGGGACACTCTTGTAGGACACTCTTATGGGACATTCTTGTGGGACACTCTTGTGGGACACTCTTGTAGGACACTCTTGTAGGACACTCTTGTAGGAAACTCTTGTGGGACACTCTTGTAGGACACTCTTGTGGGATACTCTTGTCGGACACTCTTAAGGGACACTCTTGTGAGACCATGTTGAGCGACACTGTTGCCAAGTTGCGGGACACTCTTGTGGGACATTCTTGTGGGACACTCTTGTGGGACACTCTTGTAGGACACTCTTGTAGGACACTCTTGTGGGACACTCGTGTGGGACACTCTTGTAGGACACTCTTGTGGGACAGTCTTGTAGGACACTCTTGTGGGACACTCTTGTGGGACACTTGTGGGACGTGGGACACTCTTGTGGGACACTCTGTGGGACACTCTTGTGGGACACTCTTGTGGGACACTCTTGTAGGACACTCTTGTGGGACACTCTTGTGGGACACTCTTGTAGGACACTCTTGTGATACTCCTGTAGGACACTCTTAAGGGAGACTCTTGTGAGACACTCTAGTGGGACACTGTTGCGGGACACTCTTCCAACTCCCCAGATTCTCCGCTGAAGTTGTACTACAAGGTCGCCAGTTCTCAGCTTCCAGCCCCACAGATGCTCCACTCTCGCCTGCATTTCGCGCCCTGGACACGAACGATCTCCGCAGAGGGTTGCGCGGGCACCGGACAAAGCGCACTCTCGCCTGCATTTCGCGCACTCGACACGCGCGATCTCCGCAGAGGGTTGCGCGCGCATGGCATGGGACAAATCGCACTCGGCGCGCACTCGACGCGCACGATCTCCGCAGAGGGTTGCGCGCGTGTGGGACAAATCGCACTCTCGCCTGTGTTTCGCACACTCGACGCGCACGATCTCCGCAGAGGGTTGCGCGTCAAGTCTCCAAAACGAGCGTTTCGTACGAGACTTCCTCAAAAACTCACACGTCAAAGTCTGCAAAACGAGCGTTTCGTACGAGACTTCCTCTCGCGATTCCAGCCCCTCTAAACAACATCCGCTCACACGCCAATCCCAATGTGACAGCGACATTCACCTCTACCACAACTCACAACCTCACGATTCCCTGCACCTGCCACGAATCTTTCCGCATCCACACATCTAACGTGCACAAAGTACTGCGCCTGCCACGAAATGTCACCTCCGTCACACCTCGCAACCTCACGATTCCCTGCGCCTGCCACGAAAATCGCACTTCCACACCTCAAAATCCGCACACAGTACTGCGCCCACCACGAAAAGTGACAATATCATCTCATGTGAGCTTCAACAAAATTTGCACCACACCACACGTTTGGAATGATTTCGACCCGTTTTGAGCACACTCCCATCCACCAAAATCGCCATTTCAGCTGACAAGTCTGACGAAAACCGAGCTTCGATGCCACACCCTGAAACGCAAATCCCAATGGCACGGTCACATCCAACACCCCAAAAACACGACTCTCCAAACGCTAATCCCAATGGAACTGCGCAGCAATCTGCGGATCTCACAAAACGCTGCGCCTGTGCACCGAAATGCATCACGTTTCTTGCGCGACATGTCATTGTCATGCAAATCACAATGGAATAGCGGCGCAAACTGACACGTGACACGTCCATGAAAAGTCACTTGCAAAAGCTTCCCCCAATGGCAGCAAATTTGAGACGCGACGACGACGACAAACGACGAGAGACGACGACAAACGACGAGAGACGACGAGACGACGCAAGCCATGCAAACACAGCTCCAACCCCCAGACCCCCAACTATAAACGGGAACCCTTCGCTACGCATTCGGGAAAAAGAACAAAAAAGACCAATTCTCAGAGACTCTTGGCCGGACCCCCCGAATTCCTCAAGACTTCCCCAGAATGTTTTTTTGGTTTTTGTTTTGGTTCTTTTGTTTTTTGTTTTCCCAAGGTTTTTTGGCTTTTCCTAGTTTGTTACTGGTTTTCTCAAGGTTTTTTGTTTTTTCCTATTTAGGTCAATCTGTGTTCTTACTATTTCGTTCAACCTTCAAGTATGTGAGCCTAAGTCTCACCTAAAGGCATATGTTCTTTGCTCTTACAATGAAAGCATCTGAGCCCACCACTCCCTTTGTCCTTGCCGAAATCTCCATGTACAAGTCTGTGCATTAACTTCTGATTGGTATCAATGTTGACATGAAACTGTAATGATACCTTCCAATTTACATGAAATTGTTATGAATCTGTGTAAGCTGTAGTTCTAATTCAATGCATGTTGCTTTTGCTTCGGCTTTGTAATTTCGAAGCCTCCTCGACTTGTGCATCTTGTAGCTCAAGCGTTTACATCTTATTCTGGCGAAAATATAGTTTTAATTCCAATTCCTTTCTAATTCAACTCTCATCTAATTTTAAATAGGTTATAGTTATAGTTCAATACAAGTTTAGTTGAAATTCGGTTTTAATTCAGTTCTATCTTAGCTCTATATAACTAAAAACAAATTTCATTCTACCTAATTCTATTCTAGCTCTAGTCTATTTAGTTTAAGAAAACACATGCTACAAACCCCCGTGTTTTACAGTATTTTTTGCCCTGGGAGTGCTGGGAACAAGACTAAAACTCTTTTTTGAAGTAAATAGTTAGATTTTGTTTATTTACAGTAATCACTGGAAATAATGTACAAGCTTCTAATTCAAGAGCTTCCCTCTAGATCTCTGTGGATGATCATTTCTACAATAAAAATATATAAACTACAAAGCTTTCATTTCAAAAGCTTTCCTCTGGATCTCTGGAAATGATCATGTCAATTTAAACATGCTATATATATCAATATTAAATATTGTATTCTTTCAAGAGCTTTCATTTCATGAAAACACACATATATGGGATATCTACTTTCCCAAAGATCCAGAGGAACACTTTGAACATGCAAGCTCTTACCCGCAGAAATCTAGAATAAAGCTTTTAACATACAAGGTTTCTATATAGCTGTTTAAATCTAAAAATGATTACCTGCAGAGATCTATAGAGAATCTTGTGTAACATAAACGCGTCTATATAAAATCTTTCCAAATCTAAACATAATTATATGCAGAGATCTAGAGACACTTTTATGGCCTGCTTCTTTCCTAATTATTTTGTTCAAAACCATGTGAATGACTGCTTGCTGCTTCCGAAACAATTTAATGAACCTGATTCAGGAATACATAATGTATTTGTTCATATAGAGATTGCAGGAACAGATTCTATATATATGCGTTTATATGGAGAGGGGCTACCACTGAAGCATTTACCTAAAATTTTGGGAAAACCAAAACCCAGGCCCCATGTTAGAGTAGAGTGGTATCTTCTGCCCTGGAGTGAAAACAAGCATCTTTGCATATCTGTTTTATAAAAAACAAGATGGAACCCACGAACCCGAATGCAAACACGTTCGAAAAACTAATATGTCCAAATGACACTCTTGTAGGACACTCTTGTGGGACACTCTTCTGGGACACTCTTCTGGGACACTCTTGTAGGACACTCTTGTGGGTCACTCTTGTGGGACACTCTTGTGGGGCACTCTTGTAGGACACTCTTGTGGGACACTCCTATAGGACACTCTTGTGTGACACTCTCGTGGGACACTCTTGTAGGACACTCTTGTGGGACACTCTTCTAGGACACTCTTGTGGGACACTCTTGTAGGACACTCTTGTGGGATACTCTTCTCTGACACTCTTAAGGGACACTCTTGTGAGACACTCTTGAGCGACACTGTTGCGGGACACTGTAGGACACTCTTGTGGGACACTCTTGTGGGACTCTCTTGTGTGACACTCTTGTTGGCCCTCTTGTGGGACACTCTTATAGGGCACTCTTGTGGAACACTCTTGTGGGACACTCTTGTAGGACACTCTTGGAGGACACTCTTGTGGGTCACTCTTGTAGGAAACTCTTGTGGGACACTCTTGCGGGACACTCTTGTGGGACACTCTGTGGGACACTCTTGCGGGACACTCTTGTGGGACACTCTGTGGGACACTCTTGTGGGACACTCTTGTGGGACACTCTTGTGTGACACTCTTGTGGGACA
>CAXAMN010001625.1:123373-174216 GCA_963970005.1 Durusdinium trenchii
CTCTTGTGGGACACTCTTGTAGGACACTCTTGTGGGACACTCTTCTAGGACACTCTTGTGGGACATTCTTGTAGGACACTCTTGTGGGATACTCTTCTCTGACACTCTTAAGGGACACTCTTGTGAGACACTCTTGAGCGACACTGTTGCGGGACACTGTAGGACACTCTTGTGGGACACTCTTGTGTGACACTCTTGTTGGAAACTCTTGTGGGACACTCTTGTGGGACCCTCTTATAGGGCACTCTTGTGGAACACTCTTGTGGGACACTCTTGTAGGACACTCTTGTAGGACACTCTTGTGGGTCACTCTTGTAGGAAACTCTTGTGGGGCACTCTTGCGGGACACTCTTGTGGGACACTCTGTGGGACACTCTTGTGGGACACTCTTGTGGGACACTCTTGTAGGATACTCTTGCGGGACAGTCTTGTAGGACACTCTTGTGGGACGCTCTTGTGGGACACTGTTGTGGGACACTCTTGTGGGACACTCTTCTAGGACACTCTTGTGGGACACTCTTGTGGGACACTCTTGTAGGACACTCTTGTGGGATACTCTTGTCGGACACTCTTAAGGGACACTCTTGTGAGAGACTCTTGAGCGACACTGTTGCGGGACACTGTAGGACACTCTTGTGGGACACTCTTGTGTGACACTCTTGTAGGAAACTCTTGTGGGACACTCTTGTGGGACACTCTTGTGGGACACTCTTATGGGACACTCTTGTGGGACACTCTTGTGGGACACTCTTGTAGGACACTCTTGTAGGACGCTATTGTGGGTCACACTTGTAGGAAACTCTTGTGGGACACTCTTGTGGGACACTCTTGTGGGACACTCTTGTGGGACACTCTTGTGAGACACTCTTGTAGAACACTCTTGTGGGTCACTTGCAGGACACTCTTGTGGGACACTCTTACACGACACTCTTGTAGGACACTCTTGTAGGACACTCTTGTAGGACACTCTTGTAGGAAACTCTTGTGGGACACTCTTGTAGGACACTCTTGTGGGACACTCTTGTGGGACACTCTTGTAGGACACTGGTGTTGCGCGATCTCCGCAGAGGGTTGTGCGTCAAGTCTCCAAAACGAGCGTTTCGTACGAGACTTCCTCAAAAACTCACACGTCAAAGTCTGCAAAAAGAGCGTTTCGTACGAGACTTCCTCCAAAAGTCAAGCGGAAACACCCATCGGAGCACACACACATCACGCAGCCCTGCCAAGCAGTTTCGCGATTCCAGCCCCTCCAAACAACATCCGCTCACACGCCAATCCCAATGTGACAGCGACATTCACCTCTACCACAACTCACAACCTCACGATTCCCTGCGCCTGCCACGAATCTTTCCCCATCCACACGTCTAACGCGCGCAAAGTACTGCGCCTGCCACGAAATGTCACCTCCCTCACACCTCGCAACCTCACGGTTCCCTGCGCCTGCCACGAGAATTGAGCCGCGCTAAGAACCTCCCTGTTCACGTTTAGTAGTGGGCTTGTCATATGAATCCTTCGCGTAAGCAAAACTCTGATGTGCGTAAGGTTGCGTAAGCGTTTTTTGTGAGATGAAACTTGCGTAAGCCGCGTAAGCAAGTCGAAATTTAACATACATGTCACATGTATTCTTGAAATGTTTGGAAATTATAGGAGACCTTTGTTGATGAAGCCTTGCATTGGATTTTTTTCTTGGCAATTGGTATGGTCGAAGGTGATTGGCTCCACAGAAAGAAGGGTTCTTGGGGTTCCTGTAGTCATTTATATACAGGACATAGGCATCAGGACAGAGATTTTATGGGTCGACTCATGCAAACATTACTCCTATAGCCATACAAACAACTCCCGTAGCCATAAAGTCTACCAGCAGTTGTCAGACACACTATGTCACCATGCAGTTATCGGTTTTGGTGTCGGTAAAACGCGTAAGGCGCGCGTAAGCTTCGCGTAAGCTGCGCGTAAGCCCCCCCTCTCTTTTGTAGACGGTGGCCCACGATGCCTCCTAAAGAGCAGGCTTTTTCTGACTCGCAATGGCGCCAAAGGCAACGCATTGTCCAGACCATCTACGAAATCCTGGCTTCTCACTGCCCTACACCCGCGGACGTAACAAACCTGTTGTGTGCTGTGCTTTGCTTGGAAAACAGATGGCGCGTAAGCTGGCGCTGTGGCCGGGTGCAAGATTGTGTTCGCGTAAGTGTTGCGTAAGCCCCTTTGTGTGCAAAGTGTGCGCGTAAGCTGCCATTGTGGTGGCGTAAGCCAGGCGTAAGCTGCTGCGTAAGGAAAGTCTTACGACATAGGCAGATGCCACACGTTTTGAGCACAGCTCAATTGCACTTCCACGCTTCAAAGCCCGCACGAAGTCCTGCGCCTGCCACGAAAAGTGACAATATCATCGCGTGTCAGCTTCAACAAAATTTGCACCACACCACACGTTTGGAATGATTTCGACCCGTTCAGAGCACACTCCCATCCACCAAAATCGCCATTTCAGCTGAGACTTGTCACGAAAACAGAGCTTCGATGCCACACCCTGAAACGCAAATCCCAATGGCACGGCCACATCCAACACCCCAAAAACACGACTCTCCAAACGCTAATCCCAATGGCACTGCGAGCAAACTGCGGATCTCACAAAACGCTGCGCCTGTGCAGCGAAATGCATCACGTTTCTTGCGCGACATGTCGGTGTCATGCCAATCAAAGTGGAATTGCGGCGCAAACTGACACGTGACACGTCCATGCACAGTCACTTGCAAAAGCTTCCCCCAATGGCAGCAAATTTGAGACGCGACGACGACGACAGACGACGACAGACTACGAGAGACGACGAGAGACGACGAGAGACGACGACAGACGACGACAGACGACGACAGACGACGAGACGACGCAAGCCACGCGAACACAGCTCCAACCCCCAGACCCCCAACTATAAACGGGAACCCTTCGCTACGCATTCGGGAGCAATTAAAAAACTGCACTCTCACAGTCCCCCGCTCTCTTTTTTTCTGCATGTTTTGTCAGGAGCTCATCACCACAGGAGAGGCAGGCAAACACATGTACTTCCTCGTCTCGGGTACCCTGATCTATACTCGCGATGATGACGAGTGACTCGCTGAAACCTATTAATTGACCTGTTAACTGTCGAGGTGAACTTCCAAACACTTTTTTGAGATTCACTTGGGTTGTGCCAGATGTACAAAGTGACATAATGGGCATGCTAAAGCACAAGCTGCAGCGTTGGCTCGGTTTTTGACCAGGGAGCATTTTGGTCCTCTTTGGTTTTCGTGCCTTTTCGTGCGTGTTTGTTTCCGAGGCATCAAGCCATTACGACTACCCAACCTTGGTTGGTTGAGCCAGCTCTATGGCTAAAATGGCAGCATGTTGGCACTGCGAGTAGCAGTTCTCAGAGTGCAGCTGGGCGGCATTTGATCAAAATGGTCCAATTCAAGCATCCTCCGTCCCCTCCCGCCGTTACTGCATAAGATCAATCCCAGTCGCCCAAGTGGACGGCCTGCTCTCAGATACTTGAGTGCCAAGTCTGGAAGTGTTGAATTTGTGCATGAAACAAGTGCGTGATCTTGCTCTTGCGAGCTGCTTTCGAGCTGTTCAAGTCAATTTGTCATTTGCGGCAAATCCTGTTCAGTGTGGTTTGCCTGCGAATGAATAGTAATTGTTATGTGCATGCTTAATATGCACTATTGCAAGGCAGCGGTGACTGCATTCTTTGAGTTTATTTGTGTAGAACGGCGGAGCAGAGGTTCGCGCCCTTTTTGATTTACTCGAGTGCTTTGACATGTTGTAAGGAGCTCGTCTGCCTCGACGCATTGAAAGTGCAGGACTTTCACAATAGCAGATTCCTCCGGAATAATGTGCTTGTAGAAAAGTAATTACTGTATATAGTGCACAAAAAAGGGTTCAGTCAGTGAGAATCCTTTGGCATAAGGCCCTTATTGGTAGTACGAACAATCTTTGCGTTTCCAACTCACAGGACATCCTCAAAGAAGAAGTGACAGCATCTTGGATTTTTTGGACCAAGCATGTCATGGAGAGACGTGCAGCAAGCTTGGACACAGACTGAATCCCACTTTCGGCGTTCTTTATAGTTTTAATTGATGCCGCACGAAACTAGATGAACCCCAACTTGGAACAGGTCCGCACATATGCGAAGAAATTTTGGCGGTATTTTCGAGAAGCTCCTGAGATGCTCTCTGACATTTGGATCGATGAATCTCGGTGCAGACCTAATGCTGCTTCAAGATGACGTGAGTCGGTGAAACCCTCACGTGCTCTGAGGAGGAACATGTGTACTCATGGGCTGCTAGTGCTATGAGCATGGCCGAAGAGATCCTGGGGCATCTTGGCAGTTGGCAATTGCATATGAAAATCCTCAACCTGCTCTTCATGATTTCAATTTCTTTGCAAATGGTGTGCCGGTGAATTCACTGACATTGAGTAGAACATAGTAGAACAAAGGCCATACTGGCATACTGAAGCAATCCGGAAGAAAGGAAGAACGAAAGAATGAAAGAACGGCAAACAATCAATGGACACACACACACACACTCAGCATACCAAGGACCGTCATCCAACCTGAGCCGTTGAGCCCGAACTTTACAAGGCCATGACCTGGGAGACTCACTCCGATGGTTTGATATTCCAAGGCATTGTTTTTATCATTTTTTACATGTAAAACCTGCATTAATCTCACTTTGCTATGCAGACTTACTCCCAGTTCTCAGAGACAACTTCTGACAGTCTCATGACAGACAGGGGGTACACAGGTGCTTGCACTCTAGGATTCAATTCAGAATTGCATGCGTGCAGGTTTCTCAATGGATTGCGCCGCATGAGCAATGGCATGCTACACCGCTTCTCCATAGTCAGCTATGCCTCTTGGCTTTCCATGACAGAAGGATAAGGCAGTCAGCCAAACTCAGTATAAACACACATATATATGTACATAGAGAGAGAGGGAGAGAGACATGGCGTTTTGTAGACATCTATCACTGAACATTCTGAGGTGCATTTTTTGACCAGATTGTATACATGAGGTCACAAGAGCAGGTGCGGCATCTGAGGTGAGCCAAAACAGTGGCAACGGAACAGGTCCTGGAAAGCTTCCTCCTCAACTGCAGGCGCTAGCGATATCAAGCGGTAACTCAGACCATCATTATATACGGTAGAGACTCTTAAATGAAGCCTTTTTCTCCGTTGCTATGATATTTTTGTGAGGAGCTGGTTGAACGCATGCAGCTTGCCCGCCAGGAGCAGGAGGCAAATTCATTCTTTTGTTTATGGCCTCTACTATAGTTGTTCCAGTTTTGAAGGTACTGGTATCATGGGCTTTGTAAATTTCTTGGATGGTTTTGATTGCAAACACCAGGCCCTCAACTCACACGACAGGCAGAGAGCAGAAGCAGCTCATCAGGACTTGACGACAGCGACAGCGATCGCGAGGCACGATGGCGACAGGGATCGCCGGAGGAAGCCAGTCGAATGTGTTCGCTTCCGATTGGCAAACGATGCACTCTCGTGTTGATTTTTTAGCCTTCTAAAAAGACACAACTTCCTTTGGCTGGATGTGCTTAGGCGCCACGGACCAATCGCCATGGCTCCATTTGCCCTGGCCATAGTGTGCAAGAAGTCATCAACATTGACACTAAAAGACTACAACATTGCAGTCTTCAAAGCAAAACAACAAATATGCTTACTCCAGTCACCTTTGCAAACAGTCTGATGATGAGTGTCGGCTTTGAAGGAGTACGGCTGTAAAGTTGTGGTTGGAGCAAAAGTCTGCTCTCTATGCAAGGCCATGTGGTGCCAGCACAGCCGCATTGAGCCAGGACTGGGTGTGGCTGTGCATGGGACATGCTGTGGGCGAGGGTAGAGGATGTTCAGCAAGCGAAAAGGACGCAGTCATCCTTCGTTCATACTTAGACCCCTCATTTTCGTGCTTGAGAAGCTGTGCCTTTCAGGGTTTCTTGGGCACAGTCTGCAGGTCAGTAAGAACCAGGCTGAGGGTACTCCGTTCTGGATTCGACGAGTGTCTTGCTGCTTTTTCGCCCTTTCGCACCCTGACATTCCGTTGAGTAGAGGTTGAAACCAATTGGTGTGGATAGAACCCACTCACCTGCCATTTAGACAGCCCACCAAAAAATTGTAAAACATTATAAATTGTAAAACATAAATGCAGTTGCACTCCTGTCAGCTGATAGGGGTACTGCTGGCATGTCACATTCACTTCTTTGCCAAGACCTTTGTGGCTAGCAGAGCGGAAAGCAGCTGGACCCGTTGTTAGAGCTTTCTTCGGCAGACGCCCAGAAACTGCAATGAGCATCCAGTGTTTTTTGTATCCATAATCTAGATTCTAGATGTATTTTATGTTTTATGCACCCAATTGGAGACAATGGCTTCATTGCCCGGCGCTTCACTGGTGTCTGCATGGGCGTTATCCTCGGCGAAGCGGTGGGTGACGCTGGGGCCGGTCCAAAGCTACCTCAGAGTGAGCTCAGTACCTGTGAGACTGGCTTAGCCCAGCCAACTCAACCCTTCCACACCCTTTTTTTGCTCGTTTTGGCTGTGTGACTGCCAAGTACAGTCGGCCAAGCATGCCATCACAGCAGTCACAGACTGTGGCTTTGCGGGCAATGTTGCATTTCCAGTGCAACTTTGGCATCTCGGCAGGTTAATGATAGTCAACGATGCCTGGGCAACATTTCATCACATTATTCCCACGCGATGCTCCTCATTTTTCTGCTCGTCCATTGGATTGTGAGCGCATTGCCCGTCAATTTGATTTATATAGTCGAAAAATAACCACGACGAAAAGCGTTCCCATCCAGCAAGTCCTGGAACCAAAGGCCTTCAATTCAAGTTAAGGTGAATATTCATGAATCTCTGCCCATCCGTCGGCTCTATCATGTTGACCAGAAGTGTTCGCATCTGAATTATAGAAGAAGCTGTCCCAAAACTAGACTAGACTTGCAAATAGGGGAAGATTTTCAACTCAGCTCTGCGAAGCAGAGCTGGCCCTCAGCAGATTTCACAACAGCTTCCAGCGAAAGTTTTAGGCCACGGGGATCTCTGGAGTTTACGTGGATGTAAAAAACCATCATTTTTTTCCTTTCTGACTTGTCTACGAAGATGTTTTCCCTGCGCAGCGGAGTCGTTGGAATCGGCGAGGGTTGCACAGAGCTAGCAGCTAACTGTGCCAGAAAGGGCTGCTAGCAGATGTTGGTGTCTCGTGTCAGGTATTCAAGGATATGTCAAGCAGGAAGCAAGCTTTCTTGTGCCATTTCAGGTGCAGTAAATCATAGAGCTGAGAAGGGTGTGAGAAAGTACTAACCGCAGCCATGGTTGGAGTGCATGGGAAAGACGTTGCCGAAAGCCTTTGGCTCAAGTTTGCCGGTCTGAACTGCAAAGCCCTGAAAGAAGCGGAACGCACTGTCACGGTTACACACACACAGAGAGAGAGAGAGAGAGACGCACACACACAGTCATAGACACTCATGACTATCACACTCGAAGTGGCATGTCACATACGATGCACGATGGATAGGTGTAGGTTTAGGAGCTCGTCATGAAAATCCCAGGAATCGGAGTCTTTCTTGGATCTTTCCATCGGACGAGTCTTCGGACTAGATTGCAACAAGCTCACTCTAAGCCATTCGAGGACGCAAGTGATGCAATAATCCAGGCAGGCAATGTGGCACAAGCTTCAGACTTACCTAAGGAGTTTACCGGAGTTGAAGTTGACGCCTCTTTTTTTAGCGCAGCGTTGCCTTGTGAGCAATAAGCACCTTTTGGATCCCATACATACGGTTCAAGAAACTAGCGGAACGTACATGAACAGGAATGAACACATTCAGTAGTCAGGCAAGCACGAGTAGTCATGAGCCACAAACCGTGATTCATAATTCATGAACCCATTTTTCAATAAGGATTTGAACCTTGGCTTCTAAGACCTTCAAGCAATGATGGTACGACTGACTGCACTTTGCACGAAGTTGACTGGCCCAGCCATTAGATTTGTGGCTGCCTGAACGTGAGGTGTACTTTTCATGGCCAATGTCGAAGAGGAAAAGTTTCGGATGGCAACCAAGTTTCTTCACCATCTCCCTCTTGCCAGGCTCAATAGGCCGGGTAAGATGCGGCCTTGGCGGGAGTTTACATTCAGAGTCAAGCTCAGTTCGTTCACACGTGATCGCAGGCTTTGTATTTCTTTACTTCTATGGCATTCCCAACTTTGGTGCGGAGCAGCTTGTCAGGACCTGCTCCGATAGATAATAGGAAGGATGGTAGTGCAGAATCATGCCAAAGGGGGTAACAGATGCACATGGATTTTTTCACAATTGGCTGAAGATGCTGTGATGGAGAGGAGTAATGCCCGTTTGTTTAGACTACATGGATATACGGATTATATACATAATGCGCGCATTATATTAGCACTATATATATATATATATGGAGAGAGAGGGCGCGCATGCTTCTTGAATCATTCCCGCACAAGGGAGATCCAGACCTAGACCAGCCCTTGGCTCAGGGCACCTCCACGCATTCCTGCGATCAAATCGGAGGAGGTGCAAGGGGGAAGCAGTGTACATGGGCATTTTGTAGCCATGTGAGCTGCGTCGTCTAATAGAATCTCCAAGTTGCCGATTTAGCAGTTGTGGTCATGCAACACGGCTTTGTGCACCTTAACTTACTTTCCACGATTGAGAGCCAGCAACCCCATGAAGCACGGTTTTCGGGCCCGGGCATTTTGCATGGGACGGGGGGGGTTCCGGTGGAGCGCTTAGTGACAAAACGTGATTTGATCTTTGGGATTTGTTCCAGACCGTTGAGTGTGCAGTGACGCTAGCAATCAAGACTCAGGGACTCGCCCTAGAGCCTGCGCCTACCACACTGGCAGCTAACCCTACGGAGACTTGTTTTGCAAGAAGCCGGGGCTTTGGCAAACTGTGCCGATGGCATTGCGTCCCTTACTTCTGCTTAAACCTCACAAACAAAGTATTGTTGACTCCAGCTTGCTCATGCTTCTTTGGACCTGGACATTTCGGGTGCGCAACGCCACAACGGTGGCCCTCATTGTTCCACCTTGCCTGCAAAGCAGAAACTATCAGAAGCTTTTGGCATCAAAGCATACAAATAGACTCCGTTCATTCGGTTTTTGAGGGGCAAAAATGGAATCCTGGACAAGTCTGGCCAGATCCAAAGACCGGAGACTTGCACACAAACTCTCACAAGCTGGTGCAGGTCGACTTCGGAAAGTCGTGGAGTCACTCTGTCACCCATAAGGCCAGCGAGGCCGACGAGGCAGCCAATGCGGCCAAAGTAAAGGATCCGTGACCTGAGCCGATTTTGGAGTGAAGTGCCTGTCAGTGTTGCGATGCAAATGAACTTCACACTGGCATGCTAGATCAGCAGGTGGGAGAAACCCCAAAGGCTTGCGTTTGGATGTTTGTTGCAGGTGCATTTGGCATGCCTTTTGCCTTTTGAGCCAACTGGGCCCAAGTCCCCGTGCGCAAAGCGCTCCTGCCATGCTGCAATGGATCCTGCATCGGATGATGTTCTTTGCCAGCAGGCAGTGACACTGACATCTACCGGTCTTGTGGTCAGTGCATGTGAGTTGGCCATTGCAGTTCCCTTGTGGCCAAGCTAAGCCCTACGAAATGCCCTCAGATGTTTCCAGATGCCATTGGGCGTGAGAACTGCATGCTTACACAGGTCTATGGTCTATGTGTTTCATTGTTAAATGTAATGCCTTATTGACATTCATGGGTTTTCGGCTGATTTTCAGATGCCCGTATTTTGTTTTACAAGGTTTGCTGAACACTTTGAGTCACTTTTTGCAAAGGGCCGACACATGAGGAGTCAAATGCTGCAACAATTGAGGCAGATAGTTTGGACCATTTCTCATTTTCGGATTTGGCCATAAAACCGATAAAACACAGTGCTACTGGGAGTGCCTTTTGGAGATACAGCTCCCTACATCCTGGGAGCCGGGAGAAGGAGGTGCGGATGGAACCACGAGCCAATCAAGTACCCAGCTTGCAAGGCAGGGCCTGAGAATATCAATATGCCACATGCTGCTTTCTTCAAAACAGTCAGGTCAGAGATTTTGGAACCGACAAGATGGCAAGGTGCCACTCCAAAAATGTGCAAAAACCGTAGGAAGGACAGGGTTTGGTTTTCGTGCCCCACATTTGTCTGGCAGGGGGATGAGCTCTCCAACGCCAAGGACATCACTTTCCCCTGGCATGAGAAAGCGATCGCCCAGCATGGGTCAGTTCATTGTCAGCAAGAAGGAGGACAAGGCCTAAAGCTTTGAGCTTCTCCAGGTCCCAAATGTTGTGCAATGTGCCTGATATACTGTATTGTTTTTGGTTTCCATCATAGACTGAATCATGAGAGAGAGAGAGAGAGAGAAAGACATGGTGAGGTCAAAGCATTGCTGGCAGTCCATTTCATTCATTTTGTGGGGTCAGCAGGTCCCTGAGGTTTGACCCAGCCCTCTTCTGTTGTCTTGCAAACCTGAACGCACTTTGAAGTTGAGGACATGACGCTAGATGCATGCGGTTGCGGCTACGACTAGACTCAGTCACTTATTCCATGGAGCCGCTGTGTTTTGAAGAGCATAACCTCATGCTTGAGCAGTGCAGGTAGTTGTCGAAGATGTCAGCTGGTATGGACGGGCCAAGAAGATTGCAGTTTTCCTAGTCGAAGGCTGGCAAAGTTTTTGGTTTAAAACTTAAAGTGCATCATGTTATATCACCAAAGAGGGTTTGCCTTGGCTGCAGGTAACTACACAGCAAATTTCTTGGCGTTGGTGGTTGTGTTTGATTCCTACTTGACTGCCATTGATATAGACAACAGAGCTCTGCATATTCCGACTTCGCCAGTGGTTCTGACCCTTGCTTCCAAGCGATCTCTACATACAAAATTTCCAGGTATTCCGCGTCGACTTGGTCTTGTGCGTTGCATGTGATGCCATGAGCACCCCTTCCAACCAAGGACCTTCTCCGATCTTTGCCTTTGCTTGTACACATGTGAGCTGCCTATACTATTCTTTGCGAAAGGCAAGCGTTTGCTGAAGGACTGGATGGTGATACTTGATATAGCAGCTCGGATGACAGGGGGAATATTGCTTTCCAATTTGCAACCAAACTCCGAAATAGAGCACATGCGATCCATTGCTTAGGTTATCATCATGTGTGGATATGCTGAAGTGGTGATACATATTGTGGACAACAGTTCGGGTGGCACTGATGGCGATGACTTGCTGGACAAATTCAGCGTCTTACGGATGCTCCGTCTTGCTCGATGCTCGGCGATCCCTGAAGCATTGGGTGTCTTAAAAGGCACCGGTCTCTACTGCTCCCTTCGGTCTCCCTTGGAGCAGAGCTGAGTTTTTGCATTTGGTTTTCCGAGGAATTGTGCGGCTGATGCAATTACTGCGAAGAACCAGGTCTCTCAAGGAGTTTCGACAGGAAGAGACAACTGGAATCATGCCCTTCGAACGAATCTGGCGCTGTAGGAGCTGCAGAAGCTCGTGACAATGTTAGCGACTTGCTTCAAGGCACGTCACATTACAGTAACATTGGCGGCAAGTCGAGTTTGAAGTTTGAAGCCTGGGGTCATTTTGACAGCCATCAATCGTTTGATCATGCGTGATGTGCACACACATAGGTTTGCATATACATATGTACATATACCCATTCTTCATTCTGTAAAGAATGGGCAAACGTCCTTGTGCCGCTGACCCTCTTTTTTGTAGTTGCGCGCTGGTAGTAGAGGAACCAAAGGTTCTGAGGGACAAAAGGCCAGCGGTTTTAGAAATATGAGGTGGGAGGGAGTGAATGTGTACCTCCCTGTTTGAAGTCAGGTGGGCTCAAGGCCCACAGGTTTGTTTTCGAGGGCGCGTGCCGCGGATGGGTCATGGTTTTGCTGGCCTTCGCGGACGCCCAGGAGGTTCACCAGATCCCGGACCTCCTGCATCGCTTGAATGTGCCTGATGGTTTGTGGGATTCGTTTGTTGCGACTGCCGGCGGCCCGGGGAATGACTTGAGGCTCATTGCAGCAATGCCTCACTGGACGATCCCTCAGATTGTGGGCTCCGCTACTTTGGCCAGTGGCGACAGGTTGACCCCCCATCCAAGCGGCTCAGGTGGGGTTAGTATGGCGCAATGCAAGATGGGTGATACACCTACGTGGAGGTGGTAGCCCGGATGCCTTCGTGGACCGTGACCCTTGGACACCAGACCTTCATGCGGGACCTCCTGATGGTACAGGTTTGGGAGCTGGAGCTCCAGCTAGTCCTCCAGGCCCAGGGGGAACAGCGAGCGGAAGCAAGGACAACGTGCTCAAGATGTCGAACATCGTGGATCAGACGGACGACTCTGAGACCAAGCTGCCTGATGCAGTCATGCTGAATGAATGGGCTCAAAGATGCATAGCGGTGATGGGTGCCCCTCCTCAAGAAGAAGAAGAACCCACAGACGCACAGCTTGCGGCCCTACATCATAGAGTACGTGTTCAGAAGCAGCCACCCTACGTAGACTTCTCGGTGTGGTTGCCCTTCGGAAGAAGAGTGTTGAAGAACCAGAAATTCAGGGCCTTCCTGCCGATAGGAGACGGGTCCTTTGTGATGAAGGAGGTGCCTGGTCCCCAGAACCTGCAGCAATGGTTGGTCAGTTGGAGGGTTTTCAAAGTGGCATGTGTTTCTTTAAACTTGGTGACCCTTGCCGCCCTCCTCCTGTACGAAAAGGTCATTGAAAAGCTGGTGTTGCAGTGGCCCAAAGCTTGGGGCTTGACTGTTCAAGCCGACGGCAAAGCGAGGGCAGAGAAACTAGAGAAGACTCGAAGGGCCATCGTGTTGGACATAGCGGCAGGCGGGACACCCCCCCCGGGAGTTCACCGAGGAGGAACCATGGACGGCGTGTTTTAGAGCCTTGGCTTTGGATGAGAGGTTTTGGAATGAGCAAGTGCGCCACCCAGCTGCTGCATGGCTGGCTAGCGGGGCACATGGCTCGCCTCGACCTCCAGCTGAAACCATCGCGATGGCACATCGTCCTGGACTTCCCGCAGAACGTGGTGATGAGGACGACAGGGGGTAGAGGCGAAGACAAGCGAATAGGGACAAGCGGATGGCGAAGAGAAAGCGTTGGGCGTCAGATCGTGAAGAACTTGACAACTTTCGTGAGCAACGCCCAAAAGGCGAGATGAGCAAGGGTAAGGGCAAAGGAAAAGGTAAAGATCAAGCCGGACAAGAAATTTGTTAAAAGTTGGGCGAAAGGAGTTGGACCATGCGCGGGACTTCCCCAGCAGGTTCCGACTGCAAAGGAAAGGCGCGGCGAGTGCACAAGTGCATGAACTGCTTCTCACCAGCACATCCCAACGCGGAGTGCCCGAAGAAGGCAGCATCTCCGACTCCCTCGTGATCCCGAAGTGGACTAGGGAATAAAGGTGCTGCGCCTCTTGTAGGTGGGCAAGAGGGTGAACGGGCAGGTACGTGTGGTCTGGGGATGTGCGGTAAGGTGAGGTGAGTAGGATGTTGTGGAGGTTGAGGTAGGTGATACTCGTTCGTTCGTCGTTCGATGCGCGGGCGCGAGCGCGAGCGTTGCGTTGTGTTAAATAGACGCATTTGGAGAGGTGAGGTATGAAATGCAAGTTCAATGACCAGAGGTTCATGAACTGCAGAGCTGGATGATGGAAGCTCTGAAGGCAACCAACCAAAACAGCCTTTTGCAGCTTTGCTTTGGAGGGAGGGTGGGTTAGTTTTCGTGTGCTGATCGTTGTCCAAGGTTTACATCTGCTTTCCTCCCTTGTTTGACTAAAGAAAACGGCGCGTTAAGTGTCGCAGAAGCGAATCTAGACAAGGATGCTTGGCTGCAGCATTTCTAAACCAGTTCGCATAAAAGAACATACATACATGCGAGACACGCGGGCGTGCTGGAGGGTTGTCGCCTACTAAACAAAAACCACAAGCTGTGGGTTGGATCTTCCCCAAGACATGCGAGTAGGGAATAACAAAATAGGGTCTAAGTCTTGTGATCCCAGATGTCATTCCAAGGGGATGAAGGAGGACGAGACGAGAATCGATCCAGAGCACATTTCAGAGTGTCACCATGGTATTGGGTGGGCCGCGAACCGTGTGCGCACAGAGAGATCGAGGGAGACAGAGGGAGAGGGAGAGAGGGTGATCACATGGCACATTGTCAGGGCAACTTGCGGACAGCGACGGCACATTGC
This sequence comes from Durusdinium trenchii, assembly GCA_963970005.1. Taxonomy (NCBI): domain Eukaryota; class Dinophyceae; order Suessiales; family Symbiodiniaceae; genus Durusdinium; species Durusdinium trenchii. The sequence continues at coordinate 137,618 of CAXAMN010001625.1, forward strand.
TTAGAAGGGTCTTGTCGGCGGGAGCAGAACACATATAGGATCTTATAGGTGCTTGTAGCTGTATATATATATATATATAAATAGGTTTTTGACTGTGGCACTTGGTGACACATTGTGGTTGTCTTGTGGAATTTTCATACAGCCTCAATTTGGCCATGGCGCCCAGAAGGCCTGTGAGATTGAGCTGATGTGGCGATGGGTGTCTCGTCAATTGGTGGCACAAAAACCGATCACACCATTGCCTGACTAGGCTATAGTTTCAAGTGGTGCCCGTAGGTGACGGTGGGCAATTGAAGGCAACATGCAAACCTGATGCCTTGATCACAAGTGCGCTGGTGTTTTCCTCAACTGTTCGCGACAAAAGCGCAACTTCTTGGTTAAACAAAAGCTGGCCACACGAATCGACGCATTTGGTTGGTGAGTCCTTGGGCTCTCCCTGCAAGTGCATCTAGCTAGCCTAGGGTGTGTGATGGCAGAAAGGAAATCTAGATAGGAATCTAGGCTAGGCTGTGTGAGAGCAGAAGCAAAACCTGGGCCTGGGTAGGGGGGCTGTGCGAGGGAGAAAACTAGATAGGAATCCAGCCTAGCTGTGCGAGGCAGAAGCTAAATCTAGCTGTTTTTCTCTTCTGTTTTCTTTTCGTCGGTACTGTTCTGTTTTCTGCTGTTCAGTTGTGTTGTGTGCTTTTTCTTTGCTCTTTTCTTCCGCATCCTTCTTTTCTGTTCTGTTCTGTTCTTGTCTGTTTTCTTCTCTTCTGCTCTTGTTGCTTCTGCTTTCTGAGTTTCTGTGCTCATGTGTTCTGTTCGTGTAGCTTTGTTGTCTTCCCACACTTTGGCAAACTGCCAGCTTATTCTTTCCTTGGCCTGCTCTGCCGAAAAAAAACATCTGGAACTAACTTTGCACTTCAACATGCTCAAACAAAAAGCAGCAACGCGCCCAGATGCTGTCACGCCACGCCCCTTGATTGCTTCTTCACGGTGTCCTTGGCCGCTGTCGCAGCGCAGCGGCTTCCGCTCTCACTGCAAGTGTAGGAGGGAAGCGGTCTCAGATGTGAAGCGAGTGGTTTTGAGGGCTCATCCTTGTACTTTTGCCGCGTTCCTGCCGCACTCCTTTTGCGCATTTGCAAAGGGTCTTCCAAGTGCCCTGTCCCAGCATGTCGTTGAAATGTCCGCCCATCAGCAGGCTCAGCAACTTGCAGGCCTTGACCCACCTACAGGAATTCTGTGGCCACATGTGGCCACATTGATTCTAATCCGGCGCCTGCAAGCATGTCAGACGGCAGCTTCGAAGCTGACTTGAAGAGGTTGAAACCAGATTCGGGCTGCGGCGTAGGCGGCTGAAACAGAAACAACTGAACCCACAAGCCGAAAGTCGCAACCTTCGGTATCCCACGCGCCGCCCGGCCTAGGCATGGTCTAGGCCTAGCCCAGGGTCAGCGGATATGTATACAGTCTTCATAAAGTTTACCCTGCTGCCTGCTTCTAGCAGCAGGGTGGGCGAACAGGTGCGCCGCAACTGAAACCACTGAGCCGGTGAGGAAGTAAACATTTTGTTGGCACAAGCAATGTCCCCCGCAGTGTATGTACGAACTATTATGAACTTAACTTACACGAGCCGTGGAGGCTCTATTGTGGTCCTTTCTGTGCCTTGGTCGAACTTAGCAACATATTCGCATATATTCGCCACGTGTATATTTCGTGTGTGTGTGCTTGGCGTGCGTGCGTGCGTGTGTATATATGTGTGTGTGATCGGAAACAGTCGAAACTAACGGGGCGGATGGGCGTTTATGGCCCAGGCTGGCTACGGCGGAACAGTAGGACAAACACATGGCGTACGAGTCAGGAGGGTCTTCATGCAGATGCGGTGTGGAAGAAAAGGGAACTTACACATCAGACTCAGACATGACCATGTTTGGACCGGACGAGGCAAAATGGATGTATACATGGTGAATGTGTGTATATATATACATGTATATATACCTTATATACACCATACTTATATGTATAAACTGTGTAGACGGTGTAGGTTTCTCATCGTTCGTGCCACCTCGGACAGTCAATCTGGCAACCTGCATTGCATGACAATCAAGGTTTTGTTTCGTAGTCATGACGATCTGGGCGATGCTGATAGTGGTCGCTTTGGCGGCACGAAGGGGTGCACGGGGGGAGGATAAGGGTTTGCAAGCGCCAAGTCAGGATGCAGTTTTTGGTTTCTATTTTGTGGGGGGTTTTGCTTTGGTTTCAAAAAAATGTCGAGTAACCGAAGGTGTCGAAGGTGGGGAGACACTAGCCGACTCACAGGGATGGCAGGCACCCACACAAGAATTAGGCCGCGCACGACGACAAAAGGCTAATTGTTCCACGCCCCAGGGCCCCAGTTTCTGATTGCCAAGGTCAACCATTTGTTTGTGCGCATGCCTATGCATGCTTCAAGTCGCCCAGTTGAGTAGACGCATGCAGTATTACGGGAATGAACCCGCACAGCTCAAGCCCGGACATGTTGAAGGTTCCCAATGACGCTTTCGATTCCAGAGCTGACATACGACACCCAGTCCGCCGAGAAGGTCTTATAGCAGTGCCGCAAACTGCACAGCGTCTCAGCCAAGGAGCTCGTGCACCCGTTGCTGATGGAGATTGACCAACAGAATCCTGAGATATTTCAGGACGGGCGCTAAATCCGCACGTCGTTTGGTCTCAACACATTTCCACAGCACTTGAAAGCAGAGGCATGTGCCAAAACTTGCCGCGGGCCTCAGCCAAAACGCTTCTCGGAGAGTGCCTAGGTATAGCCGAGGACACAAGAACCTACATAATTTGCGTGACAGACCATGTATGATGTGGCATGATTATGTGACATGATGTGACATGACCTCATTCTTCAGAGATTACGCCAGGATTGTGCGCCACAATGTTTAAGAGCTACGCGATCAGCCTTTTCCTCAGCTTGGGAGGCCCTATGCAATTCAGAATCACTCGTGGATGTGAGGTGATGGATGCAAACCTATTGCTGTTCAAGACGGTTATCGCTGGCGATAGCTGGGGATTGATTGCTGTGCCTGTGCACTCCTCAGTGACAAAGCCTGGGTGATGGCATGGTTGTCACATGGGAAATACGTTTGTTCACGGTTTCCGTTCAAGGTGATCCAGCAACACCCGTTGACAGCGGTTATATTTATGGGCTCTTTAATGACACTGGTATTTGGAGTCCTTAACATCATCGCCGCTGGGTCGCACAGAGCAGGAGGGCTTGCTTTCACATATGCGGCAATGAAGCGCTTTGGTTGATCAGAAGTTTTGGGCTGCTGTTGAAGCTCACAGACTCACGGACAGGAGTATATAGGAAGGACGGAGCGTGGCAGGAAGCAAAGGAATGTCGTAAGAAGGAAGACACCAAGCAAAGAGGAGACGCGCCAATTGAACTGAGGGGTGGGGATGTGTATATATATAATATATGTTTACATATAGAGCTACCTTGAAAGACGCAAAATGAGTACTGTAACAGTAGGGACCAAGGGAAAGGAAAAGGAAGAGAATGGAAAGAAGTCCCCCACGAAGGTATTCAATGTCCGGAGTCCTGACAAATGGTTTGTACAAGGCCCACTCATGTGTAGAGTATAGAGGATCTCTGCAAAATAGTCCAACAAGATCTGGGGAACCAACCGAACTGCACCTGGAGAGAAGCACGCCAAACCAACGACAACAATATCCATGCAAGATTTCAAAACGATCAACTCGTAACTACAAGAAACTTGAAAGATCTCTGCAAACTTTGTGTGGCTCAAACCATTCTGGATCAACCTTGGCTACAAGGCCCTCACGGGCAGTGCATGTGTGTAGGCATTCGTATATTGACGCGCCAGTGTTTCGGCGATGCCGTCAACTGGCCATGCCTTGAGGCTTCCTCAAAGTTCTACGGTGAAACAAGATGTCATTGGCCACCCGCAGCAGGCCTCAACACTTACGTACTTTTTCGCGACGTATTTAGCATTGCGATGACCATTCGCTCGGCAAGGTCCCAGAGCTGGCGGCCCAAACAGAACTGCCTTCACAGAGGGCCTTCAACTTGTACCACGATGCCCCACGGCTTATGTTCGACCTGAAGTGCAACAAGACCTCCCCGACAAAAGAAAATTCTGGGATGAGGTTGAAGTTCGCCCACTCATAACAAACATGGGCGCAGAGAGCCGGGCCATGGTCAAACTGCAGGTTGCACAGCTGCCGGATGGGCGGTGGAACGTGAGGAGTAGCTTGGGATGAAGGCTTTGAGCTTGCAGAGTTGCAAGCCCGGCCTTGGCCTGTTCCAGATGAAAGCCCACCACGCTCCAGTGCAAGCACCGTTCAGAGTTCAACAGCATTGGCAGCTGCAGCTTTAAAGCCCTGTATTGGACTTCATCAGCTCAGAATCGAATTTCATTTGTTTCCTTGGGGGTTGCAACTTAATTTTCTTGTTGCAACTTTTTGGCAGCTCCAGCAGGCAAGACACACAGGTTCAGATTGAATCTGGTTGTCAGGGTCCACGGCTCACACCTGAATGTCAGGTAGCTGTTGAGGGGGTTGGTATTTGAGAGAAGCTTGAAATTCTGAAAGCACGGGCGCATACGTTCTACACCCTGCACTGTCCCCCAGCCCCGATGCACCTACAAGAGCTCTCAGCGCTAGACGTCCGAAACGCATGGGTTGAAACAACTCCGCCACATAACCTTCAACTTTTCTGGTGGAGGTGGGGCCGACTAAATGTAAAAAACTGAGACAGCACCATGCCCAGACCATTGCTCGGCAGTTTGTTCCTGCAAAGGCGCTCCTGAAGGTGCAAGAGCAAACAAACCAAAAAAAAGTATATATACAGAAGCTGGGACATAGTGACTAGTGCTGGAGTGCATGCCAACTTGGTCCTCAGAACTTTCGTCCGCGCGATGTGACCTTTTTCCATGTAGTGTATATCATTGTACATCTCATTTGTTCCTTTGCCAATAAAGACTGTTTGCCCGTCAGACCATGATTTGAAGCCAGACCGTCGGCTTTTCCACCTCTTGCGATCAGTGAAAGGTGAACAGGTGCGGCCTATGTAGCCCACACCGACGACAACAATGTTCCGCTTGCAACAAACTTGCATGCACACGCGCATCATTTCGGATATCTCGACAAGGGTTCGAGATTTCTGCCGGGCTGCAGATGGGATGCCGGGCATTTTGCCAATACAGCGAGCGGGGCTCTAGTTGATGCCCGGCGGGGCGTAGTCTCAGTAACATGTTTTTGCCTTCGCTTGTCAATGTTGGTTGGTTCCACACCCCTTCCCTTTAAGTCTCTTCCGGTGGACGGGCTTTGAACAGCTGGGCGTTTCCAGCGTGATTTGCATGGTTTTGCGTTCGAGTTGTCGGTTTCACGGTGTTTTTTGAGCTGTTGGGCCCGTAGTGGTTCACATTGCGTGTAGAAGGAATGTCAAGAAAGTACGATCGGAGCTGCGAAACTGTGAGAAGCAAGCTGCGAGAAACGGACCGGAGCGGCGAAGCTCTGAGAAACTGCGAGGCCCCTGTGCGATTTCCCCTTCTGCGAGACTACTTTGTGAGTCCCTTTGTGGCCGGAGCATGCGCGGAGCGCCTTGCAATCTGAGGTTGCTGTTGTGGTAGACACATTTGCAGAGGTGAGGGAGAGCGACGTGATGAACTTGGCCCAAGAGCCGCAAAGCAGCATGCAGCATTGGGCTTGAAAGGGTCTGACGTTTTTTTTTTGCGGGCCAGTTATGCCCAAGAAATGAGAAGATAAGTTACAACAGAAGTCGCAGGATACATGATCAGCGCCCACACTGGTAAAGTTTTTTGCAAAGTCTTGATCAGATTTTTCCTACCTGACCTCCGGGGGTCTGGGTTTCCTGTCACTGGCTGAGGCTGGACCACAACTTGAAGAAAGACAGGACTGGCCTGTGCGCTCTTGCGCAGGGAACCGTAGAGGCAGACGTGCAATATTGAATACATAGCGGTCTTCCTACTATCTACTAGGTACTAGCCTTAAGTCGACTCAGCTTGACTCGGAACCGTGTGCCCTTGCAGAACTGCACCTCACAGGGATGCCTAAGCATAGATTGTATGGATCTATAACACATGTTCTTGTGTTGTGCCCATGGTGTGCCTGATTGTCACTCGTTTGTATTTATGAGGCAGCTTCGACAGGGGTGAAGCAAGGATCTTCGGGCCCAGCTGGCCTTCTGCCGATGCTGCTGGTTTGCTGATGCTGTTGTTGTTGCTGTGCTGGCTGGTGGCTGGTTTGCTGCTGCTGCTGCTGCTGCTGGGGCGACTACAGGAGTCAAGCGCGCGCGAACCTCGCGCTGCGTCTTGCGGGACTCGCGCAGAGGCGCCACTTGTGTGTGCGCATGCAATCTGTTCTCTAAGCTGCGCATTGGTGTGAATGGTGCTGTGCCATTGAGACGGGCTTGAAGCATCTAGAAAGCAGGGCAAAATGCCAGCCATAACACAGTGTGCGCACACGTGTCCTTGAACATGTCGCTTTCGCGCCATGCTCATTTTTCAAGTGTGCCCATTGTGCTTTGACCAAAATGAGTCGACTTCACACGAGTGGGCTGACTTCTCGCTGAAACCTTGTGCCCATGCAGTGAGTCGACTTCACGCGATGTGGGTTGACTTAAGTACGCCGCTTGTAGTAGTCAGTAGCGGTGTATTTTGTTTAGATGTGCCCAACGAAAACCACCAAGGAATGCAGGGAAGGCGTGCTGCAATATAGATATTCATTGCCTTTGCTTCCAACAAAACGGCGGCAGACACGCACGCCGCCATTTGTGAATGATCATGCGTGATGTGCAGGAAATTCCTGCAAAAAATCTTCAATCGCTTGGACAAAAAGGGCGATGGCGAACTGACGTTACAAGATCTGATGGATGGTGCCCGCGACCTGGCCTAAATCAGACTGATGCGTTTAGGGAGAGCGCAGAAACCTTTGCTAGCAGAATCTGGTGGTTTCCAATGAGTTCCCCGCAAGGCTTTTCAGAAATCGCCCGCCTGATGATTTTTTGTAAACGATTTTCCATTGGACATCTCCGGAAACAACATCGTGTAGCTCTAAGGCGGTATGGCCACCAAACTGCGCTTTGTATTTTTTTCGCCTGCCTACCGCAACAGTTGAAACAAACATACACGACGCAATGGCAACCAACATCAGTAGGAAAAACCATCCAAACGGTCCCAAAGGCATTCGGAAACATATGAGAAACATCGACCCCGGCTCTCTCTGTGCGTCAAGCTGCGCAAGAAGAATCGCAGAACGTCAGGTCAAGATCCTGAGTTTCAAAGCCGGCTGAGAGTGATGGACATTGATGAGGCCTGGAAGCCGACTGAAATACTGCAGTGCAAGAAGACTTGCCTGTGCGCGCGAGTAGTTCCTAGCTATTTTTCTGAGGGTTCGTTTCTTAGAGACAACAATAGCATCATTTAACGGTTGGTGAAACGGCATAGTTTTTGACAGACGTGTGCTGAACTTGTCAGGACCTCTTTTACCGTGCCTTTCTAGGCTCAAGAGTTTGCAGGGTAAAGGGCACGTTTCGTTGCATTTGTTTTGGTGGCAGCGGAGGCACCGGGGGAGGTCTGAAGGGACCTAAGGTGGTGAAAAGAAGAAAAGGGAAAGAGGGTTGAAAGGTGAAGAACAAAGAAAAGGTGATGCCTGAGGCATTGCAGGCCTTGGTAGAAGGCCCAAAGCAGTCGGCCGAAGCTGTCATCGGAGTCATGAAAGAAGACAGTGAGAAGGGCAAAGGGGTCGGATTTTGCTGAGCAAACAATACAAGGTGTAGAAGCCTCTTCTTGCGCCCACAAATGGTGAAGAAGAGATCATGCAGTGGCAAGATTGGCGGATGAATTTCAGGTCATGGTTGGCGCTTGCTGACAAGGCCTATGAGAAAGACCTGGATGAAGCTGAGAAATCAACGGCTTTGGATTTCATGGAGATGGACCAGGACCAAGAGCGCCATGACAGGCCAGAGCAGTTGCACAGCATCCCCGTTGGGTTGTTGAAGCGTCGGCCATTGAAGTTGCTCAGATCAGTGGAGGGCAGGAATGGATTGGAGGTTTGGCGCTTGCTGTCACGATTGCAATGCTGCAAGCTTACCTGTTTCATCCTGCATTTGGCAAAGACAAGGGAGCCGGTCTTTGCGAGCAGCTCCTTGGCTTAAAGGGCGGTTGGCTGAGGAGTATCGACGCCAAGGTTTCAGTGTTGCTGCGTGTGATGCCTCAGAATCTGCGATAGCACGGCCAATGCTGATAAACATGACTAGAGGCTTCTGTCAGTTGAAAGAACAACATCATGGTATACTGCGGTGTACGGTATACTTCTCAAGCTCTTTACACAGAGCTTGACATTGGCAAGCGGGAGAAAGAACCACATCAAGATATAGTGCCAATGGCCAGTGGATGTTGACAGAGTGAAAGGCAAGGACAAGGGCAGGCCATTTCCACGAGATTGAGATTTGAGGGTGGGTCGTACAAAGAGGATTCGTCGCTGAGGAAAACCAGAGAAGGATTGAAGAAATGTGGCCTTGGACGCGGAAAGAACAAAGATGAAACGTGGAGAAAGTTGGTGTATCACTACGCCACTTTGCAGAGAACTTGGGCTTGGACATGGCGAGAGAAAAGTTGACGCAGAAGAAATCAAAGAACAGATCTTCCTCGAACGCCTATATACTTAGCAGGTCAGAAAGGCAGGCGCACGAACTGACGCACTGGCCTAATCATTGTGTGGCTGCCAGAGGAAAAGAAGATCCACACTTCAAAGGCACCTTTTCCCGTAAGCCCCCGGCACTTCGGCCAGAAGCAAGTCCAACGGCGGAACTGTCGAGCGCGAAAGGCCTGGGACAAGTGGTCAGTGTCCGCCGGCGGCGCCCTCACCAAGGGGGTGAATTCATCGAGAGCTAGGTCTGGAAAGCCTGGCGCTCCCGGATTGGCTTCCTGAAATATGGCCCGAACAAGCTTTGTGAGCTCTTCTGCTTTAGGCAGCACAGGACGAAAGCGGAAACCTGCCAGATGGGCCTTGGCACCCAAAGAGGTACGCCGAACGAGCCAGGCCTTTATGGTCCCAAGGAAGGATCTGCTCTGTAGCTTGTTTCTGGATGACTGCAAGCAATTGCTGAAACGACCTGGTGATCTGCCCCAACGCTAAATCAGACATCGATCTTTGCCGGTCACCTGTCAGGTCAAGGATGACCTTTTTGCCATCTTCCCAAGTAGCTACTTTTGGCAATTTGCCCACACACACAAACAAAATGCATCACAAGCTCAGGCACGAGATTCCCACATCATGTGGGTGCTCTTGAGGGGCGCAAGATCGTCCAATTAATGAGGGACCGTGAATATCCTGAACATTTGTGACAAGGGCCTTGTTGATGACCTCATCTGATTCCCGCAAGCAGGAGTTGCGTCTGGACACGTGCGAGAGCTGCTTGATGCTCTTGTCCAGACTCACTCAGGAGGCCAAGGTTGGCGTAACTTTTCTGAGCTTCCTTTGCAGCGACGTCGGCCATGTCATTCCCTAAAGCATGCCACTGTAGTAGCTCTACCGGCGCATCTGCGGGGAGGGTCACACGCGCTGCCACTTTGGAAAGACCATAAGACCCTCGCTGGAGGTGTTGCCAGAGCTCTTGCAACAAGTCATACTGTAATTGGGGTCTGGTGCATGACGAAGTTTAGCTGCGCAGCTAATTATATACGTATGCCGAGTCTGTGTATATTATGGCTTGTTCAACCGCCCTACAAACGGTCCAAAGTCTGTTGTAGGAAGTCGGATTTCTGCTCCAAGGTCATGCTGGGTTGCCAAACTACAGCCCATGCTGCTGTCCGATGACGAGTGAGGTCAGCTGGTTTGGCACTGCCATCGGTGTAGAAGACGGGGCAAATTGTGCTATCTCAGCCGTCACCTTGAACAGCGTGTCAGACAGGGGCGGGAGAAGTGGCAAAAGATCAAGAGTTGCCTGGCGCGTCTCCAGGTGTGGGTCCTCATACACCACCGGAAGGATTGAGTGGCACTCATCATGTTCAAGTCAAAAACCAATTTCCTGTGGGTAAGCCAGATCTCCCTGGCAAGATGGAATTGTTGATTACGGCAATTTGTGGAATTGGACCAGCGTCAAAGAGCGATCTATCAAAGGAAGACTGTGACAATCCTTACGGGTATTCAGTATTCAACTTATCAGCAATCAGGGTCACCCAAATCAAAATGATCCGATCCCAACTGGCCTGCAGCAAATGGAGCTGTACAAAGGCCTGAGCATGAATCACGCCAGAAACATCAACAGTCCAAGTCAATTTCAGCAAATAGTATTTGAGTGCTCCTGCCGGTCCATGGACCTGCTGGGGTATTCCAGAATGCGTGGCGACGTGTCGAAAGAAGGTTCTTTGCTGGTTGTTGCAAAGACACCAATGCGAAGAGGCAAGAAGGCAAAGCAGACACGCTTACAATTTCGTTGCGAATGCTTTAAGGAGATGTGCGGGGTGGAGTAGCGTTGATGGTCACAGATGTTCGGTCAAGCGCAGTGTTGCCGGTCCCAACTGGCCGGGCTCACTTTCATGGCTGAGCAGGTGCTTCGTTTCGTTGGGGGCTCGGGATACCCCAGGATCATTTTGAAGGGTGACGGTGAACCTTCAATGAGAATGCTTTCGGAGGGCTCACGACTTTGGCTAGGATTTCACACGGTTGGAGTTGAGTGGCCGTCGTGACTCACAGAGCAATGTTGAAAGAGAGATCCAGACGGAATTTGCTCTAGGTGAGGAGCTTGGGAGAAGGGTGTCACGTGAAATCAAGCATCTTTCTTTGGGCTCTTTGACGTGCAAGTTGGTTTTTGGCACACTACAGGCGACAAGGCGGTGGAGCAACAGCCTATGAGATGAGGACGGTCGGAAATACAGTGGAAAGGTTGCAATGTTTGGTAAACAAGTTTTGGCCAAAGTCAAAAGAGCCAATGATGATGACCGGCTCGAAGTTGGCTGTTGGGAGACTTCCTTTTGTCAGGTCAGAGGCTGGAAGATGATGACCATGGACGTGAAGGATGCATAGATGCATACCTCATGCGTGCGCAACCCAGCGTGGTAAAAGTGTCCTTGGGAAGAGATTGGCAGAGCGTCTGGACCTACCAAAGGAGTGGACCCTTGGTCGAGTCCTTCCTGGACAAAGAGAAGGTGCAACGCAATGGTTCCAGGGAGAGGTGATGGTGTGATCCCCTTAGTGCCCGTAGACGACATGACTCTTGGAGGTGAACTTAACCGCAACAGTTGGCAAAGATTGTTGATCAGCTGGTGAGATTGTTCATGGCATCGGTTGAAGAAGGATCAACAGTGAACTTCTTGAAGGGGACCATTGTGAGAGACTCAAGGCAAATATGTTGACAAAATTCGAACCAGCGAAGAAGACAAAGGTGTTGACGCGGGATGTGGATGACAGACAGGTGACGAACGCGCCAGTGCCTTTCGTAGCGATGTTGGCGCGTGGCTCTCTGTATTTCCGGCAATCGCCTAGGTGCGCAATACCTTGTGAAGGAACTTGCGTCCCACCTTCCAAAGGAAGGTGCGTGGGTGATTCTGGTGAGACTAGCTGGTTGCCCTTCGGCAACGCCAGAGATCCATGTAGTCGCCAGGCCAGAATCCATTGAGGTCGGTTAGGGGAAGAGCAAGAGGTAGGCGAGCAAGAGGCCTGACCACCATGGTTCCAGTGTCTGAAGAAGATGAATGATGAGAAGTTGTTGGTTGAAGTCAGATGTGTTTCAGACGGGTCAGGCAACAAGAGGAGTAGAAGCTCGACTTCTTGCAGGTGCATCTTTGTTGGTGGCACTTGGCGCATTCGTGCTCACAAACACAGAAGCGCATTGCGTTGTCCAGCGCAGAGTCGGAATATGTTGCTTTAGTTTCAGGCGCTTCAGAAGGGTTGCTTGTGAAAGCGGCAGTCGAACACCTCACACAACTCTTCGAGCGTTGCCATTGCACAGAAAGAAGGTGTTTGCAAAATCAAGCATCTTTCAGGGAGGCTTCTTTGGTTGCGAAAGAGGCAGGGTCGTGAGTTAGAGCTCAGGAGGATTGACGCGATAATGAATATTGTGCATTCAGGCGCGAAGATCTTTCCAGGACGAAGAGTGAGAAGGTTGCTCTATTTGATGGTCTTTCAGGATGAAAGCCAGGAGCTTGGAAACGAGTTTAAAGATTTTAAAGCCAAGGAAGTAAAGTAAGAAGCAAAACAAGCTCTGAAAGCGGTGAGAAGGATGATCTCAGTTGATCAGGGACCTCCATCAGCGTCAAAAAACGTCAAATCAGTTAGCGAAAGCTGACAAGAGCCAATATAGCCTTGGGCCAGGCCATGGGGATGACTTGTCCAGCATTTCCACAGGATGGAGCAGAAGTTGTGAGCCTGGAGCAGATCATCATGGGGCTGCTTCGCATGCTTGTTTTGTTCATGCACATTGGCGTTGGAGTGTTGTTGAGAATGATGTGGAAGATGGATGAACGATTGGTAAGATTCCAGAACTCATGGGATTTCTTTCGCGCCGTTGGTCAGAAACCAGCAAGAAATGAGACTTCAAAGAACGATGAGGGCCAGTGGGACGCAAGAAGGGATAGGATCGATCTCAGGGGCTGGTGATTCTGGATTGCCAGCCGCCTGGTCACCCAGACTATGAAGAGGAAGAAAGAGACCCACCAGGATTGAGTGAAGGTGGCCAGCTTCGCGCAGATCAACATGGCGTGCCTTGAAGGTGAAGAAGATGAAGACAATCGACCGCCAAAAAGAGAGGCAGCCAGAGGATCAAAAGATCCAGCGAAGGCAAGAATTTCGAGTGAGATAGCTTTGTTTTTGGCGGGCTTTGGAGCAGAAGAAGTGCGTCAGAGAAGAAGAATGAAGGAGGAGAAGAAGAAAACATTGAATCCAATGTCACACTGCAATTGATGACTGCGTGTTTGAACTCATTGCAGAAGGCAGAGGCATTGAAGTCCACTTGCTTGAGAAGAACAAGCAGTACAGAGTAATGAAGAAGCAAGACCCTACAGATGATGCATTGCAAGATGGCATTGATACATTCATGCGGTGTTTCATTCGTCAGAGAGGGGGGGCCTACAGCGAGGAAAAGATACATTAATCGCCAACTACATCTGGTCTATGACAATGAGACAGTACATCTTCCATGTGAAGGAAGTGACCAGAATTGCCTCGTGGAAGAACCACGATGGCGAAATGGATGGTTGAGCGTGAACTACGGTGCCATGGGACGCCCTGGAAATGACGAGGTTGAATTCCTCGGCCACATGTTCAGCGGATAGTGCAAAGAGAAGAAGCAGCAAGCCCACGTGTAGAAACATACGAAGAAGAGAGCAAAGTTGAAAACCCCAAAGGAAAGAGAGGCAAAGGAAAGAAATGCAAAGGAATGAACAAGGCAAAGCGAAGTAATGACACCGGCAAAGGAAAATAATCAAAAAGAAGTGAAGAACCGAGCCTTACATCAAAGGCCATGGCAAGGTGAAGGCGAGGACGAAAAGCAAGACGAAGTGGTGAAAACAGCTAGATGAAGAAGAACTAGATAGAATGCCACTAAGTGGCTTTGAATTCATGAGTGGAGAAGTCGAGTAAGTCCACGTTGCCGAAGTGATCTCTTCAGGATTGGACGTGAAGGCATCCTCGATACCGTGCCTTACAAGGCTCAAGAGTTCGCAGCGTAAAAGGGGCGTTTCGCTCCGGTCGCACTTGTTTCAGTTCTGCTCAGCTCTTCGGTTGGATCGATCTCAGTAATTTTGGTGTTGACGTGCTTGGCAATGATGTTTTTTCGTTCAAGCCGAGGTCGACCTCCAGCAACTTTTCGACATGATAGATGCTGATGGATCCGGGGCAATAGAAGCTCAAGAATTCATTGCACCACTCAGCCGACGCTTTGATGCATTGGGGCAACCAAGAGTTCCCACATACTTTTGCAAAAGATCCCAGCTCACCAGAAGGTGAGCATTGTTTACCCACATCCACCCAGCAACAACAAAATTGCAGTAGATCGAAACATGGTGAAGACCCCCGGAAGTGGTGAATGGCTTTGACGAGTGACTGTTGGCCAGGGAAGGGGGGAATGGTTGCTGAGGATGGGTTCACGAGTCGAAGACAGCACCGCGCCGCTTGACAGAACCGGTTTGCCAGCTTTGCATGATTTTGCTTGGCACGTAAAACATCGTTTTGGTTTTGTTGCGTGCGATCATTTGGACATTCCTCCTTGGTGCCTCCAGGCTTCATCAAGTATAACATGATGCAAGCTCTCAATATGCAGGAGGATTTCTCATAACCCAGACTCAGATCGTTTGGATTCAGTTTGTTGGTGGGAATGGGTCCAAACAATGGGGTTGGACATGGTTCTGATGTTGTTCTTGTAGATGCAGTGTCAACAATTTCCTTCAACGGCCCTGGCACGACAGCACTGTCACCAACCCCCACTGCGTTATATAACTTATACGTAGCAACGCAGCGCAACTCGCTTTGTGTTCCTCTCGCTCCCTGTTTTGTCTCTTGGTTTGGTTCAAATTGAATGTGCTGAATACATCTTCATCAACACATATCTGCAGAAGCCTAGAAACACTTCAATAGCAATTTCAACCATGTCTAGGACAGAATTGCAGTGTCTCGACGTGTTTGCAGGAGATGATCAGGCTATCTCAGTTCCACTATTCTCAACTCGCTCAACGGCTGGACAGTTTGCAAGAGCGCTTTGGTGCCAGATCCACAGGTTATGCATCAGACGAGTTCTTCGAGTGCGATGAGAGCGCAGCCAAACAGGCCAAACACCACGAACTGGTTGAGGCTGAGGCGCATCGGGTGAGAGGCTGAATAGGAGACCGCGATTTGGCTACGAAAGAACCGCCGGTTGTTTACTGTTTATCGGAGTTCCTGACATGCACGTGGATCATGCGGATCGGTTTGAGGCTATTTACGTGACTGAATACTGGTACCAAGCCAGGGGACTCCCTCAAACAAGCCAGATCATAAATCCTCACCTCCATTTGGAAACATGAATTGCATGGAGGTAATATAGGAACAGGTTTTCTTCGAGCAAAGAAGCTTATAATAGTGATTGGACGTCTGACACGGCTGTCAAAACAAGCAATTTTCTTCTCTCCTGAGGCACTATGGCATCTAAAGTAATTTTTGGACCGTCTCGTCCAGGCAAGTATTGAAGTGCCTGATGGACAGCCTGATGGACAGCATAGAAGGCAAACCTCCTGCTTGGAAACAGTTGAGGACAGCGTAGGGTTGGGCGATGTTGGGCGGGTGCAAATGTCAAGTCGATTTGTGGGTGTGACCCACTGAATGTGTAACGGCTTTGGCATTGTGCAGTCTCTTCGTAAGGCAAGATTATGAGCCAGAGGCGGGGGCATGTTCAAACTCTTTGTTTCAGGTGCGTAATGCCCGACGAATGGCTCATTTCTGGATTCTACTCGTAGGGGGGGAAGATGAGGTGACTATATTTATATGACACAGACACACGCACACACACACACACACCGACACGCATATGTATATGTAGTAATATATAACAAAGATGTATATATAAATGTATACCTGCTCGTTTATAGACACTGCATTTACAATACACGCATATGTTTGCGACAACCCATGGAGGTTTAGTGCCAGGCTGTACCTGCAACCTTCAACCATTTGGATAGCAGCGCTTGCTGAAATGATTGGAGGGGTGGTGGTCAATGAGAGAGATGTCTCTACTTACTTTTAGTCTTAGTGAATAGATGTTCTTACCACTGTGTGAGTGCGTGCATGGGTCCTCATGCATCCACCACTGGTTCAGCAGGGGTCCTGATATTACATTTCACTGGGAAGTTGCAATTTTTGTGGGTCAGGAGGAGCATGACTGGACACCAGAAATGGTGGGTGCAATAGAGCAGCCGCAAAGATCCCAGAAGCTGGATGAAAATGGAACCTTTTGATTTTCTGCTTCTACTTGGTATTCTTTTTCATTCAACGCATGTGTTGGGGGAAAAAAGGGAGATCCAAAAGGCTTACCTGTTGAGCCTACAGGCACTGTGTGCGACTGTAGGGCGAGTTGTTCTTTTGTTGTCACCTTGAGGTCCAAACCGCTCCAATCAAAAAGGAAAGACTTGGAGAAACCTGGTGCAATAGACTCTCCAACAGAGTCGGAGCCGTCGCGATATCGAGATCAACGCAAGAACAGCAGATCTCGCGATCCAAGCACCTTAGCATCAAACCAGATGTGTTCAACTAGTTTGGCTCGAAACCACAGCCACTACGGGAAAAGTTGTTTCACTGTTTCAATTATTTTGACCCCCAACAGTGCATAATGTGTATATAAATCATCCAGTATTTTTGGGCGGTGTATGCTGTATTTGGTACTTGTGCTGATAGTGGCAACGGGGTGTGACACAATCTGACGTCATCCAGCGACAAAGTCGCGAGTGCCAAACCTGTTTTTAGAAAGCAGGCACCTTCAACAGCTATGCAAGCATTGATTGCCGCGGAGGGTAGTTAGTGGCCTGCACCTTTTCAAGATCATGAATGCTGGCCCGCACGGTGGTCACTTTCACACCAATTCCCAAAGTCAAGGTCCCATGTCAGCGTCTGGCTTCCTGGACCGGATGCGGCGTGAAGAAGAGGCGAGGAACCAACTTAGCAGAACAGAAAGACGTGGTTCTAGTCAGGTGCATTGGTTTCCAAGCTGGAAAAGGGGTACTATCTTAAATCTTATGGAGGGAACCGAACGAGCTTTCCATCTTGTACATTCTTGCTGGGTCATTCACAGGTGCAGCTGCCCGATCATCCGCCTCAAGATTCTTCAACCGAATTGCCAGAGCCGAGTCGAGTTCCTGATCCAAGCAGAGACCAGCGTACAAGCACCTGGGCTCCTTGAGAAAGCTTGGCCAATACCGACTGGTAGGAACCATTGGCATTCTTAGCGAAAACCCTTGAACGATAAGGTTACATAAACATGCTGCCGGGTCGGAAACTGAACGTGTAGTTGTGTGCACTTTTTGTTAACATGAGCAAGTGACCAAGACTACAAAAACCTGTAAAAACACCACATGGTCAGTGGGTGTGATAAATGCACGGATCCTGACTTTGTTTCCTAAAGTACCCTGTGTTTTTGTGGGAGAATTGAGATGTTTTGTTGTAATTCACCGTCTCGTTCTGCGTGTCATTTTCCGGAAAAGTTAAAACTATAGGAAAAATATAGGAACGATGCCGCAAAACTCGCACCCCTTTTTCCTGCGTTTTCACAGCTCTTTCGACAGCCCTTCGGGGTTGTTGTAACACAGAGCATGTGAGACCGTTTCAGAATATCGACCAAGGCAATTTCATGCACAGGTGTTCGGAAAATGGTGTTTGTCTTGTGTTTCCTTGTGGTGACTACTTGACCCCTGTCTAGTCTCACTCTTCGCTGTACAATGACAATGACTGACTGACATGTTTCTGGCAAAACCTGAGAGAAACAACCGCTTGCTTGCGCGCGCCATGGCACTTGTCTTCTGCGTGCGTCGGGTGGAGACAGTGTGTTGCCAAGGGAGCCCCACTGCAATTGCACTCTGTGTCAGCCCCCCCCGACCTCGCCCCTAGAATCTGCTGTCGCCACAGCAACAACTCACCACCATCGTGTTCTACTTTATAATCACATGAACGAAGCCAGCCCAGCCCCCCCCACAACCCCCAGATAATATTCTTTCGTCACGCCAAGAACTCATCATGTTGCAAGGTTGATGAACATGTTGTGAAGCCGATCATCATGGTCTCTACATAACACCGACATCCAGGGCCATTGGGTCGAACATGTCGGACTTAAAGCCATGGTCAAAACATGTCAAAATGAGCTGGGTGGGTATAGGGAATTTATCCGGGGCTTTGGACGCAGCTCATTTCTGCACGGGCAATGCGCAACCATTGTGCATGGAGCCTGTTGCCGCCAAACACCTTGGACACGCTCCTGTACTGTACATATTGGAGCATACACTGGCCAGATGAAAGTTGCGCTTCTTCACGGTGAAACTCATCACAGCCCTATCCCCCTAGAACCCAACGCAATCTGACAAGGGATGGTGTGGGCGGTCATGTCTGACCCCGGAAAGCCTGTTATCATTGAACATTTAAAACGGTGTGATAATTGACTGTCCCACACCTGCCACGAAAATCGAACTTTTTAATTGGACCCGCCGCTGACCTCAGAGTGTTCTTAGAAGACGGCTGGCAAACATAAACTTTTGTTTGCCTGAAGTAATGTTACTTTAGATTACATTACATATGCACCAAGCCAACGCCTCACCGGTGCGGACCACGGACCTATATAGTCTTCAGCAAAGCTTGTCATCCAACTTCGGCAAGGCAGCATCACATCCCTCGCCGGCTTTTGGGACCGAGTGACCCACAAGCGATGGGAAGATGAGGCGAGCAACTGGCTTCGGGTAGAAATGGATGCCTCGTGAATATTTATTGAATACATTTCGACACACACACACACTACTTTTAAAGTGGAAGTTCGTGGCTGTTTATGAAGCCTGGTGCAATTTGAGATGGAGTCTTGAGCATGCTCATCATTCATGATCGTTCACGCACCGGGTGTGAAGCGAAGCTTGTGCCGCTTATTCTCAGGTGCACACTGCGCTCTCGCAAGCCATGCAGGTTCCGAAATCGTCAATGTCGGGGAAGGAACGCAAACTAGTTGTATATTTACAAATAGAAACATTACTAACTATATAGTTATTTCAAGAACGTGGTCATGCGCGGGTGCCTGGTGGTAACCTTTGACTCTTTGTCAAGTTTGCGCATTTATTGACCTGACAAGAATCTTGACCTGAAGCATCCTGTCCCTGAAAGCTGGCATGATTGTTGCATGTGAACTGGTTCGTTGGCCCCATAAAACATCCGTCTCTAAATTCAGTGCTCAGAAATCGGGTTGTCTTGCATTTTCTGGTCGTGGCTTCATTCTTGGTGCATTTGTTTTTTCCTTTGTTGTTGTTGTCGTCGTTGTCGTTGTTGCTCAAGTTTCGGCGCACAGCTCCAGGCATTTCAGACACACTTCGAAGCATCTCTGACGGTGTCCGCTGACAGAGCCATGCGGCAATCTATGGCAAAGGCAGAGGCCGTTTTGCAGGACATGGCGACACGGTTAGGTTTGTAGCCAGAATCAATACCCTCAGAAGGTGTCAAAGATGCGAAAGGCGTGCAGCAACAACGTGCCAAGCCAAAAAAAGAGAAGGAATGAACTAGTGTGTTGAGGCCATTTTTGAAGAGGCCCAACCACATTATTTTTGCTGATTGTTTAATCGATTGTTGGCTGGGCTTCTCAGGAGCGCTTTGGCAACTACAACATGACAAGCTGGAATGTAGTGAGTTCCGTCGATAAAGTCGACAGGCTAGGCCCGTTGGGCGCATTCGTGCAACATCTTGGAACCCTACACTTTGCGCCATGACCGGAAGCAGTTGCCGGAGCAAGTTTGCCCATGCTAAAACTCGCCACCAAATTGTATTTGGTGGCGAGAGGTGGCATGTCAAGCAGAAAGCCACATGAATTACAGCTAATGAGCTAATGTTTGTCCCTTTTGGTGGCTTCCTTTGCTAGCTTCTAAAGTCCAAAGAGTGAAGGCTCCTGGAAGTTCGGTCAATGCACCATAAACCCTTCACGAACACTGCGGCAGATGTCCGCATGCACCTAAGACTCATTTAGAGCATAGTTTCTCCCTTCTTTTTGCTGGAGTTGAATGATGCTTTCCCTTTGAGATACCCATCAAGTTGCTCTACGACAAGTCTTGCCAACATCCGAGACAGTCAGGGCAGCACCTACTCGCGTCAAGTGAGTCGGAGTCAAAACACTTCCCGGAGGCGGGGCCAAACTCTCTCAGATGTGATCGCAGTGACTTACATGCCTGACTTTGATTCTCAAGTAGGTGGGGCTATATACAATTACAGGGTCGCCAACCCCAGGAAACACGGCTTGAGAACCTGACTCCTGGTCAGGGTCTCGAGAATCTCAATGAGCTCCCCTCCCACAGATGGGCCGAGACCGAACCGGCTCTCACAGCGGCTGCACAACGGAGTTGGGCCGTTGTGGGATCCTGACCCTTGAGACAGAGATGCCTCCAGGCATACCTTGAGAGGCAGTCCAGCAACTTGGACCAGAACGCAGGTCGTACACAAAAGTCACACCACAAAGATTGGCTTTAGACTAGAAGAACATTCATGTACTGTAAGTTCATTGTACCGCTGTCGGTAATCGCTTGTACTCCCAGATAAGGCATGCAGCACAGCACCATCCACCAGGTTCTTTATTTGTACTACTCCGTGCTAGCTGGTGTACTGCCCTTCCTGACCAAACTTGGGAAAGATGGCGCCATGTAGATCCATGTAGTGCCTATGAGCAGTTCCTATTTGCAGCGGCTGAGCGAACTGTGCACACCGGCTAGCGTATTGTAGCACATGCGTATGCATATATACAGTCCTTAATGCTGGTCTCTTTCTGTTTGCAGCTGCAGGCTTCTTTGACGCCGGGCGCTTCATGACACCCCACAACCGGTTTCCTGAACCCTTGAGCCTGTGATTCCTTTAGGCAGTCCAAGGCCAATCTTACATCACCAAAACTGAAAAGACCAAACCCATGAAAGAACCACAATTATCGAAACCTCCTTATATACATGAGGTATATGTGTGTGTGTGTGTCACCACCTGTTCCGAAGGCATCTTATACTCCATAACCCGCAGGTTTTGAGACGTCGTCACTTCCTAACAGCTTCTATCACTTCTCCATTGTACAGCAGCAGGGGGCAACGACCGGTCTTCCTACGTTGCCCAACGAAGCTACGGAAGACTGGTGGAAGCATTCAGGGACGCTACCTGCCTTTTAACTCTTTTCAACGGTTGAACAAGCTGTCCAATCCTGTGTTTCGCAGTAAGCGGCTAATGCAATCAAACAAATTGTTCAACACCTTCAACTATACGGACTTCTTCACCTTTCGGTTTGTGCACCTTTCAGTTTCTTCAAGTCAAGGGGGACTTCATTCCGATCCTAGCTCTTGCGAGC
The DNA here is from genome assembly GCA_963970005.1 of Durusdinium trenchii. Classification (NCBI taxonomy): domain Eukaryota; class Dinophyceae; order Suessiales; family Symbiodiniaceae; genus Durusdinium; species Durusdinium trenchii. The sequence continues at coordinate 158,652 of CAXAMN010001625.1, forward strand.
AACCATCTAAGTGTGTTTCGCCACAGAGTCCCACTGAGGGCTGTGGTGTGATCCCCGTCGAGGGGCGCTGCATGTGCATAGACCCAGATCCTGGGGAACCCATCTTGCAGTCTTCGTCTTTGCTCCGGAACCTCGCTTTGCAATCCCACTGATTCTCCGTTATGCTCGATACCAATGATATCACGCCGCAGGGCTCACTAAGACTTACGATCCAGTCCGGATTTGCACTTTTCATGCATGCGTCTAAGTATTCACCTGTACAGTCTGCACGTCTACGTAATTACAGGCGAGGCTTAGGACTCAGACATGTCAACGTATGCATCACTCAGCCTGCCTTCCTGCTCTCTACCGGCCCGCCATGAACTACCAGTGGATCCCTCCTCATCAGGTTCCATCGATGACGACCCCTACGGCATCTTACGGGCCTCTTCCTCCAGCTACATCATTGACGGCTCCTTCGGCTCCTTATGGATCGATGCCGACGCTGCAGTTTCAAGTCCGACAGCTTCAACCACACATGACACATCCACCTATTCACTACACATCGACTTTGCCACCTACCAGTTTGACACCTCAGCTTGGGCCTATGCCAACCGCCCACATTGTTCAGCTCCAACCTACGATTCCATCCATACCCACTTCGACTCACCCCATTCCATCGCCCGACCCCAATTCCACTTGGGGCTCACCAGCCATGCTTGTCACACCACCATCTCATTCCCACATTTGGCCACAAGCGATTCCTGCACAGGCTGCTAATGAAAACAATGCAAATGTTTCACCCTATCTCTACTTTGGCCAGATCAAAAATCATCGCTTGTGCTCCGCACTATATTTTTCCCCTCCTCACCAGTCTGCACCCCGGGTCATAACCACCCAGCAACCCACCGGTTCCTTTTCAAGGGGTTTCTTCCCGCAGCTGTTTGCAGTCAACGTATCCTTTTATGCCTGCTTACCCAGTTATTCTGCTGCACCGATCATGTCGGCTGACGCTGCTCCAATGGACGGCGCGACCTCTCCCTCGCCCGCATCGCATGCAGCCGCGGACCCCATCGGACCACAACGGGGGACTTGGTCAATGCCTCCCCAGCCTACCTCACCCACAGAGCAGACCTACTCGGAAGAGGAGGATGGTTTCAGCGCCACCTGTTTGGGACATACCGCAAAGACTCTAAACCTTGGGACAAATGGTGCTCTCGATGGCTTGGTGACCAAAAACTTTGGTTCTTTCGCCAATGGACTCATTCTGGCAACCTAGCGGCCCATCTCCTCTCCGACCGCCGTGGCCAGCCCAATACCTACGTGTACGTGGACCTCTACCGGCCCTTCATCCCTAGGACTATGGCCGCAAAACTATCGGGTATGGTCGACACATGGCTGGCAGCTCGTCCTCACCGCTACAACATCCATCAATATGGGACTTGTGTGAACGTCAACGCCAACTGCGGGAAGAAGCCTCTCTCTGACAATCCCATGAACCTCGCGGCATGAAGCGCCCGCCCGACACATCCGTTGACGAGGACATTTTCAACGGGCTGGTCACCTCCGTTGTGCAACGCACGCTGTCTATGAACATTGATGGCGCAACTCTTTTACAAACTTTGACACCTCAGGATCAGCAGCAACTCATTCGTTCCACGATCCACCAGCTCCAGCCTTCTCCACATCGGCCAGAACACCCCTATCATGCCTCTTTGTCCCCCATGCAATCGGCCTCAGCCTCAATGTCGCAGGCTACACCCAGTTTATCTCACCAAGTGACTACGCCATATGCTCCCTCAGACCGATGCGGACTTCGACCAGAGGATATTGACGATCCTTCACTTTGATCCAAGTTCCTGCTGTGCAACCGACCTTTCCCTTCTGTCGCAAAACAGTGCAGCCTCTGCTTCATGCTGCTCCCATCCCCACAGAGCCCCCCTTTCACATCACACCAACCCCTATGACCCCTATATAACCCTCCTACAAGCTCGCAGTCAGCCCTTGGCTCAAATCTTGTTGCCTTGTTATGTCATTTTCATGACTGCCACCCACCTGAGGTGCACGCCAGCGGATTCACGCCGATCCGGATGCTCTACGACACCCTTATCAAGAACTTTCACATGTACCTCATTTGATTTCGGCGCGCTTCGAACTGGACCTCCGCCTGTTGATGCACGCATCACTCAGCATCATCACCGTGACGCTCCCCATCAGTCGCATCGAGGAGACACCCTACAGCGTCGACGATCTCAAAGACGTTATCTACTCCAGGACTGGTTCACCGCGCTCAAGTTTCTGGCTGGGCACACAAGCCTTGGCTGACCACGCCGTCCACCAGGTGCCCTACACTCTTTCTCTCGAGGACCTCGTCTTCTACTACGTGAATGTCCGCCAAGCCAGACCTTCCGGTCACGATATTGAACACCCTCGCCGTATCGGTCAACCTGGTTCTATGCCTTACCGCGACCCGGAGCTCAACGCACGAAACTGGACAGCCCCAGCGCGCCTACACGACGATGCTTGCCAGCAGCTCCGCATCTCTCTAGTCGTTTTTCCATGTAGATACGAAATTCGGCCCTTTTCGTAAGTCTCACCCCACACCTGCTTACCGCACCACTTGCCGTAAAATATTCCTTTGCCCACCGCCGCTCCCTTGCTTCGAACAGTCGCCCTGAGCGTTTTCCATCCCATCTCTTCGGACCCCCTTACCCCACACCACCATGTATAACCCTGTACCCTCAGACACGTCACTTGCTTCTTTTGCTTTCAAGTTGGCTCAAATATTCGGATACTTTGCTCAGCCTTTGATCCTTCACCAGCTCGCCGATCACCGGTTTGGATCTATGCTCTCGAACATCGCGAAGGTCATTTGATGGCAGTTCTGGCATCGGCGTCCGGAGATACTGAATCAGCTTCGAGAAACCGCTCTATGGCATGACTGTGGCATGACTCCATCACTCAGGATCTCCCACCTTCTCTTGGGTATCATATCAACAACCTCCGCCGACAAGCAGAAATCGCTTACGAGCACCTTCACCAGGCCTATACCCATGTGGACAACATCGTCGATGCCCATCCAGAACATTACACAGGTTCTCTGGCCAGCTTCAGCACCATGGAGCCATTCTACCCAAGGGCAAGGCCAAAGGGAAAGGGAAATCTCATTGTGGACCCTTCCGTGGCCCAACCCGATACGACAGACCCATCTCAACATCCGACCCCCAGTCCACCACCATTGACGCCACAGTCGCGCCCTTAGACCAGCCACCCACATCACCCCTTCCCAATCCTGACACTACCACTGCACCAACATCCACCCTCCCCCCACCCCGATACAATCACTCCCCCAACAGTCAATACCTCCGACCCCACAACAGCTCCTACGAGTGGCGACACTGAGGACCCCCTGCCCGCGTGGACTTGCCTACTCCATCAGCGACCACTCCCAATAAGCAGCCACCGATTCCAGATCTCCACACCGCCCATACCAGGTTTCCGATGTGCCGGGACTAGTTCCCCGTACGTCCACTATTCATGTCCCGGCCAACTTACTTCAATCCGATGACACACCCGATCCGAGGAGCTATGTTCACCAATCGACACCGCCGCTGGCGCAAGCGATTCGCCATAGCGGCCGTCCAGCCTCTCCCAGTCCGATTCCACCCCAGCTGCGGCCGGCGACCACCCTCCAGACAGTACCGAGCAGATCCTCCGCCAGCTTCCGCCCCTGCCAGGCTCTCAGAGGCACCCATCGGCGCCTCACCACGCTACCCAAACTCTCATCGCTCACTCCCAATACCAACGCACCACTCACATGGCAGTCAACCGCTCCGATATGGCCACCCAGATGCGCCAACGCATTCAACATACATGGACATCGCGGCGCGGGGCATTCACATTGTACCAGACTACGATCCGGATGCTGATCCGTGGAGGACACCTGAAGATCCACCGGTGCCCCAAGGGGCGCCGTCCTCTACCGTGACGGTGACAGCCACATCGTCCGCACCATCTACGTCGACTCCAACTCCCTTGCCAGCGCCTGAGTGGACCCGCCAAGTCATTCTGCGTTGGCCGGATCCTAGGAACGCCCAATGATTGGCCGAGCTACCATCTTCCGGCGGAAAAAGTTGTGATTTGCCATTCATGCAGCCAGAGCTCACCCTTTTCTTCCTGAATACGTGACCTATGCCATGGTTCTTTTCAGCATGCACCCATTGACTTCCCCCTGTGATTCTTGCTTCACATTGGACGTTCTTCCCCTTTCGACCCCTGCGAGTTGTCCTTTTCCCTTTTCCGAAAGTTTGGCTCATCCGATTCAACATACCTTTTGTGTTTCTAGCACCTGATTCTTTGCCTCACTGACAGTATGGACCCCTACTACTATTAGCTTTGTGGACCTCAGCCGCATCGCGCCCCTATCCTGCCACCACGCAGGACTTCCCACCGCCCCCACCTCCCCCTGCTTCCACCCCCACTTCACCTACACCAGACATGGTCACTCCACCACGCCATCCTCAGGGCTCTTCCCCTTTCCTGAACCCCCCATCCCCACCACTTGCAAGCAAACCGACGACCATTGGGATGTCTGTCTGGAGGACAACAGGTTTCACAAATGCATCCAAGCTTCGGCACGGAGCCGCAATCGTCAGATTGCAGGCCTTCCTACCTTCCAGGTTTTTCCAGGTTGCTGGCGTTCCACGGCACCTCCGACTTGACTCACCTGATCCAGCGCATCCGTGAGCAGCGCATCGACTTGGACGGTACAGCTGAAGCACTGCACCGCACTGCCGGGAACGTTCCTCCCTCGAAGACGACCGATGCCAGAGCCTTTATGCAACCACTGATGGACGTTATCCTTACCACCATTCGGCGCCATGCACCAGCCCCCGCCGACAAAAGCGCCATCCGCCCGCTCCATACAAAGAAGCTACCCGACCTGTCCCTGCAAAATGGTCCGTCCAGTACATCAACACTTGGTCCAAGCAGTTCGACGAAGCCATCCAAGACTCGGCCACCGAGATCCTGAAACTTCTCCAATCATCCGGAACCACCGAAGCCCAGCTCCAAGAGGCTGCAGTTCGTTACGGCATCCCGCTCACCAAAGTCACCAAAATCAATCTCCGCAGCCTGCAGCAGTTGGTGGCCACAGGGGCCGCCATAGCATGTTGACTCGCATGGACGAGCCGCCGAGGACCCAATCACACCACACTTCCACACACGCGCCTTACGCAAAGCTTTAGCGCACATCCTCCACGCCAGCTACATTGATCGCGCCGAAGCCATTTACGCCCTGGGTATGCTCCACCTTACAGCTCTATTTACTTTCCCTCCTCCACCTTTCGTTCCAAACAATGGCGTTCTCGCTTCAGCCAACTCCGAATCCACCCAGACACCTATATATGTACTCCCATTTTCTCTCGCCCAAATTAGTCCACATCAAACTCTACTTCAACTCCTACGATGCGCAACGATGCTACCATCAACATGGCCACTGCTACGTGGGCTCTACAGCCATCGGCATCCCAGGCCGGGAACACAATCGACGGGCCAAACTCAAGCAATTGGCCAAGAACACACCCATTTCAGCTGCACTTTCCCTCCGATATTGACATGCCACCAACACCGTCACCCAATATTCCATATTCCACCATCCATATTGCCACCGGTATACCCCGACTACGACCAGGCCTGGATCCATGATCCCAATGGCAACCGGCCTTACGTTACCTCAAGGCCGAGGGTTGGCAGTTCAGCAGACACCGTGCTCATTTCTTCCCTCGCCTCGCCAACCATTTCCGATTATTTCGTCGCCTTCACCGCCGGTTGCAGTCCACGAACCAACCCATACTTTGCACCTCCCACAAGCTCCATGCTCTCAGCGTCCTGCGCGACCTCAGCAAACACTCTCAGGCCTCCTTCGAAGCAGCGCGCCGCCTACGCTCAGGCCGCTACAGCGACCTTGAGGTCTATGCCGCATACGTCGTATGGCCACCAGTCTTGAAGAACCTGGACGCAGTCGAGCTATTCACCTCATCAACCAAGCATTGAATTCTCGCAACCTCACACCGCCCAAGAGCAACCTTCCCCTGACCATCCCATTCCTGGCCCACACCGACTTCCAAGCCGATACTCATCGATGGCTCGCCTCACTTCTCAACCAACACAAGCAGTTTGCAATCCCCCTCCACCTCCCCACCTGCCGGCTACGAGAAGCTGCTCATTCCACGCTACGCAGTCGCCTGCACAACCACCGCAAGTGGGAAGATCATTTTCACCATCCTCCTCATGCAGACCAACTACCATGCGGATGCAGCCACCTCCGCCAACTTCTTTCCCCCGCATACACGCCCCCCACTGATGAACATTTGATTGTGACACTGGAAGATCTACAGCTTCCCGGCCACATGCGTCGTTTCCTCAACGCCAGCATGACCAGCACGTTTTTTCCCCACAAAACGTCGCTATTGGGAGACTTTTCGACACAACCTCAAAAAAATGGTTGAAGCATCACGGCCCCACGGCTTACCAACATCACTGGTCCAACACGCCGACGCTTTCTCACCACCCAATGGACCAAACACTCACATCACCTGCAACACGAAGACCGCTTCACCGCCAGATCCCTCAAACAATTACAAGAATTTCTTGGCGATACAGTGGTCCTCCACCATGCAGATCACGAACTACAACACCTCCGTATTTTCTGCCCTCGAATCTACTTTCAAGGATGCTTGGCCACGTGGCAATCACCGGAGCTTTTCCAACCACTTCCCGACGATACCGACCAAACCATTCCCCGGATCATCCAGCAGACCTTCCCTGCCAACCTGCGCAGAAAGTACAAGTGGGGCCTTCCTCAACAACTTCAACATGCCTTCTGGAGTTGTCCATTTGAAAGCCAAAAAGCAATGGAAGAAAGGGCGGACCATTATCTCTTGCTACAAATCCCACTATGGACCACTGCTCCGTGTCACATCCAACGTGCTCAACACCATGACCTACCGGCTCCTACCTCAGTCACCAGGCCAGTTATCGATACCTCAGCTATGGGGCATTTCCACGAGTACCTCCACCGCCCGATCACGTCGATCTCTACGCTGTGAATGATGACCTTGTGGGGTTCTTCAATTCGGTTCCTCAAGATCGCCTGGTGGACCCTGTTCAGAGCCTGGTCAACCGATGGCAGCATACATTTGCCACCCCCACCATTACAGTTGACACACACACACAACTGGCGATCCCATCCAACTGGCCCACATCGGCAGACACCGCCGCCGACATCCTACCCAACGCACCCTGGACACTAGCGACGTCACTACTATCGTAGCACTAGCTCTTGATTCTTGCATTTTCAAGGCCTGTGCTATGTACTTCCTGCAGGTTCGAGGAGCTGGGATTGGCTCTCAGCTCTCTCCCGCGCTGTGCAATGACGCCATCACATTAATCGAACATTCATGGCATCAACTCCACCACTCCCTCACGGACCGCACTGAGATCCACTTCGTCTACTACCGCTACGTGGACAACCGCTTCATCGCCTTCAACCGCACCTTCCTCACCCACATGGCCATTCAGACCCTGGTTCACCCCGACTTCTACGGCAACCCTGTTGAACTTGAACCGGTGGACGATATGCATCTTCTTGGCTTCGACGTGGACCGTTGTACTATCACCTACATCTCCCCAAACGTCTCATGGAAACTTCGCGATCAAGCTTCCGCTGGCTCCACACACCTACGACTTTCAGGGTTTCATTCCAGAGCACATCTCATCCGAAAGTACACCTACCCGTCCTCGGCAGTCGAGCGAGCGCTCGCTCAGCTAGCAGATCTCTACGTCCAAACAGGACATGATTTTCACAGATGTCGGCAGCAAGCACTACGAAAAAAGTCCGAGCTTTGACCCTCGTCACCCCTGAAGCTGGACCCTGAAACTTTGATCGATAACGAGCGCCGACCACGGCCCTGTGTGTGTGTGTGTGTGTCACCACCTGTTCCTAAGGCTTCTTATACTCCATAACCCGCAGGTTTTGAGACGTCGTCACTTCCTAATAGCTTCTATCACTTCTCCATTGTGCAGCAGCAGGGGGGCAACGACCGGTCTTCCTACGTTGCCCAACGAAGCTACGGAAGACTGGTGGAAGCATCCAGGGACGCCTGAGTGTGTACCTGCCTTTTAACTCTTTTTCAACGGTTGAACAAGCTGTCCAATCCTGTGTTTCGCAGTAAGCGGCTAATGCAATCAAACAAATTGTTCAACACCTTCAACTATACGGACTTCTTCACCTTTCGGTTTGTGTACCTTTCAGTTTCTTCAAGTCAAGGGGGCTTCATTCCGATCCTGGCTCTTGCGAGCAACCATCTAAGTGTGTGTGTGTGTGTGTGTGCGTGTGCGCGCGCGCGTGGCAAGCTGAGGTGCTCAGGAAGACTTAGCAGCGCTTCACTGCTTCTCGTGGCATGGCCAGCCGTGTGAAAACTCTTGGATACCTTCCCTGATGAGTCAAGCATTAGCATCCCTGGATGCCGTTTGTGACAGCACACTGTGGCTGGCCATGTCTTTAGAGGACAACCGGGTCAGGTTCGGAAAGCTTTGAATGCATTTTTGAACGAACACTTGGCCAAGCCAAGCTGAAGCAGGCCAATGGTGCCTGTTCGTCCGACGCAGTAGAATGCCGCGCCGTCAGGAAAAGCTTGCGGGTTCTGATCGAAACTGCACTGGGCCGGTTGCAGAGATTGCGATGTCCAGAGGTACGGATTCTATTTGCATGTCTATGGAGATCCTGCGGCAGTGATTTATCAGGCCAGGTGAATTGGTGAGGGCAGGATCGGCAAGATCGTTTTGGGCACCTATGTTTTGAGTTTCTTCAGAGAACCCCTTATCAATGAAGAAGGTACCCGACCCTAAATCAATCCCGTTAAATTGCAGGTGTTGAACTGTAAGACTCTAAGACCCCATGATTCGTCTCTGACTTTCAGTCATCTAAGGTCCGTGAGGTGAAGAAGTTCTTTCCAAGGTCTCCGTGGCTTTGATTGCACTCTTCAGAAGTCTTCTCAGCATTTGGGAGACATGCACATCTGAGAGAGTAGTGGAAAGAGATGACCTACAGTGCCACGCCGGTGTGAAGTCAAGAGGTACACGGAAGCAAGTCGGAACTCAGGATTTACGTCATGAGCGACGGAGGCCTCGACTTCAGTGCCTTGTGCGAGAAGGTGCGATCCTGTCAGTTGACGACAGGTTGATGCCTTTCGTTCGCATTGTCTTCACAGCTCCAAACTGGTCGCACAGTAGGCATCGACCGTGCGGCATAGTAATTAGCACTCCTGTTCAGCCAATGGCCAGGAGGGGTGCACTTTCGTTTTGTGTCCGCCAGCGAGCCCTGGCTGCCAGGTTGTATTCAATGATAGCTAGCTAGCGCTAGCATTTACCAGTGTTGCAACCTTTCACAATTTCAGACAAAGAGCGATATACGAGGGATGAAGAGGAATAAGCAATCTGTGAATGTGCTGTAACATAGTGTGTCCGTCTTTCCGTCCACTCTGGTACAGAATCAGCACACCACCCTTTGAACACTTCTTAACCCACGAAATGGACAGTTTCCTTTTGAATTTCAGGGACCTGCAGTTCTTCACCCCATGCAGAAGAGACCTTGCAGAGGTTCCGGGTGAAAACCACAATCAGAGAAAACCATCCACCGGAACGGCAACACGCAATCACCATCAACACAGCATTGCAACATTCTGAAACTACGTGGAACCTGTTTCTGAACAAGTTCGCTACTAGGAGCACTAGGGGCTCCTGGCCGTACTAGTAACAAGAAGCTACGAACGGGGCTCCTGGCATCGCTACTAGGAGCAAGGAATGGAACGCCCTCGCGGAGTGTCCCAAGGAACGATCGCTGGCATCCATGGCCCTTCTTTCGGCGCTTGTACGATGCAGCTGTGAGCTTTCACCTCAGTCCAGCTTGAGTCAGGCTTAGTGAGCCTACTAGTAACTGCAGTGAGAGTTTGTTAGACTGCGCGTGCTTCCAGCGATTGGATCCAGCTCTACCCGAGGTTTGAACACAAAGTACATCATTATGCTGGAACCGGACAACACTGTGCTCCTTTGATGAGCAAGCCAGCCCATGACGGTGGACATTATTGTATATGCACAGTTATAGTTATATAGGGTTGGAGATTAAGTCGGAAATGGCACTCGTAGCAGTTGGAACGGGAACTTCCAACAATTCAATTGAAGTGAGGCACCCCCAAAAACGGAGCTTGTGGTGGCACGTGCAGTACGGCAGAAATCCTGGAAGACAAACCACTCTTGCTGATTCGGGAATGCTCAGCACTTGCAGCATCAAGCGTAGCAAAGATTGGCAAGCAGCAATTAAATCCAATACAACGATCTGATATACATATATATATATATATACACATCTTTTCTTGAAAGAAACGCTTGGACGGGGCGAAGCAGCGTGAGTGTACACTGATATGCTTCCTTGCCACCAGGGTTTGGAGATGTTTTTATGCAATTGCTGTCCTCTTCAGGCACAGCTATGTCAAGCGGCCTCCACCTGCAGATGTGGGTGGTTTGCTAGTGCACACTGACTGCATGAAGCAAGTGAGGGAATTGGATCAATTTTCACTGTCATGTTCCTGCACTGAATCCAGGACCAGTCGCCAATTTGGACTGGTGAAGTACGTGGAAGCTGGGCTAGAAATTTCGGTTCAGCACATGCAATGTGTGAGCGAGTTGAGCAAGAGCTTTTATGCACGGCTGGACCATTGAAATGTGTTGACAAGACATCGCGTCCTTTTTGGCAAGACACTGACACTCCAAAGTCAAGTCTAGAACCACTGAGGAAAGGATGGCAAAGCAACGTGTTCCCAACTTCAAATGGACATCGTTGGAGCACCAAGTTCGCTGGATTCTGATAACAAAACAATTATATAATTGTATCAGTTGTCCTGTGCCCCAAACAGAAGCCACAGAGGCGGAGCATGTCTTCGGGACTTTGTGGTGGAGCCTATTTCAAGCGAGAAGCCATCCTTGAAGCTCCGACGCAGGGCCAGTTGATCTCACCCAAACAATCCTTCAGAAGCCATGTTCATGCAACCTTTTGCTCCCACTGGTGCATTCGCGAAAGCTGGTGAAGCTAGCTGGAGTTTGATTGCTTTAGCAGAAGATGTTTGAAGACCTGTGACCTAGCCCCTGAGAAATCAGGCTTCGGGAGGGCCTCCCAACCCCCCCTTTTGAACTCCACCCTAGTCCTGTTGCCTTTGCACATTGGGTCGCGAAGAGGAAGGAAGCTCTTGCAATGTTCTGTTTTTGCGGTTAGAAACTGTGCGGCAGACGGGCTGAAGTTGTTTACATTTCAAGACTTTCCAGGACAAGCTTTGCACTGCTGTGTGCTTTTGAGTGCCTTGTTGGTGCGGCACGCCCTACGTTCATGTACCAACCCAAAGCAACCTAAAGGAGCAATGCATGTTGCTTGGTGAGACATTGCCCTGGAGAGAACGAAGGGCGACTCTTTTGTCCAGGTTAGCCTCAGGTTAGCTGAATTTCAGCCGTGCCTGGCACTCCGAGTGGTTTCTCCAAAGGAGTTCCTAATGGAACGCCACAGGCTTTACCACTGCATAAGGCATTTCCTAATCTTTGCCTGTTTCTGCATGATGATTGACACACTGTGAGGGACTAGCTTGGCTAGCTTGTTCACCACTTTCATGCTCTAGACTAGCTTTGTTTGGGAGTGGAGGGTGTGCTTGCACTTGAGCACATGCAAGGATGCTCTTTCCGATGAAAGCATGATGAAACTGGACTGGAACTACTTAGGCGCATCGGATGGAAGTGGTGAAAGTTTGGCCAAGGGGTTGCCAGATTTGCCAGCTCTATCTCTCTCCCTCTCTCTCTCTCTCTTTATAAATATATATATATATTATAGACCTTTCCCTTCGCTGGTGTAGAAGCTCCATGCTGCTCTTTGCCATTTGCGGCTCTGTACTTTGCTCACCCGCAGGTGAGAAGTTGAGCAAGGAGATTTTTTCTTCGGACTTTGCTTTGCAGAACCTTGGCAGGTTGCTTTGTGTTGCCCTGAAGCTGTTTTTGCCGGAGCAATGGGCTAGTATTTCCACACTTGCTTCAAGCACTTACACTTGGGTGGAGACGTTGATAATGTTTTGTTTGGAGGCCCCCTGCAAATGCTACAACAGTCGCTTCAAGGTACGCCTTTGCTGCGCGAGGATGGGTAATTGAGCCATGGGAGGATGCCGCCCAGAAGCTTGACGGCACCGCTTTTTGGCATCTCCCAGTAGGAACTCTTGAGGCTGAAAAGCTGCATCCTGTGGAGGCAGGTTCCGAAAGATCAGGCTTGCAACATCACGGTTACGGTTACATAGTGTTTGAGAATTGCCGTTTCGATTCAAGCTGTGCACTGCACCTAAGACCCAACCTTGTTTTAGGATGGACAAAGATAAGTATCAGCCGCTGACGGGCGCTCGAGATGCAACCTTCAAGCACTACTGTTCCTGCTATCCGGGCGGCAAGCCGACCTACAACCTAAAGTTGGCCAAGCAGGATTTGTGACCCAACGCCCACGCTGTGCCACGCTGTGTGTCATGTGTTTTGAGTCAGTTGTTGAGTGGCCTTGGATAGCGCTGTGGAAGATTGTTCGACCAGTGAATAGAGAATTTGCACGGCCGTCGTTCAAATTCTTACGCAATGTTTGTTCTGCACGAACATGTTCTGTGGTGCTTGTGGTGCTGTATTTTGACCATTGCAGGATGCAAAGTTGTTCAAGAGTGGTGGGTGCCTGGTGCAGATTAAGCAAACACAGCTGCATCATGTTGCCTCAATGAGGCCAAGGCAGAGAACTGTGCTAAAAGCATCTACAGTATTTCTCCTCTCAGGTATGAGATGACATCAGGGCCATACTCTTCGAGTGTGTGCCAAGTTTGCTACAATCACAGCCGCTATTTGGAGCTTTGGGGCTCCGCAACTTGCCTGAACGGCACAGTGCCTGTTGGGCTTTGTGCTGCCGGTGCAGGGGCACGATTCAGTCGCACATTGAGTTTTTGAGAGGTGTTTTTGTCGGGAAGATTGCATGATTGGATCGACTTCAAAGCGGTGAAGCTTGTTCACCAAGGCCAGATGCACAAATAGTATTCCTTTTCATCTCTCTGAGAAGCTGCTGCAAAGGCCTGGAGCTCCAACAGCCGTAGGAGACTTGTGGGAAGGAGAGGTGGCAACAAGTGCAACAAGCCCCGGGTGGGGATACCTCAACTTCAACCACTGATAATCAATTCCACAGTCGAAGTGCTGGGATGGCTCTCTTGTTTTGCCGTTCCTTACCCTTCCGGCAGGCATCATCCAGAAATGCAGACGAAACCCTGCGGCTAGGAAGCAATCAGCATAACCAGGACTGCAGCTCCTTTCCCCTCGTTTCTTGGGAGGTACTTTTGTGATTGTTCACACTGAGGGGTTTTCAAGCTTGTCAATACTTTACGGCCACATACGACCACAGTTCAGTGTCTTCAAAAATCTTGAACATGTTGTGGGTGTCTAATCTGCAAGTGTGCTTCGACTTCGCAATCTTCTACCTGGAAAACTCTTGAGGTGATTTACCATGGCTTTGTGTTCCTGGCGCCATGCGTGGGAGAGGTTGGTTGCTGTCTTACAGGATTCCTATGATCCTGTTTTGGCTGTCTTTCCCTTTGTAGAGAGATAGGCATTGGTCTTGGTTGCTTTGTGCACGAGGGTTGTTATTGTTTTCTTTGTTTTCCAGGTGCCGACTCTTGGCAGCCTACTGCCGCTCCCGTTGACCCATTGGCTGTGACCTTAGCATTTAAAGGAGTTGCTGTCTCAATGACCTTCGGGTCACTGCTTTTGAATTTTGACGGCCTCTATAAACAGGGTCCACATTACTGTACAAAACCGAGTCACAAGCAGTTCTCAAAATATGCCCTTTGAAGAGGTACCCAAAAATCACTTACATATTTAGTGCATACAGCAGTTCAGACCTATTGACCTTCATAAGGCCAGTTACACGCTTCTGGATGATGCCACCCTTACTTGCCCTGCCGAGACAAAGAAGTTAGACTCCGTGCCTGTGACTGACTGGAATGATCGAGCTCAGCAGGATTGTTGGAAGATTGTTGAATGATACTAGATTCTAGAGCTATATAATTTAATGTTATACCTATCTATCTATCTATCTGTCTGTCTATCTATCTATCTACCTATCTATCTATCTATCTATCTATCTATTTATCTATATGATTATTTATATTTATATGCGCATACATGTCAAGGATATTTGTATATATATATATATATATGTGGTGCCCTTCCCTGATCTACCTGTTTTCTTGTTTGTGTTAATTTTATTTTCTAAAAGTCCAAAAGTATCATCAAGAAGCTCAGAGGCCTGGCTTTTTGAAGGCAACATGTGCACCCCGCCCGGCTAAAATTACTATGGTAGGGTCAACCTTTGTGATTTTTTTCTGCAGTGGCAATGGCACAGTCAACTGGTTAGAGGCGTTGACGTGAGGTAGACCAATGTCAAGATGCAGCCAACAAGTTGAACAAGAAGCCTCTTGCTTGCAGTTCAATCAAGCATTGCTTTGTGGTTCGCACCTGCGGCTGCCTTCCTGATACCTTGTCATTGCAGCAAGCAGCAGGGCATGCTGCCAGGTGGAATCGCTTCAACCATGCTTCATGTAGTATGCTTTAAAGGCATATTTGCTTCAGAGAGGTTGGCTTACACAGACGAGCTGTACCAAGAGAGACTTGGAGAGACACTAGCTGCAGCGCCTGTTCTGGATAAACTGATCTTGAGAACATGGACTTGGTATACAAGTGTATTTGTGCCGAAGGTGCGAGGACGTACTGTACTTGTTGGGACTCTGCCACAGCATCCTCACAAAAATAAGCTCAGGGCAGATCCACCTGGCTGCATTTTCCGTGTGCCTGACAATGATGTGTATTTTAATGCTCCTGAAGAAGGCCGGCGGGAAGCCAACATTGTGCGCTGACAGTGCTTGAATGACTCTGAAATGACTCTACAGTTTGATGGTTTTTGGCCTCTTTGGCCAGGCCAAAAGAATGATGGAAGGCGTTTGATTTGCCAAAATGTGGTCTCTGACCGAGAGGCGTAGACAAGCGGTGGGCATGTGACATCATTTTGACATAGATGAGGTTATGGTAGCAAGCATAGCTTCACCAGCCCCTTACAAACATTGCACAGCACGGCAGGCCAGCTTACAAAGCCCATGATTTCAACGCCTTCCCTCTGTGACTTGAGCGGGTACAAGAACTCATCATCTCAACTGTGCATGCATACATCACCAATCAACATTTGTGAAGGGGCACTGGGCATGCCTGATCTAGGAGACCGTGATGGTGCCAAAGTGTGCCATCAATCTCCTTCAGGCCCTGTCAACCTCAAAGGGGACAGGGCCTGCTCCAAGCTGCCGATTAGGCCTGAGATGGCAAGCGTGACAAGCGGCGGGTTGAAAAAGCCTAAAGACTCTGAGATGAAGTTCTTTCGTGTTGCGATGCCCTTTGTTCCGTTCGTAGCGTCCTTGCTCCTAGTAGCGAT
>CAXAMN010001625.1:174226-202289 GCA_963970005.1 Durusdinium trenchii
GCCAGGAGCCCCTAGTAGCTTCTTGCTCCTAGTAGCGATGCCCTTTGCTCCGTTCGTAGCGTCCTTGCTCCTGAAGTTCTTTAGTGTTGCGCAATGGCTTGTCAAATGTCCATAAGATACCCCACTGGAGCCATTGCAGGGTTCCGGAACGGAAATGGAACCGGAACTCCCCTACCTCCCTAGTCAGACATGAAAGGGATGCGGATCTGGAACCGTTCAATTGGCAATGCCTGACCAAAAAAGCAAACCTCACCAGTTTCTTTTATGGCTCCTGCCCACGCTTGCCAGTAATTATGTAAGGTTCAAATTTGGTTGTGGGCAGGTCCGCCCCTCAGGATAAGCTTTTTTAGCCGACAAATTCTTGCATATTTTTGTCGTGCACACATGGGTGGTCTGGATATCAAGAATAAGTTCGATTGTTTTGAGATGGTGGGCCTTGGAGAATGAAATGGGCTGTCACCGGCGTTTCTCGGTTGAAAGAGTTCGCCATTCTCATGCCAGTCTCTGAGCATGCCAGTGCCCACTGCTGGTTCATCGAATTGTTGGTGCTAGTGCACATTGCTGGTTGAACCTTGTCCTTGGCTTGCTTTATGCTGATGAGCTTTTTCGACTTGGGAGCGGTAGTTCAGGTAATGAGTCCTCAGTCGTCCTCAAGGCGAATTTGCACTCAGGCCCTAGCTTGCTGGGTCATCTCTTGACAATTCAGAAATAAGAAAGCCACGACATCACGACCCTCTTTGACTTTCTGTGCGATGCATTCAGTTACTGTATATAATGCCACAGTCCCATGCCGCAACACTGGCCCAGTGCTCCCTCAAAGAGGGCGGCAGTACTAAGTGTTACTGTACCAGTGAGTCGCATCACGGAAAGATAATGAACCTGCGGAGAATAGAAGGTGCTAGGAGGGATGCCGAATGGCACCAATCGCCGATCGAGTCCAACAGTTGCCACACTTGAGTTTGCAGTCCCTTGACTTGTGTCGGGCACGCCAGCCATAGATACAAGGAGCCAAAATAATTGTATAAAGCAAACACAAAGCAACAAAAAGCAAAAGGTAAAGCAAACAAAAAGGCAAAAACATGTAGCTGTGCGTAGTTGTCGCTTTTTTTTCACTTTTATTTGTTTGCTTTATTTTCGCATTTGTTTCGCTTTTTTTCCGCTTTTTCCTAGGAGGGTACAGCAAATATTGCTGACGGGTAAAAGCTCTCATAAGTGCAGAAGTGGTGCCAGGAAAAAAGAGAAAAAAAAAAGCAAAACAAATGCAAAAACAAAGCAAATTGCGCTGCTTTTGCATGTTCATTTGCTTTTGTTTTGCTTCTTTTTTTTTTTCCGTTTTTTTCACAACAACA
The DNA here is from genome assembly GCA_963970005.1 of Durusdinium trenchii. Taxonomy (NCBI): domain Eukaryota; class Dinophyceae; order Suessiales; family Symbiodiniaceae; genus Durusdinium; species Durusdinium trenchii. The sequence continues at coordinate 175,576 of CAXAMN010001625.1, forward strand.
TATGTGATGGTTGGTCATGTATGGCTGCCACTGCCCAACATAACCCTTGACTTTGTTTGCGAGAGCTCTTGTTGAACATGCGGTAATATACAACTGTAAATTGGTTGCCGCTTGCATAGCACAAGTATCTCCAGGCTTTGCTTACGTGCTTGTCGGAGCTTCCTGCACTCGGATGCACCCGCGCCGAACCATGGGATGATACCATGTCGTTGCGCATCAAGAAGCCGCGCCTCAAAGGCCAGGCGCAAAAGCAGGATATAGTATGGTATGTCCGGCATGACATAGCAAAAGCGATGAACACGATATGGTATTTATATATAATCTGTAGGAATCAGAACGGCGCTATTCAGGTGCAGCTTCGGAAGATTTCCAGCGCAAAGGCTGGCGTCGCAGTGCCACCTTGCTTATGACTTATGACAGTGTCATGGAACTTTGAATTTGAGCGCCCCAATACAGAAAGTCAAGCTATACAAAACCCACGTGGATCAGATGGGGCAAGCGGTACCACTCGTATCATGTTTGAAAGACAGGAAGCTTCAGGTGCCGCGATTGCTTTTTGGTTGTAGGGTGGATTTACATAACGGTCCCAAGTGTATAGCTGGAGTTTCGTTTTGTCGTTGGTCAGCTTCAGACCTACCAATGCCTTGGTAGAACCAGTGTTTGGGGTGAGTGATCGCTGCAACTTGCTGCCAATCCTGCAAAAACCATTTGGATGTAAGTGTTCTTGTTGCGGGTCAAACTGCGAGAGGATGTTTGATTTCTTATTTATCAAAGACTTTGCGCGACGCCGCTTCTGTATATACATAGCTCTTCTCAGCCTCCAGGGCCCTTGTCTTGAGGCGGATGGGGTTATTGAGTTGCGCCTGGCAGGTAGCAAGCTGGACTTAACGAACTTGACGGATTTTGCAACTTGGCAAACGTCGGTGCTTTTTCGACCTTGTTCTGACATCCATGGACCTAAGTCTATTCGCAAAGCTTGCGAAGGAGCCCGAAACATCCTCCAACCTTTGAGAAAGCAAGTGTGCAAGGTCTTGCATGACTTGGTCAAACGGCTTGCTGTGCAAAAATTGAGCCCCATAGCAACCAGCAACGAGCTGCTTGTAGGCAGTCCATTCCGTCTTGAAATCAAAGATGTTCATGGCTGACCTCCAATTGATATTAAACGCTGGCTGACTTGCACGTCTTTAAACAACATGCACGTTTCATGTCACCTTACCGTGCCATTGCTCAGTGGCAGTTCTTCTGGGGGTTGTAATTTGATTTCACTATGCGTGTTCCTTTAAACTGTATCGTGCATGTTACATACGTACAGACATACATATGTAACTATGTAACATATGTACTGTATACGACCGCTTTGTCTATTGTCACACGCTTCTCACTACAAGTTGAAACACTTGCTGCATGCATCTCTCAGTCTCTTATACTTTTAAAAGTTTAACTGACTCCGCTGCAGCAGGGACAAGTGGTTTGGCTTAGGTCACAAAACCCGCAGTGCGCCCTGATCTCAGTCTGCTGCAAAAGGGGGGGCCCAACCATGCTTTTTCTCTATTTTCTCTCCACTGGGTTTCATCGATAGTTTCACGGGAACCTATCAATGAATCAAGACCTGACTTGGGCCGCTTTTGGCCAGTCCTGCAGTCTTGCAGGAGAAATTGAATTCAAGACGAGCCAGAGGGCAGTTATTGAGCACAAACTAAACTTGATCGCACGAAGCTCATAAAGTTATAGAACAGACGGCCAAGCCGTGGCTGCGGCTCCGTGGTGACATGCAGCAACTCGGTCAGGCCGTAAAGTCTACAGCGAGGCGAGTTCAGAATGTTTGCAAACACTGGTCCGACATAGATGCATGGTGCATGTCACACACCTACCAATTCACGAGCATGCTGCTGCAAAGCCAGGCCCGATCGCTTCTAGGCGAGGGATGACAGAGAACGTGCCAGTGCAGTGCATCCTCTCGAAACCATGGAACAATTCTTACTTAGGGATCACACGCAACCTTGGCATGAGAGGCAGCCTTTTGGTGTGCGCGAGATGACACAAACATTTGAACGTGCCTGAAAACTGCAATTAGGCCACTTGAAGAGTGAGACCGAGAAAGAAGAGTCATCCAAGGCGCATTCAGAAGAGTTTTCATGCGTTTGCAGCAGGCACGAAAAACATTGCGGCGCCGCGGTGTAGCTTGCACAAGACACGGAAGAATCTGAGTTAGCACGCGCCACGGTGCGCTCACGTCACAGCGAGCTCCAATAGTTCGGCCACCTGAAAAGTGGAGGAGGGAATGCCGGGCGAAGTTTCCTTCCCGAATGCAGCAGTGTACGTACGGCGCTTTCATTCTGATCTCAAGTTGCTTCAATATTTGTGTGGTTTCTCGTGTGCTTTGGACACTCACCACCTGCGGGGTTGAACACTCAAATGTAGACTTAGAGGATGCGCATTTTCGGATTAATTTACGGTTTTCCATTTGGCTGTACCTGCTACCTTGCGTCCAGCGGTGACGTAACATAGTGCTTTGCAGTCCAGGCACTTTTCCAGAAAGCTGCCCTTTCGGTGAAGACATCAATCAGGCCATCGTTGGTGAGTCTCACAGTCCAACGCTCCAATGTTTGAGTGCAAGGGGATAACACAGCTTAATTAGTGCATATGATTATGATGTATAATTGTGCAAATTGTGTATGTATAGCATGCTTCTATGTCCTACTCGTGTTAATATGCATTATCACAATCGTTGAGTTGCTGTTGCTACTTGCCAGTGCATCAGCCACCTGAGGCGAGCATCATTGACAGGTGAAGTTGTTTCTGGTCTCACGGGCATTGACCTGACAGGGACAGGCAGGGTCAAGTGTGATAGAGGCACTGTCAGAGCATTTAATAGCAGCTGAGAATCATGTAAACATCACGCGATATCATGCGATCCATTGTGACATATGCAATTGCCTTGTCAGCCTTGAACTGTCGCAATAGTCTGGATTGGGCGTCTAGAGTCTACATTAGAATGTAGATGTATATGTATATATATATGCATTAGAGAAAGGGCGTGTATATGTATATATATATATTGTACATGTACTTTAGTCATGAGCCGGGTTAGTATTTCTGAATTGATCAACACCTTGCAAAACTGACAGGGGCCAACCCTATACCAATACTCTTTCTTGATTGTCAGTAGCTTGTGGCAACCGCTGCACTTTGATTCATGTCAACTCCACTGACGTCAGCTGGCAGTGTCTGATGTTGGCGAAGACTCAAATGAACAATGCAATACAAGCAGGATATCCTGGCGGAAAAGACCCGAAAACATCCGATATAGCTGCAATGAAAGACAGAAAGCCAGCCCGCGGAAGCAGATGTTTGTCCTTTCAATACCCTTGACGGGTGTCGCCCGGAGGGAAACAAAGAAACAAACTCAGCAGAGCAACGGCACCAGTTGAACAAGCAGATATGTCTCCTTTTGTGCGCGTGTCGAGTCTTTGCATCAAAAATGTCTCACAATCTTGCACCATTGGCGAAGTGAACTTGTTTCAGCAATCATTGTTCAACTTCCTTGTCCGTAACTTGCCGGGTTGACTTTCAGCATGAGAGGCCGACGGAGCCTACTTTCACAGGCAGACGTGTGCGTTGCACTTCAAGCTCACCTTAGACTCACCTTGCTTGTGCCAGCAGTGGACATGTTGCTGACAAGACAAAGAGTCTCGCAGTAAACATGAGTAGACCAAACCAATTGGGTCGATTGTTCGGATTGTTTTTTTTCGGCAGGATGTGGAAGTTGAAGATGTAAGTGTGGAAAGTCAGGAGCATCAGGAGCCCACGAACCCTATCACACTATCCGTGACACATGCAGGCCCAAGGTTCTAGGCCAGGCTCCATGGGTCCAATCCATGTCGTTTGTTGAAACATTGAAACATGTTCAGACCAGATTCGGATGAAACAACTGGAGATTGATTTGGATGTAGTTGGAAGCTGCTTATTTGGCTTGAGTTGTTCCACGAGATGCTGTTCTCACCATAGGGAAAACAATTTTGTTTCTCGGATGCTTTAGGTAATTAGTGGGCTGTTTGTGTCAGCCATTTCACTGTCAAATCATGATAATAATGCGGGGAACGTTTGCATTTGTTAAACGTGGTTGACAAGAGGCGAAAACCAACACTACAATGCTAGTGCACTTACCAGAGCACAAGCATGCCTAGACTACCTAGAACATAATTTCCAATTGTGCTCAGCAAGCATAGTGTAGGTTTTGAGGTGCGGGTCTGGTTCAGCCGGAAGATGCAGCAGGTTCACTGCAGGGGGTTCTGTTGGTATATTGGCTTTTCACTTGTTCAGTTTGAGCCATGCAGGAGGAGAGTGAAGCTGACAAGATGAGGCAAACTCCCTGTATGCGACCTGTGGACCTTTGTCCCCCCCTTATGTGGGTGGAAACATGACGTGACTGTAGCTGTAACAGCCAGGTAAGTTGACACGCCCGCGCTGGCAGGCAGCAGTTCCAAAGAAGCCTGGAAGATGTGAAGGAGCTGTTGCAACAGGTGGACCTTGAAAGCATGGCCAACACCATAGAGGAGCGGCCATGCACAGCTTGAGATTGAACATGCTGCACTCAACGCGTTGATTGATTCAGAACTGCCGTCAGTCGTATTCTGGGAATAGACTGACAAAGAAATGCAGTCAGGGCGCAGAGTTAGCAAAGGTCACCTGCCAAAGATGGATCGAACGGCCGTCTGCTGTAGTTCCATGCAATTGAACATGTTTGAACAGGTGTATAAGCATTTCCGAGCCGATAGCCCCAGCCAGAGCATGCCAAATGCGGAGATGCTCGAAGGAATGTGTAGCTGCAGCTAAGTTGACGCTACAGGAGGTGGCTCAGGTGGTGGATAGCATTCACGATTTGGAGGCAGGGTTGAACCCAACGAGATGTGGTCCTGTTTTGCTGCATTATGTTTCATTTTATATACTCACTATCACTTGTGTATGCCGGGTGAGGCATGGTGTCCTGAACAAATCAGCCCAAAACGAAAACGTCAAACATCATCAAACATCGGAAAGGCTGACAGGACGCACTTTCCTTCAGTACTTTTTGTAACTTTAGTATGCTTCCAAGATGGTCTCAGCCTTTTCCTTGGGATCTTTTTACATCAATTTCACTACCATGTTCTGTTTCGTACCTTGTGGCCCTCAGAATAAATTCGGCAATATTTGATCAATACTTTTGGTCATTGGTCTCTTTCACACGCCTATTATAATGTTTTGTTGATGATTGAACGGCTTGAGGGAAGGGGCCCATGTGTGACCAGGCTGTTGCCCAACAACAATCTCGCGAGTGTTGGTGGTGATTTTGAGGGTAACAACAAAAGGGCAGTAGTATTCAAGAACGAAATGCGCCATTTTACTACTACTGTTGCAAACTCACTGGGAGTAGTCATCGCACAATCCCTATGAAGTCTTGAAATTGTTCTAGTTGGTAGGCAATGTTTGAAGCGGCTGGGCGCGATCCTGAAGGGCGTGATCCGGAAAGTTGTGAGGCCCGAGCAATCTGGTTTGCAGACCGGCCATCCACCACGGTCAAAAGATGGAAAGGGCAAGGGCTTTCAAGATGGTCAGAAGGCGGTCATTATTCGCCGAGAAAGTCATGCTAGCTGATGCAAGCATATGCACACCGTGCTCAAAGTTGTGAGCTCCGAGCTAGGTAGCAGCTGGCACTGAACCTTCCCTAGGTTCGATAAGTAATTCCTGCCTTGCACTCCTGCAGCATATGCTACACAAGTGGCTCCCCAAGTCGTAGTTAGCACGTAGTTGACCGATGTTGACCGTTCCAGTGGGTCTTCAATTTCTGGTTCTTGCGCCCTGCATCCTCTCCTACCAGTGGCTTTTCCAAGCAAGTTGTTGCCCAGAATCTTCCTTCGGATGTTTGCCACGTGTCAACTGCCAGGAGCAAGCGCGACAAACCCTGGAGGTTGCTGCAAACTGCATCCCCAATGCAGTGGACGCCATCAACAGGTAGCTGACGGGACCAGTGCCATGGAGACATTAAATTATAGAAAAGACAACTTTTAATATATGAGGATTACTATGATGATATGGCTTAGATCACCCATACTATAGAAATGCTTTATCAATGGACTTTTCATGAATACATAGTGGACAAAGAACATAGTAAAAAAAAAACTAGATTATCCGGCATATTTTAGTCTTGGCAAATACCAATAACATAGTATATGTTTTCATGTTGGCAGGGTTCTTCACTCCCGTGTCAAGAAATCACTGGTAAGATATTAAATCCCAGATATGGAATTGCTTTTTGTCGGTTAACTCTCATATTAAAGAATTGGCGGACGCGATAAATAAAGCTACAATAATCGAAATACAATTGGATATGGAATTATCTATCTTTAATGATAAAACAGCATGATATGATCCCATTTTCAATAACATAAGCCATTTATTCTGTTTTATTTATATGAGTGATCCACACGGTTAATCCATCTACTGTATAATTTATTCCACTTCATTATTCTATTGACAATAAATTATATATAAAAGAGAACATAAATCCATATAAGCTAAAATGACCCTTTGACAAGAACCCCCTTCCCATCTTATGTATTATCAAGAGCACCATACAATAACTGATATTGTACTTGATCATCAATGTTTTATTTTCAATGATGATTTCTTTGCAGCAGACGCTAGATGAGCAGATGTTAGATGATTGATTTGTTAGCAGATGCATTTACATGGGGCCCCGAAATGTCCACGAGCCCATATATTCATATACTAATATATATATATATATCTTCTTTTCTAAGCTTCCCACATCCTCCCACGTCAGGTGTAGAAGCCCCAACACAGCTACAAAAGTGAGCACAGTCGGAGACACCAAGCTCTTGCGGTTTGTCGAATGGGCGTTTGGATGGTATGGTTGGGGCTGCAATTGAGCTAGTCTTGATCACATTGAGATACATTGAGGCTCTTCAGGATTTTGCTGGCTTTACGGAGAAGTCTGTCGCCCTCGGCCATGAACTCAGGGTTTTGTGTGCAGGTTGGGCTCCCTCAAACCTCTCTTTGTTTGCAAAATGTTTCGAGCTACCCGGGTCCAATAGGTAGCTGTACTAGATCGTTCTAGCTTGGATTCATGGATTCATGATGTAAGAGCAAATCAGGGAGTTCATCGTCGTCGGAATCTCCACGTGCACAATGAGCCTCGAGGATTGCCCTTGGTGAAGAAGAAGAAGCCAAAAGGCCAAACACAGCCAGACATGATGCTGTCTTTGTTTCGTGCTGCTTATTGACTTGGCCCTGCCAGGGCAGAAGAGGCAGGAGCAGGCCTCAAGCGTTCACACAATTAGTGTGCTTCATCCCTCAAAAAAGTCACCAAGCAAAGGCCACTGTTGTAAATTACACGTTCTGCGCCCTTTTCGTTCCAATCTATAATGCTTGTCGCGGGATCCATGTGTATTGAAACCTACTAATTCACGTGCTCCTCTTTGCCCCGCCATTTGTCTTTGTCAGGCTGATTCTCGTCGCTTCTCCCGTGAACTGCTGCGGCAGCACTTAAGGAGAGATCATATCTCGGATTCGTTGTTGTGAAATGTTTCCTGAATGTCTTGTCGGCTCAGCACATCTAACAAGAGCCGTTTTGTCCCAACAGCCCTCATTCAAGCGGAAGTCGGGGTCATGGGGCCTGAGTTTCTAGTGTTAATTAAGGCATTTCATTTGCGTTTGTCACCTGATCAATGATCAAACACAATGAAATAACCTTGAGGAAAAATAACCACATCACCCTATGTCTCTTGTCTAACTTCTGCTCAGGACCTGTCCAAGGGTCCACACTTTTTTTGAACCGTTTTTGTGGATCAGACCTTTGCTTTTTGCCCAATCTATTTAAACTATTTTTTTTCTTACATTTGGGTGCATTCTATTTGAACGCTACGCCTTTTTGTCACAGAACTCTTTTCATTTGTATAGAATTGAAGACGTTGAGAGAAGATATCCTCCTCGAGGGAAGCACGTATCATTCTTGAAACAGGCTTGTCCAAGCTACGCTCTTGAAAGACATCAATTCCTTTGCAATTCTATTGGAATTTTTGAACAGTGCTTGTCCTTCAAGGCAGGCGTTTTTTCTTTGAAGCAAATGGGTTGGACGCATGTGCATTTCCAAAGAATGTAGCATGAAAACCATCTCACATGCTGCATTAAAGGGAGCTGATATTTTTCTTCACGCATAAAAGACTTTTGCAAAGGTGAAGGCTTTACTTAAAAGCATCTTCTTCTGCAAAAAGAATACATTGTGCAAAGCTGAAGGTTTACTGTACAACAATATTATATACATAAAGTCCACTGTAAGTAGGAGTAAGAATCCTGTGACAAAACAAATGTCCGTTAATATAGAGGAGTAGACGCTTCATCATTTGCTGACATGTGCTTCTGCAAAATTGATTCTTCAGAGACTTCAGATGCTTCTCTTGTACCTACATTTGTCAGGCTGTAGACGGGCACGAGCTCATACATGGACTTTGTCCACAGCACATGGGCTGTTGAAATAACCCCGCGCTCAGCGGTTTAGTATTGGCATGCACCTTAACACTACTAATGCATTCCTACCCCAGAAAACGATAAGAGTAAAGAACACGATAACAATGATTATACCTGCACATTCAGAACAAAAAGCTACTCCTGGCCCTACTATATACTAGGAACAAGAAACTACTAGGGACTCCTGGCCTTACTACTAGGAACAAGAAGCTACTAGGGACTCCTGGCCTTACTACTAAGAACAAGACCAAGAAGCTACTAGGGACTCCTTGCCTTGCTACTAAGAACAACAACAAAAAGCTACTAGGGACTCCTTGCCTTACTACAAAGCAACATCGCTACCAGGAACAAGAAGCTCTTAGGGGCTCCTGGCCTTACTACTAGGAACTGAATGGGCTGTTTGGTCCATATGCTGCAGCTGTTTACATGAACCACGAAGATGGCAACCTGGAGAGGTGTCCGGAACGATAACAAAACGATAACGAAAACGACAAGGAAATGTAGCAAAAAGCAGCCCTGGTGGGCAAGTAACCATTTGACTGTTTTCATTAGACCCTTTGAAGGGCAGAAGTGTGCGATGTGGTAGTCTTGTTTAGCTGTCTATATCTGATTTTTGCTGCTGCCATGCCTTTACCACCAAAGACGGTGTACGCCTTGGTACAGGCAGTGCTACGGGATCCTGAAGTAGGACCATGTAGACCACCAAAACTACCACCAAAGGACATCTTTTGATTTGTGATCTTCCACCAAAGATGCTTTCACCTGAGAAAACGATAAGAGTAAAATAAAGCGATAACATGGTTTCGAGGTATTGCAAAAGACGCGGGGTTTTTTTCAACACCCCACATAGTGAAAAGTGAGAACACCGGAAAACTGCGGCCACAGCCCCCCCTCACTCTATTCAAAACTGTCCTCGGCTCTATGCAGGAGCCGCGACAATGGCTGGACACCTCTTCCGCCACCCTCGCGGCAGGAAAAGCCCAGAGGCCGAGGTGACAAAGCCAAATGGACGACAGATGATCAAATGTTCTTCGAACAAAAAAAACCTGCAACAAATGCGGAGGCTCCGGAAAGAATCGGGGAAGAACATTGAATTTGAAGAGAGACTGCTTGGGACAGATTTGCGCTCCCGCGAGAGTTGGCTGAAGTGGTGGTGTCACGATGAAGGACTGACAGCAGCCAATTGAGTATCCGTGAAACCTTTGTGAGTAGGTCACCGTAGATTGAAGGAATGGAGCGCAGCTTGTAAATGCGCAAAATCATTTAAGACGTTCGGTGAATGCTTGCAGAAGATCATAGCTGATCATTGCTTGGTCATCATGAGCCAGTGGGTCAGGAGACACTCTGGACCTACGGGACACTTGAACTCGATACTTCAGATCAGCCGTTTGCACGTAGATAATCTGTTTGCAGACTCCCTTGTTCATCCTTCTTCCGCACGTTTTTGTTTAGTGCACTTACATTTCGGAGCCGAGGAGGCATTCTTTGAAAGTCTACCTCCAGATAAGCTTACTCTCCCTGAGGCCGATGTAGCTTCAATCTGAGCATGGAACCGCTTTTGATCAATTCTTTTTTCTTTAAGCGCATCATATGCTGGACTTGTTTCTTCTCCTTGTGAGCTCGTCATTCAGAAATTGGTCGGCTTATAGAACAGATCAAGACGGGTAGGATTGCAGAATAGAGTCCAAACATTGAATCTAGTCTGTTGTATTCAGCATCAAATTTATTCTTATATATTCTTATTCTGACTGGTTTTCACCTGGCAAAGTGCAAAGCACGTGACATAAAGTAGCAGATATGTCGACCTGCCACGCGCTTTAGTTTGCCTCGAGTAATTCGCATTTATAAGCGATTGTTGCTTGTCTCGTTTCACACCAAGTTTCTTCAGCGGATATTCTCAGAGTGACCGTCCAATCTGCAGATGGAGTTGCGGGATGCTATCATTGATTTCCTGGAGCTGAAAAAAGGGAAGGACCGATAAGCTCACTCGATAAGCCTACGTAAGGTCTGTTTCAATGGGCAGCATAGTTGCAGCCTGGGTCGGGTGGGTCCGGCTTGCAGGACGATCCCAGATGGGAAGAGATCAAGGTTCAACCCATGGTTCTTGAATGCTTGAGCCCAAGAGACGCATGCCAAAAGGACCAAGACCTGCAACCTTATTTCAGGCACCCGGAAGGCCTTGCCAAACTTTGTGTCTTTGGAGGAGATGCCCATATTCATTGTTTTATGCTGTCTTATCTCCCCGCTTTTTTGGGGGGGATCGGTCGACACGTCTAGGAGTGGCTGCATCGACGCCAGCGATTGAATCGTGGCATCTCTGCCTGGCCGCCGCCACAGCCAGTTTGGCTTCTCGAGCCACATGAGAGGCCTGAGATGAGGTCCACCTATGGAGAAGTCAACCTGACTTGCAATGTTGGATGTTGACGAGCTTCCAAGTTGCACGTGACAATCCGGTTGGGGTGGTTACTGACATGCATTCTGTATTCTTATCAAAGGTTTGCACACCGGGCTTCTTGAGCTCCGCAGCTTACTGAAACAGGTGGAAAAAAAGATCCGCCCCTGGAGCCTGTTCCCCTTCCGCACACGGGTCGGTTGGGGGACCTGGATTAGCAGTAGGTGCCCCTGATGCATTGTCTCGGGGGAATTGCCCTGTCCCGCTGAGGTTTCAGAGGAGAGACTCCACTCAACGTCGTGGCAGCAGTGCATCTTGGGCGTGCTTGATCTGTCTTCCCAACCAAATCAGCACATCCTTTGTTCTTCAACTGGGAACGCAAAGGTTGGTCATTTTGCTTCACCCAGCATGGCTTGGATTGGTCCTCTCAGGTTTTCGGTATTAACTTCACAGTCACCGACCATGGACACATCTTTGGGGCCTTGGCAGGCCTACATGTGGTTGCGCCATGGTGAAAGTATGACATGTGCATGGACTGGTGCGAAATCTTGGACTTGTTTTCAACTCGCCATGGACAAATGAGCGAGTGCTATTTCCGTGCATATACTGTATATTTAAGGCTCAGGGTCAAGCTTCCTGGGCTTAAGGCATCTTTTGCGTTGGACTAGTGTCACATGGCTATGACCGGCCACAGGAGTCATAAGGAGTCGTTGGACCCTGACAATTTATGTTTAGAAGATATTTGAAGGTGATGACGAGGCTGTTTGTCGGGAGCTGAGATTCTAACATTAAATGGACATGGCCACCATGGGCTGATTGATTGGGACACTCATGGGCTGTTTCGCTGTACAGAGGAAAAATATAAATGTAGATGCCAATGCTACATAATCCTACTGCCGGCTAGATTCTTGCAAGTCCACCTTGGCGGACACCAAAGTGAGGCTGTTTCAATCGCTCTTTGAGGTGAGTTGCCATGGCCCTGCAGCTCAGTAGTGCCGGAGCAAAAGAGTTTCGGCTGGATCAAGGACCAAGGCGACCTCGGGCGGTAGCTTCTTGCTCCTAGTAGCGATGTCCTAGTAGTAATGCCAGCAGCTACTAGTCGCTTCCTGATCCTAGTAGCGGGTGCCCTTGATTCTAAGAGTTTGTGGGTGTGGGATGTGCAGCTGGTTTTGTCCACAGGCACCAAGAAATCCTTGCCTTCAGTCACTTCTCGGCAAAATATGACTGTCGAGGCCGGCCCAGGGAAAAGGTCTTGCTTTACTGATTGAAACTGCGCCAAAATTGGTCGCTTGGCCAGGATGTCATGGCTTGGCGCCTCTCGCATCGGTGAGCTCAGTGGAAAGACACCGGACCGTCCCGCAGTGTAAGCCATTGCTTTGCCACGTAGTAGTGCGGCTGTATGTAGACATTTAGCAGGAACTCGCCACCTAGGCACAAATGCTGGGTTTCGTGGACCAGTCCTTTGATAAAGATGGTACCAGTCTAGGGCTCTCCATTCGCATCCTTCATGCTGGTTCTTATTGATTCCTAGGGCTTGGGATTTCCATCATTCATGACTATTTTGTTTTCCTCTTCTGGACTGCTAAGTGATCACAGGTTTATGTTTCAATGGGGTATTATTAGCGCAGGTTACTGGCTTGTTGGTTTGCTGTGCGGACCAGCTTGATACAAGAGCCGCGCATTGCAGCAATGCAACATGCAGGTTTCGCCAACGTCGGGTAGAGCCAGTTTTGCAGAACATGTGGCAGGAGCAGTCCCAAGAGATCTGAAGAGTTTAAGCACACTGATGTCAGATGCCCTTTTCGGAAAGCGACGCATGTAATGAGAGATGAGAAGCTCCAGAAACTTCAGCTGTGTTTTGGTGTGTGTGTGTGTGTATGTGTGTGCACTTGGCCAGACTAATGCAAGCTTCAAGGCCTAAGGCGAGGTCAATCTTGTGCCATGTTCAGGTCACACGTGAGAGACCGACACAAAGAACCTGCAAATGCGTTGCTTGGATGAATGTGAGCTAACTCAATGCGGAGGGACTTGCATTGCATACCAAGGAGCATTGCAGCGGCACGCTGCAGTACGAAATTACATTGGCGAGTGAGGTGTGATCAACGTAGGACGAGCTGGACAGTGCTTTCCACAGGAGAGGAAGGGTGCACCACAAAGCGGGTCCGAACTTCCGAGACTGCATATGCCCTATCGGCCTATCGGGCCAAGTAGCTAAGATGCAGAAACTTCTTCTCCTGCAAGCGGGTGAGAGTGACGCCAAACGGCGGCTCTCGCAGGCAAAGAAAAGCTGCGGCAAAAAGATATCCCGCAGAAAAACAAAGTTGCAGAAATGCAAGGGTGAGGGTATTTTATTGAATTTTGTGGATGGTATTCGGATGCATTAGCGGATGGTTTGCGTTTAGCTCACACATGCCTAGAAAACATATTCTTCCGCATTGGCTACAGTTTTTGCTGCTCGCGGAGGCCAATAGTGAGAGCTATGAGTGTCCTGCAAGCGGCGGTTCTGTTTTCCCTCGGCTTTTGTGTGTTGGGCACGCTGCAAGTCGTTATCAGACAAATTCAGATAATTCAGTTACTGTACGAGTTCGGCTGCGTGTGCGTCCATAATGCGCGCATTTTTGCCTTTGCATGTTGTCGCCTTACTTATTTCATATAGTGTGTTTTTTTGGTCATAATGTTTCGTGAGCCGTGCATCGTTTTGGACATCAAAACTTACAATAGCTATCTATGCCCATTCAATGCTTACCACGCAGCAGTGGCAGTGAATACAAGAATGGACAATGTCCCTGCAGCGCATCAAGTCAACTCAACCTGTTTGACTTTTCGGTGGCGTTGCCAAGAAAACAAAGAGGAACTCTTTCTTGGATGATGTGTGAAGATAGCGTTGACGGTTTTCAATTATGACTCATGATCATCCATGATCCCCCAAGGGTCCATTGCGTCACATTTTTTCCTCAATTCTGATCCCACTGAGGGATGGGCGGCCGATTGAGTCCAAGGACGAACAAGTTGGTACAAGAAAATGCAAGAGAGAGGGGGGGAGTTATGGAGAGTTGGGAGCTTGAAGCCAATTCTGCCTTTGGGGTAATTGGCTCGGCACCCCCTTGAGTTTGTTTCCACTTTGACAAGCTCCAACTCATGCAGCTTGGAGCTTCCACAGCGACCAACTTTCACTTGCACGACTCCCAGCGTCCCAGAGAGGACCCAGAGCTTGATCAATTGGTCGAGAAGTACAGAGACTATGCACTCAACAGGTGCAGATCCTGTTCTTCTTGTGCTGCTCGACATTTTGATGCATCCATGTGCGCTTGTGCCTTGATGCATTTTGTGACCATGTCAACCGAGAGATTTGAGCTGTTTGTGCCTTTGATTGGTATTCTCAACTCATCCAAGGGTCGGCGTTGCTAGGAGAGCAGCATTGTATAACATTGAGGGAGATGGACGGACGAGGTTGATATGTTTGAGGATGCAAGTGTCTGAAATGATGGCAGGAAGAGACACATCCGTACCGTGGCGTGTAGCTGGCCTAGTTGAGTTTGGCACCATTGTTTTTTGTTTCTTCAGCCATGTTTCAGCTTCATCTCAACCGGGTCCGTCTTGGAATCATTCATCAGATCCTTGCTGGTTTGAAAAAGTCAGGGCATACAGGAGAGGATGTGTCTGACAAGAATTGGGGATGTGTCTGTGCGAGGCAAGAGGATTGACGAGCTTGAAAAGCAGACACAGGTGGAGAGAGAGAGAGAGGGAGAGAGAGATATATAAAGAAGGACAGAAATATAAAAAGAAAAGATAGACAGAAAGAAAAAACCAAAGGAACGAAAAAACGAAAGAAAGACGAATGAAAGAACGACAGAAAGAGAGAAATAGAGAGAGAGAGAGAGGGAGGGAGGGAGAGAGAGAGAGAGAGACAGAAAGAAAGAACGAACGAACGAACGAAGGAAAGAAAGACAGACAGACAGACAGAAAGAAAGAAAGAAGGAAGGAAGGAAGGAAGGAAAGAAAGAGAGAAAGAGAGAAAGAGAGAGAGAGAGAGGTGTCGTGGCGGGCCCTATGGCGGCATTGCAAGCCTATTTCCGTGACATAGGATGGAGTGTCAAAACATGTATGAACTGTATGAATG
The DNA here is from genome assembly GCA_963970005.1 of Durusdinium trenchii. Lineage (NCBI taxonomy): Eukaryota > Dinophyceae > Suessiales > Symbiodiniaceae > Durusdinium > Durusdinium trenchii. The sequence goes on from CAXAMN010001625.1 coordinate 190,614, forward strand.
GACCAGACCAAGTAATCAGGGTGATGCCACCGGCTGTGCTACATTTGGGGCATGCGTGGCCGGTGCTGGCCAGAGCTTTGAAGCGTGAGATGGGGTTGCAGCGGGTTGACACCCTTCGCAAGCAGCTCTTTTGTGATGAAGTTTGTGGTCATTCGGATTGGCCCCTGCACAACTGAAAACTATGTCGAAGAGAGAGCAGACTGCCCTCAAAGCCTGGATGCAGGGTTCATTGCGCACCCATTCACATGGCGCATGGCCATACAGTGTCCGCTGTGTGATGAGCCCTTGACTTCAGCTCACTTGATCTGGAGGTGCAGGTTCTTTGACAAGGATATCGGATACAGACCTGCCTCCGAATTGGAAGATGGAGATTGAAGCAGGCAGCTCTTTGCAGCTATGGGCCTGGCGCATCATCCAGACGCCTAAAGTCAGCACGCCAAAAGGCAGTGACTCCTTCTGCTGTGAAGGTTTTCAATGGTTGGTCAATGGGTCCTGCACCTGTGTCACTCTTAGGGCCGCGGCCACAGGGTGTTGGATCTTAATCTTGCTGAAAGCCTTCATGGGGGGTCATCAAGGTGAACCTTCCCTATAGAGCTGCCAGGCAAAAACCATGGCCAAGAAAGGCAAAGGGGATTCTATTGCCGACTTGTCGCACAACCTGGGCTCTGATGAGTGGAAGAGGCTTCAAAGGTGCCACGTGACGATCGAGCAAATGAAGGAGTCCGCGGACTTGCGCAAAGCCCTGGGACAGCACTAGGCCCTGGGTATATGGAGGCAGCTGAAGCACGAAGACCCTGAACATCACAAAACCTACTGCAGAACAGTCAAAAACGTGGAGGACAAGAGTCACTTCATCAAGGCCTGCTCTGCTCATGAGGAGATTCAGCGCAAGGCCAGTGAGCGATCTGCCGGCAACCTTGGCAAGCCTGAAGCCACCTTGAAGGGGCTCTTGGATGAGATGGTGGTCAGGTCACACGCAGGGGCTGGCGGGCGGGCATGAATGGCACTTGGGCCACAGCCACATCAAGTGCAACAAGTGCTGGATCAAGCTGAGCGGCCAAAGCAGCAAGGAGGCTTTGACGGCTCTTCAGGTAGCACCTTGCCACTTTGGGCCTTCTCAGGCAGCTGATGACATGAAGGTCAAGCCGCATCTGTCCCACCAGTTGATGAGAAGGGGCGCTCACTTGGAATGCCAACCAACGATGTGGCAAAACCTCGATCCACCGAGCAAGTCTTTTGCTTGCACTTTGGGAGTAGCAGTGACCCGCGAGGGCGCAGCCACAAGAGATAGCCTTGTGGCCGTAAATTGTTCTGCTGATCACCCTTGTGAAGCGCAGGCTTTTGGCAACCGGGGTGCCAGTGCCGGATATGCTAGGCATCCTAGGCGGCATCGTCAGCATTATCGAAAAGAACCGAGAAAGCAAAATACATATTAAACACAGAAAGAACGAAGCAGAGAACAAGAGAGAAGCAGAGAGAAAGAGCGAGACGGAGAGAAACCGAGAGAAGCAGAGAGAGCCAGAGAGAAGCAGAGAGAAGCAGAGAGAGAGAGAGAGAGAGAGACAGAGAGAAAGAGAGACAGAGAGACAGAAGCCAGGAGAGAAAGAAAGAAGAAAGGGGGAGAGAGAGAGAGAGAGAGAAAAAAAAAGAGAAAACAAGAGAGTCAGACAACTAAAATAAGTACTGTAAATGCTGTTTGTGCCGAAAGCGATTTTTGGGGCGATCCGATCACGAAGCCCGCAAAGAAGAAATGACGCGAAGATCTTTGCAGGAAAACCGTGCTGCCATTGCGATCCTAAACGATGGGCTTGGGCCTAACATGTTTTGAGTTTTCTGTAGGCAAAATATATCAAGGCATCAGCTTTGCGAGCGCCAGTGATATCTGTTGATGCAAACTTTGGAGTTTCAACAGCTCTTGTTGGCAATGTTTGTCCACTCGCATCATTCAGAATCTAGACATCTCAAAGACTGATGCTTGATTGTCGCTTGGCCTGGCTTCTTGGCCTCATCAGTATTGACACTCAGGACCATAGAGGCCAATGCAGAGGCAACCACCAAGGAAAACGTGTCAGGGCCTAGGGGCTTGATGCAGCAATCAAATTTAGCAAGTCTTGTTGGCATTTAGATGCATTTGACGTTGGCATTTTTGCACCTTCACTGGCTGGTGTGACTTGAAGATGCCACACGGTGAAAGCATGAACGCTCATCTTCAAGCCATTGAACAAGCGCCATGCAGTTTGCAAGGGTTGAGCTGGTGTCGCACAAGCAGACGGCCGTAGGAATCCTGGTGCTTTTTGTTAGGGCTGTGCTTCTGTTGCAGAGAACTGCGTTGATTTTTTTGCTGTCGGGTGTTCGTTTGCGTTCTTACTGTTTCTATTATCATTTCATCCCTTTTGACAACCAAGTTAGGCCATGAAGTCTCGTAAATCTTCAGCGTTGGGCCTGCTGGGTCCTCCAATGGTCAAAATGACAAGCTTTGCACAACTGAGTTGTGGGAACTTTTCGGCTCTCAGTTTGCACAACTTTTTTGCCTTAAAGTGCTTCCTTGATCTTCCTTGCCGGCTTCTTGGGCACAAGAAGTGTCGGCCATGGATACGTCCAGAAGAGTTATAGTAGGCTGGTGGCAAGCCGGGCTAAACATTTGAAAAGCAGCGCAAGCTTGGCCAGCTTGGCTGGTTTGGCCTTCTTGAGATTGAGAGGGATATGGTTTGTGGACAGCTTTTGGCCGTCGGTCCTTAGGACTTCAAGCTCTGCAGGCATCCACATCTCTAAAGTGTTTGGACCCTGCGCCTCCATAAAGCCCAATATGGACTTAGGTGGGTCCCTGTAAAGGCTTCGGCCTCTAAATTAATGTACATTTAAATGCAATGATGTTGTCATCTACGACCACCTATCACTTTACGGTTTGTCCCTCATGATTTTTGCCGTGGAAAACTGACAAACCTATTTAATTGTATATCATAATTTTTGAATAAAGCCTATTTGCCCCTTCTTTGGATGCAAAGATTGTGGTTGCCTTGCCACCATGCGAGACAATCATGCGGTTCGCAACATGTATTTTGGAACTGTCCCGTCACAAACGCAAACTTGAGGAAACATGGAGCGCAAGACTTTCTTCCGCGCTGCCAATGACTGGGAATTGGACCCGCTGAGCGACCACAGTAGCGACCAGGAGTTCTTTGCCTCTAACCCACGCCTGGCCGCTCGCTCAACCGCTTTGATCGCCAAGAAGCGAGGCTCGATTCCATGAGTAAGGATTTCTGAGCCATGTTTCATTCTGTATGGCACAGACAGAGCATGTGACTTGAACAGAGCTGAGATGAACTATCAAACCCCGGGGGGGGCGGTGTTGCGTAGTTTTGCTGACTTCCTAGGGTGGTCCCGTCGAGGTTTAGGAGCTGGGCGCGCTCACCTCGCAAGAGTTTTGCTCCCTGAGGTGCCGTCGCCAAAGCCGACAAAGCTGAGGCCAAGCAACCTGTTCGGCAGTTGTGGGCTGACATTACTGATGACGAGGACATGGCTTGCCTCCGTCTATGTTGCCAATGCACACTCCATCCATCCACACGTAATCACTATTTGAACCTGAATGATCAAGGTGCTACTGTAGTTGACAAATAACAGAACGTACTGCAACGAGCCTTCAGCCTAGCTGAACTTTGCAGATGAGGGAGAGAGAGAGAGAGAGAGACTGCAACGAGCCAAGCAAAGCACGCATAGAGAATTGAACACAGTCAAGGCAAGTAAAGAGTACAGTATATAGTTGGTTTTTCATGCGCAAATTGCGTAGCATCATCTTACAAGAGCTGCTTGTACACAAACCTATGAACAACTGCGGAAAAAACTATGTTCTGACTGCAAGATGGCTGTGCTTGCCAGGACAATTTTCCTTCTTGGGCTCCTAAAGCACCAGTCGCAAGATCCGAGATGGATTCAGAGAAGCTCAACGACCAGGGCAGAAGTCCTCAAAATTAAGCTCTGAAAAGAGCATCCTTGAGAGCACAGAAAGTTTGCCAATGACTACTACAATTTTAAGACTTTACAATTCAAGAGGCCAAGCGTCTCAACAACCATGAAAGCTATAATTTGCTAAGCCAAGGAATGCAACTGATCGCTTGTTGTGGGATCCGATTGGCCTGGGCACTTTTGAGTCTTCAGTCGCTGACCTCCTGTGGGACAAGACGAAGCTCAAGAAGATGGATGAAGGTGAGCAGACAAACCGTTCTCAATAGGACTAGTAGTAACAAGAAGCTACTAGGGGCTCTTGGCCTTACTACTAGTGGCAGGGACGCTACTAGGAGCAAAGGGCATCGCTACTAGGAGCAAAGACGCGTCTGAATGTGAAGCGCTCGAGTTCATTGTAGATTGCATCGGCTCGATGCATTGCACTTTAAATTCGTTCAAGCCTGGTGTGCTTGGCTAGAAGTCAATCTCAGAACACATTTGCACAAACTATCTTGCACCGCCTTGCATCAGGCTTTGAGCCCACTGTCTTGGACAAATGGTCCTTCAGCACTGCTGCTACGGAATCTCCCAGCGACAACTTGGATTTTCAGACAGATGACGATGACCTGACCCCTAAGGCAAGAGTCCAAAGACGGACAAAGTATGCAACACGGCACGCTTTGGCTTCGCAACGCACACGTTCCCGCCACGCGGGTGATTTGCTAGGCCAAGCCATTGCCGCCTGCGACGCAGCCTCAAGTGGGACAGCCGAACTCGAGCCTTGGCAAGTTCCATATTTCCACCTGTTCAAGGATTCGGTTCGTCCTGCGTTCGATCAGCAATGATCAGCAGCACATCCGTTCAAGAGGCAGGTGAATTTGAAGGTTGTGGTGTGGCTTTTGCTATTTGTAGCGGTACGCACTACTGGAATAGTTGGGCAAGACGCGTTTTTTTTTCGGTTCAGTTCATAATGTGAGACTCGTACTAAGGGGTGGGGTAGCCGCAACAATACTCACCTCTGGAGTTCATTACATTTGCTTTCGTTTTTTTTTATAACTGAATTTTGTATATAGTAAGTATCGATCCTGAATGAGCCTGACTATTCTTATGGCTCCAAAAACTTGATGTTGGGGCGCAATATAAATCAATCTTGATCTGGATTTTCTTGATTTTCGAATTATATATATATAATTAAGGATGCCATGCTTAAAACAAATTAAACGTAACATTTGGATATTCTCATAGTCATAGGCACTTGCAGTTGATGAGTCGTCGTAGAGACCAGTGAGGCCGCAGCAGCCTCAGCAGCCTGAGCAGCTTCAGCAAGGACTGCAACTACTGCAGACAGCAGCACCTCAGCACCAGCAAGTGATGATGCCCCTGCAGCAGCCCATGCAGCCTGTGCAGCAGCCGATGCAGTTGCCCATGCAGCAGCCTATGATGCAGCATGCCATGCAACAGCCGAGTGGCATGATTTTCGCAGTCCCCTACGGGATGCCAATGGGTATGGGCATGCTCCCGGTAGTTATGTCTCCGATCCTTGGAATGCAAACAACTTGTGCATGCCTGGGCTGCATATGACCATTTTGGCAAACGCCCTATATAATCCTGGCGGATGTAAAGGATGAACGCTGTTTGGAACCGGATTGGACAGCTATGTTTAAAAGAAACATTGTTTTCAACACTTTGATGAACACTTTTTTCCTTAGATGAAGCCAGTAAGGGACCCTTGCTGTGGACGTGTGACGAGGCCTCCATACACAGAACCTTAAATGATCTTAACTTTCGGAAACGGGCATCCCCTCTGGGACTCTGGGCTTTGCTGGGACAATCCTGTCAGCCCAGGACGCAGCGGCAAGGTATGGTTCAGCCCATGCCGTCGATAGTTGCGACAGCCACAGAGCCAGACATGTCGCAACCAAATGCAGATAGTCCGCCAATGGGCATGGCACATCGGTTTCACCAGAAGCTTAGCAGCACGACAGGCTTGAATTTCGCAGTGGCTTGGTGGTTGTGATAGGAATGGGAAAGGCTGCCACTAGCCTTCGACAGCTATTTTCGTGTAATTTGTGTTTGCCTGCTAGCAGCTGGTCCAGGAAAAACTCCAGCATGGGGGGCTCTCTCATCTGATGCACGAACCTTTACCAAGAAGTACAACAAGGGCACCTTGCTGTGCAACATCGCCCGTTTGGATTTGTTTTTTCTTAGTCTTAGTCTTAGACGTTCTACAAACATCTACAAACACATGGCCCGCTTGTAAAAGTGTCGTTCTATGCTCACTGGTGCTTCGGTTCACTGAACTCATCATGGCAGAACAACAAAAAGACGTGTCTTATACAACTTATACGATTTTCTGTCGCTGTCCTGTAACTTGTGATAACTTGTGTAGCTGCAGCGTAGCTTGCGGTAAGTTGCAATGTGTGAATGGTTTCTCACATTCAGTCATTCTGCCATTCAGGCAGACTCAGCATTGTCTCAGAGAACAAGGTTCACTTTCAAGGCGCGACCAACTTGGCTAGATGATCGAACCCAGGCTTTGGAGATCAAGACCTGCAAACGACTTCGCATGCTTTACAACTCGTCTACAATGACACTCTGCAGGAACCGTCCACTACTCCGTGCAATTCACAGAGGGTGAGTTGTGTAGCGCGGATGGAGTTGGCTTCATCCTTTCCTCCGATTTGCCATGCACCCGGAAGCTCGAAGTTGCCCAGCAGTTTTACAAAATTTGCATGCAGAACTGCAAGTGTATTTGCTAGTGCGGTCGTTACGTGTCGTTACAAGGAACATCCAGAAGATCATCTCCATCTTCGCAAACCGCACTGGCCGCATTTGCATCCGTGTGCATGACGAGGTTGTGCGCTGCAGTCAGAGGGTCAAGGAGCCGCTTTCACACCAAGCGTGCCCGTGATGTGAGCCAGCAACAGCAGGGTCAGGGGCTGTTCATATTTGTTCATTCCCCTCCAGTTTCGACTCATGCACTGGTGTGTGATTGTCACACCGATACACAAACAGTGCTCGCTTGATGATGCACAATCATTGCTCTGCCATTCTTTTTTTGGGCCCAGCATTTGCAACATGGCGCGTGGACTGGAATTACAGATTGACCCCATTGCTTGCTAGGAGCTTGAAGTGGGGGACTGGTTGGAGGTGAATGCAGACCTGGTGAACCAAGCTGTGAGTTTCACAGTCTGGCCCCACGATAACTCAGCACCATCCTTTGCCACTTGGATGCAAGTGGAAATAGTGTGTGTGTGTGTGTCACACTCTGTTCCAAAGAGTTTCGGTTCGGTTCATATCGCAGGGGACCAGGCAGGATGCATCGCCGCCTGGTCAACGAAGCTGGCGATGCATCCGAGGATATGGAAATGGGACGCCATTTCCACGTACCTGCAAAAAACTGTTGTTTACGCTGTGACTCCACTTTTCCTTTTTTGTTTCCATGGTGGTTCTTCGCATGATATCCCCCCCAAGACAGGTTTCCTTAGCTTTGGTAAAGCCAAGCGCTAGTGCGTTTGTTAAACAGTTCTGTTCTTCGGACCCTTTCACCTTACCGTTCTTGCAGTAAAGTGCTAATGCAGTAACTAGCTTCCGCAGTCACGCAAAACCTTTGTTAAACATCTTCAAGTTTTTCGGACTCAGCCACCTTTCTGTTCCATCGCCCTTTTCGACCTGGGAACAGAGTTACCTGCAAACCCATTGTCAAAGTGTGTGCCGCTTTGCCGTCCCACTTCGGTGCACAGTGTGATCCTCCGCAAGGAGGCGCCGTTCTCACTCCGGACTACCGTGTAACTGACTCAACTGTTTCCAGCATGCGTTGGATTATCTTAACTGACTTTCGTTTCACTACTGCATTCTCGAAATCAAAGCCGCCGGGCTTCACGGATTTGCGACTGATATCCAAACCGCCGGGTCAACGGAGAATGAACCCCTACGTGTTCTCTACCCCAAACACCCCAACCCCTCCCCCCCCTCTAATTAGGGTAGCAGGGGGAAATGGTGCTCGACACACTTGTGTGTCGGTGCCTTTCCCTCTGTTGTCCCTCTTCTAGTCTACTCTACCCGCTCCTAACTATTGCACTTAATCAGGGGGGGCTTGCAAAAATGACTCTCACTTTTTTTGACTCTCAGTTTTCTTGTTTCTGACGCTAATGATATTGATACTAAAGAAGAGGGGGGAGGAAAAAGATGAAGATGCTCTCAGTTTTCCTATTCACCTTTGATTTGGATGCTAAAGCAGAAGGGGAGGAAGAAGAAGAAGATTTCTTAACTTATGATTCATAATATCTTTTAAACAGTTGAGTCTGAACTTGAGGACACATTTAAAAATTTAAGTGAGTCTTGTGGACCGTCAAGTCTGAATGGCATCATGTATGTATAAGCGAGTCTCTCTTGGAGAATATGCTTTGGACAGTTGAATCTAAATTTGAACGCAATAAATGATTCATGTAACTGACTATTTTGAACGGTTGAGTCTGAATGCTGCATTATGAATTAAAGATGGTCTGGGGCGGGGGGAGGGGGGGGTAAGGTGCCCAACACCCCAAAACACAACATCCAAGAACAACTGAAGTGTCCTTATCACTCTAGGGTTGGTAACATGTTTATTACTAATTTATTCGAAATGGAGCGGAAAATATCCTTGGCACCAACTCAAACCAATTTGTTTAAAGTTTCTTCAGGTTTGCCATATTTTGCTGATAAAATAATGCTCTACCCCCACTCCGCTATCGTGATCTTCGCTCTTGATCATCGTCACTTTGGAGCTTGGACTCCACTCCAATCCATTCCACTCCATTCCGCCACACTCCACCACTGTCCCCAAAACATTGTGTATGTGCATGTGTGTCCAGCATGTGTATGTGCATGCGTGTCCAGCATCACTCCGCATGGACCATGCGAAAGCTACTGCATGGATCCAAAATGATGCTGGAACACTAATGGCGCCAATTTTGCCCCCCCAGCACCGACACGAGGGTTCTTGAGTAGTCATATTCCTTGCCTGGCCCCGGGTCAGAGATTTTTCAATAACCCGGCTGATCCGTCAGGACCCCCCTAACGCGTAGCATGGGCGGATTTGGTTGGGGATTGGAATTGCCGACCTGGGGACCCCGGGGCTGGCTCTGGCCACCATTTCGGGTGGAGAACAGGGATAGACTATGGCGCCAAGCTCAGGAGTCCTCTTTTCATGTGTCGGGGTGAGCTTGGGGGGTGAGAGCCATACAGTATCATACAGTGTCTGTGTGCAGCACATGGCCTCCGCACCACTCCACTCCACGCCACTCCACTCCACTTCACTCCACTCCAGTCCAGTTCACTCCACCACACTCCACCGATCTCCACCGCTTGCAAAGGAACCCAGTAGCAAAAGGAAACATGGTTCTGGTATGTTCTGGTCATTTCTGGTCTTTGTTTTCCACTTGAGGGGTGTTGGAGTGAGGATGCATTTCCCTGGAGCAATCAGTGCCCCATAGTGCGCCCACTTTGGAAGGCTTCGTGGTGAAAAGGTCCCTCAACACAAACTGGGGGACAGACACATGATATCACGTGATGATTTGGGGAGTACCTTATTGCAAGTCAGACAGTCTCATCCAGGCACCATCCACCATACTGATCACGAGGTTCGTATCGGCTTCACATGGAGTGGTGGAGTTTGTTCTGATATGTTCTGAATTGTTCTGATGTTTGATTGATTTTGATTGTCTTGGCATTGTTTTTTTCTGGTGGTGTGCATGTCTAAGCGCTGGAAAAGCCGGGACACTTGTGGAGGGAGCCATGCAGGTGCTTTATACCCCCGTAAATGCTTTTCAACAATCTTCAACTCCCCCACTTAGTGGCCCCCTTGATTGATGATTATTGTGATGATGTCAGGGTCATTCATAAACTTGCTGAACATCGTGGCCCATCTGAGCCCTGTGACAACACAAAGACAAGTAGCGAGGGATTTTTTCAACCTGGCGTAGGCCGGTCCACTTTCTTTGATTATGGTGTAAAAAAGTCAATTGTTCAAAGTCGCCGGCCTTGCTGGCTGATGAATAATCACACCGCAGTTAAAGCACCATCCTTGTCAGCGCTGGCCATTTGGCTTACGATTTCGCCGGAGGCCTGGCTTATGCTTGTTGTGTGCAGTCTGGCTTTGTGCAGACTTTGGGCCGGGTCTGAAATCGTTCTGAGTCTGAATGTTCAGTCAACATGTTGCCAAATTTTGCCAAATCAACCGCTGCACTGGTTTGTCAACTCCGACTGGTTCAAAGCATGCCGGAGCCACCTGCGCAACCTCGAAGTGCGCGTGCTCGACAACGATTTGACCTGCCAACGTCAACGATTTGTTGGTTGAAAGCCTTGCCAGAAGCAATGGACACACTGTCACATGACATTTGCGCATTGTTTCAGATTCAAACCACGTGGGACATGTGTGTATCATTTGTCAAATTCGGATTCCCAATGGATCAAGAACCCATTTTTGACACTTGTCTGCCTTGCCTTCTGTCTGCACCAGCACCTGTCATGCTTGCAAAACACGATAAGTTCGACATTGATTGGGTCTAGATGGATACTCAATTTCATTCAAGTTGGCTCGGCAGATGGTTGTCTGACACCTTTTTCGCACCGTCTTGGCCGTATCTACTTCTTGGCCGTCTTGGCCTTCATTGTCTTCTTCGCCTTCATTGCGTTCGTCTCCTTCATGGCCTTCATCGCCTTCATGACCTTCATGGCCTTCTTCCCCTCCGGTTCCACCGGCATCTTTTTTTATTTCAACCTTCGGCTGGATCTTCAGGCCCTGGATCTGCTGGCCCTTGTTCTCAAAGTTCCTCGTCTAGATTTCCGTCACTTCGTCCCCCCTCCCATCTCAAATGTTGGAGCCTGAGCGGTTTTGGCATGGCCATCGGGCCTGGAAACACGTGCTGCTCAAAATTTGAACTGAGGCACTTGTAGCCGCCTGCAACATGTGTCTTCCACTTGTGCTCATACCGCTCAGAAGTGGTGGAATGGCGCACCATTGCTCAGAAGTGGCGATAGACGGTGAAGGTCTTATGGCTGATTGAAACAGCTAAGACCGCTGCAGATATAGTAAGCCAATCACAAATCCAGCTGCATTCGCTCATATCATAAACTTCAGAACTTCCAAACGCGCCGGGTGCACTTCGAAGATATTGATGTGCGAAAAGACAAGCGTCCATTCCTTGGAAATGAGCTCCATCAAGAATCCTACGCTGAATCCGGAATTTGAATATGAATGTGACAAGGAGTGACTGTGAATCTGAACAGGAAGAGAAACCGAATCTGAGTGTCAGTCTGACTAGAATAAAGGATTGAGTCATGAGTTGATGTGAAGATGCAACTGCCACTCTGAGGGTAGAACCCAACCTGGCTGGCAACGGCAATAAGAAAAGCTACGGTAAGTGATAGGTCATTGAAGTGCTCTGCAACATCCAAACATGCCAGACGTACGGCCCAAGCATTGAGCTTGAAGTTGATGGCACGAATTTGGACCACCCTCCCATCCTCCCACCTTCCCACCAGCAGATCCAGGATCTTCCAAGGCTCCGCCCCGCAGGTTCAGCAGGTTCAACCCCCCAACACCTTTTATGCAAAACCTCCCAGATTATACTAGCACTTGTGTTAAGTCGTCTGGTCTTGTAGAAAGTCGTCTGGATGCTGCGTTTCCATTGGGGTTAGATGCAACATGGCAATATAACTGGAAGAGCATTAGGTCAACAACATTGTTTGGAT
>CAXAMN010001625.1:202299-238042 GCA_963970005.1 Durusdinium trenchii
CAACATTGTTTGGATGCTGCGTTTCCATTGGGGTTAGATGCAAGATGTCACCCTCATTGGAAGATAAGCTTTGGAGTGTCAGTTCAACACCATTGTTTGGAACTCGAGCATCAGTGGAACATCTTATGAACAATAGGTTGATTTCTTGCAGTGATCACAGATTCAGGGCAAGCATATAGTCAGATTCGACATGCTTCGTCGGTTGTGGGATTGTTCTATTTTTTGCCTTTCACTCACATGGCATGATTGGCTCAAGTATTCTAGATGGAAGACCACGTTCCTGAAGAGAAACGTGCTTGCATCAAACGCTTGAAGCGTTTGTTCGAAGTGGCATCATTACAAGAGCTGGAGGACACTGAGCGAGACTTGAGAAAGTCGATAGGATCAAGGGTTGGAAAGAGGAACAAGAAGAATCAAAACCCGACAGGCAGCAAGGCAGCACTGCCCTGTAAGCAGTGTGGAGCTCCAAGACCCCCTGGAGCTGGGGCGGCGCCCTGGCACTTGCGAAAAGCAAAAGGTGGACGTTGGCTTGCAAAGAGTGCAGTCTGCGCTCCTTGCATTTGGGCTTGCAAGGCCCACCGTGAGCGATCGCAGTGGCCATTTTGGAGTGATTTCCACAGTGGCAAATGGCCAAAGAAGGGCGCATCATAGAAGAATGGTGTTGGGGAGAAGTGCGCAGCATAGCTATTCACTTTCCAAGTCGCTCCAAAAAGCATCGTGTGACTTCCGTAGCTGGCTCCAGACCAGATCTTGCCCGGAGCTTGCTGGAATACATTGTGAGTATTCTCAATAGAGCGGAGTTGTCAGTGGCAAGTCTCAGGGAGATGTGTGTCAGTAAGAAAAAGGAGCTGCAGCAAGGAACAGTGGCCAAACAGGAGGACAGACAGTTGTGGATGTTTGTTTCTGCAACGGGACGATTGGCAAACCTTGCTAGACTCCTTACCTGCAGTGTCCATGTGCGAACTGCAAGCCTAACTTCGGCTTGAACTGCGGGGTAGCTCCGTCCCCTTCAAGGAGCATACGTGGCGGTGCCTGGTTGTTGGGGTAGCTCCGTCCCCTTCAAGGAGCATGCGTGGCTGTGCCTGGCCGTTGGGGTAGCTCCGACCCCTCAAGGAGCATGCGTGGGTGTGATGGACGGAAGCGATTTGTGCGCAGGACCTTGGAGCTGCATCTTCAGCCGTGCCAGCGGCATTGGCCAGTGATGGCGCCAGCGACGTCCTGCCTGACGAGAACCCAAAACAGCATGTTCAGGAGGCAGTGAAGACCTGTCACGACTGTAAGATTGCTTTGGGCAGTGACAACACCAGCATACTGCGGCTTTGGTGCCAGAAGTGCTTTGACAGGAATGTGGCAGAGAGACGCTCTGCCTCTGAAGCTTGTTTGACTAGAAGAGAAAGCCCTTTCTGTGGTTTTGTTGCCAATCCCTTTCTCATCCTTTGTCTCACCATATTGCATTTAGATTTTGAGATAGTATATGAGGATGACAGCGCCCCTCCTTTACCACCTCCGGACGGTCCTCCAGAACAAGAGGAAGCATTGGGGCAGTCTCATTCTTCTTCATCTTCAGTCTCTGCAGGCGATGGGGGAACATCGCCTTCCTTTGAGGTGACGGATGAAGCTCCGTGTGGGGGAGAGCACGGGCAAGAGAATGAAAGCAGAGTTGCTTTGCTACAGCTTTCTGCACTGGCGCAATGCGCGCAAGGGGCAGATCCTCTTGAAGAACCAGAAGCAGCAAGCATTGATGTTTGGCGGGGTCGTCCTGCAAGGGTTTCTTGGAGGACTTGGTTCCAAACGGTTTGCTATGCTGTGGGTGCTAAATTTGATGGCAAAGGAATGACGCGCAAGGCTGCGCTGGCAGATTGGCTGGCCATGGGTGACTATGAGAAGGATTGTTGGAAGGAGAGCTACCAGACTTGGTGTGCCAAGCAGCAGTGTTTACCTGCTGCAGCAGCAGCTGACCCCAAGACGCCTGAGAAGCGTTCCGCGGTAGAATCCGCCCCGCAGTCGTCTGAGAAGCGCATTGGTGCTCCGACTCGAATGGTCAAGGATCCAGGCTCTGAGTCCTTGACGCGCCGTATTGACAGCTTGGACGCCTTTCATGCCAAATGGAAAGGCTTGAAGAAGGAAATTGCGAAGAAGGGTTTGCCAAGCTTCTTCTTGTCAAATGCCCGCAGGATGTACTTTCTCTACTTGGACATCGTGCGCCTTTTGGATGCTGGGTATTGGGGAGGCTCAGCTGAAAGAGCGAGCATTGAGTTGCAAGCTTACCATGTGAACCCGAGAAAGCTCTGCAAAGTCCGATCTCATGTGTCCTGCGCTGGCGACAAAGGTCTGCATGAAGTGCCTCGCTCCTTCTCCGCAGGCAGGGGCATGGGTACATGGATGCATGGGACTCGCGCGGCACTCGCGACAGGGTCGAAAAGACTCGCGCGGCACTCGCGCCAGCCTCACCTTGTTTCCGACCAGAACTTTTACAAAGTTCATTGCATATGTTTAAATCCATCTAGCCACCAATGTTTTACTTGCTTCAACATCCACCGACTCGTCGCCAGGCCGCTCTTCTTCTTTGACGGAAGGGCAGAAAGAAGACATGCTCAGGCACGTGACAGCCTGCGCCCTCAGCAACAGACCGCTGAGCGTGGTGGAGGTCAAAAAGAGTATGTACCGCTTCTACCTCACCAATGTGGGCCTGGTGAAGCCAGATGCTGAAACACCTTGGCACATGTACGATCTGCATGAGAAGAACCTTGACCACATCTACCGCGGTTGGAAAACATGGATTGCCGAAAACTACAGCAAGGAGTGGCATCTCAAGCGACGGAATCTGCACGTCAGGGCAGGTGAGCAGGCGGCGTATTGCACTCCCAAAGCAGTACACAGCTTCTTTGATACTTTGGAAGCCCTTCTGACGGAGGTGGGTCTCTACCCGGACGGATGCCTGAACGCATTGGCCTTGAAGTGCGTGTGGCATTGTGACGAAAAGGGGATGGAGTCCTTGCCAAACGGCAATCTGAAGCAGCAGCGTGTTGTTGCTCCAAAGTGTTGCGGCAAAAACACCACCTCCGTCGCCGAAAGCTCTTTTGGGCATATAACTCTTCTCCCATTCCTCTCGCTGGGTGCCTTGGATTCTTTCGAATTTAGTTGCGAATGTCCCCCAAACTTGTAGATGACCATTAGATAATTAAGTTTGATTGTTTTTTTGGCAATGAGTAGCCGAGGTGGCGTTTGTTCACCGCCGAATGTGCTTGTGACTGGAACCTCGTATTCTCATAGCTGGGAAAAAATGTGGCCATCAGCTTGTGTGCGTGCCGCCCCGAAAGGCGCCATGACCATTGATTTCTTCCTTGAGTTTGTGCTCAGATGGGAGAAGTGGACACGTCGCAACTTGGACGTGCCTGCAGATCAGTGGCTCCTTTTGCTGCTGGACTCGGGAGGTGGCAGCTTATGTCACCTCTCCCCTGACTTTACCATCCTATGCGAATCGCGGCGCATCAGACCTCTGTTTTTCCCTCCATATTGCACAAGCGCAATATGTCCCGCTGACCAAGACCCAAATTTCCAGGCTGAGAAAAAGTGGGACAGTCTGAGGAAGAATGCAGACAGCTTGAACCATTTGCATGCCTTGGACATGGCGCATGAAATTTGGGAGCATGCGTTCACTGAGAAATTTATTTCCAATGGCTTCCGAAAATGTGGCCTCCTTCCCAACCAGAAGATTGACCGCTCGCAAGTGTTTGGAGCAAGAGCCAACGAACTCTTCAGGTCTATTCTTCCTTGTTCCGAGCTTGCTCCACAGACAGAAGAGGGCAAGAGCATCCTAGAAAGACCCAAAGGTTACAAACGTGCTCCAGCTCGCTCAATTTGCAGTGAGTGCGGTGAGCGCACACCGTGCAGTCTACCACGGTGTGGGTACTGCGGAGCTCAGAACCTGCAGTATGACCAAGTGGCAGACGTGGTTCACTCTGGCTACAAGCATGGTGGGTACACCAAGTCGCAACCACAAATCGAGAATGTGGACGAAGCCCTTGCCGGAGTTGAAGCGAGCACCAAAGCCAATCTGGCCCGATGGTCCGGTGACCTGATCGGCGAAATGAGAACGCGGAAAGCTACCGAACAAGGTGCGGAGGTGGATCACAGGCAAAGAAAGTGGCAGCTCCATCCACGCCTGCTTTGTCTCAGAATGTGGCTCCTTCCACACCTGCTCCTGCGCATGTGGCTGCACCACACACACCTGCTCAGCAGAAGACAGCTCCTGCCACTCCTGCTGGTTTCTTGGAAGTCTTCAGCGATTGAGTTCTTGTCCGAGCCTTGTTGCCTGCTGTTCCTCCTCCATCCCCCAAAAAGGTTATTTTTAGTTGTGGGTGGTCTGCTTTCCAATCAACAAACACTTGCTTTCTATCAAGGAAAGAAGGCAGATCCGGAAGAGGCGCCTACAGAGTTTGACCTTGAAGATTCCAACCAGTGCTCGCTGTTCATCCAGATGCATTTCCCAAAGGAACGGAGAGGGCAAGTCCGCAAGGTCGCAGACTTCTTCCTGCAAAGCTTGAAGAAAGATGTTTGCAAGAAGCAATCCTTTAGTGATCTTTTCCACATGAAGGTCATCAATGCACAGCTCTTGAAGAGTAAAGCCAGCAGGGCAGCATGGATGAGCGCCTGGCAAAGCAACCGTAACAAGCGGTTTGTCACCTTGACGTTGCCGGCCAAGAGCAAGTAGAAAAGATTCGGGTAGCCTCAGCATGCTGCATCTATGTTTGGGGGGTAATCTTCACCATAGTCGTAACCTTGCGTTCTGATTGGGGTTTGGTCACCAAAACGCTGCAAACTTCGACATCAAACTAGTTCTTTCCTGCACAGGGGCAGTGAATTCTTGATGTATAGCAGTTTTGACAAACATACTTCCGTAGAGCGTTTACATTGTGTTTTAACATAAACCGGGTGACTTTTCGCGAGCCGGGTGACTTTTCACTAATGCTGCGTTTCCATGCGGCCGGGTGACTTTCTGCAAATCCGGGTGACTAAACCCTAGCGCTAGTACTGCAAGTTTTTGGAGGACAACCTGCAGGTCACATCCAAATACTTGACGAAGTCAAGTATCGGACGCTTTTTTTCTTTGCAGAGATTTGATATGTGACATTTAGTAATAAACGTGTTACCCACCCTAGAGTGATTCTAGACATCCTGACATATTATAAGGACACTTCAGTTGTTCTTGGATGTTGTGTTTTGGGGTGTTGGGCACCTTACCCCCCCTCCCCCCGCCCTAGACCATCTTTTAATTCATAATGCAGCATTTAGACTCAACCGTTCAAAATAGTCAGTTACATGAATCCCAATGCATATTCCCCAAGAGAGATTCGCTTATACATACATGATGCCATTCAGACTTGACGGTCCACAAGACTCACTTAGATTTTTAAATGTGTCCTCAAGTTCAGACTCAACTGTTTAAAAGATAGATTCATTATGAATCATAAGTTAAGAAACCTTCTTCTTCCTCCCCTTCTGCTTTAGCATCCAAATAAAAGGTGAATAGGAAAACTGAGAGCATCTTCATCTTTTTCCTCCCCCTCTTCTTTAGTATCAATATCATTAGCGTCAGAAACAAGAAAACTGAGAGTAAAAAAAAAGTGAGGAGAGTCATTTTTGCAAGCCCCACTGATTTAATTCATTTCAGCTAAGTAGTCAGTCATTCTAGAGTGCTAGGTAGTCATGCACACACACACGGACACACACACACACATGTACATACACCTCCCTGCCACCCCCGCTTTCTTTCTTACGCTTTTTGTCATTTCTCGGGCTTTCTTTCAGGCTTTTTAGGTAGTTCTTGAGGCTCGTTTCCCCAGTTAAGGGCTAAGTATTCACTTTTTGCTACGCCCATCTTTCTCTCTTGCCCTTTTAGCGCTGCTCTTTCTGGTTTTCTTTCTCTTGTTTCTAAGGCTTTTTTAGGTGCCTATTTAGGTTTTCCGCGCGAGCGCCGCGAAGCGGCTGAGTGTGTGCTCTGTTCCAAAGAGTTTCGGTTCGGTTCACATCGCAGGGGACCAGGCAGGATGCATCGTCGCCTGGTCAACGAAGCTGGCGATGCATCCGAGGATATGGACATGGGACGCCATTTCCACGTACCTGCAAAAACTGTGGTTTACGTGTGACTCCACTTTTCCTTTTTTGTTTCCATGGTGGTTCTTCGCATGATATCCCCCAAGACAGGTTTCCTCAGCTTTGGTAAAGCGCTAGTGCGTTTGTTAAACAGTTCTGTTCTTCGGACCCTTTCACCTTACCGTTCTTGCAGTAAAGTGCTAATGCAGTAACTAGCTTCCGCAGTCACGCAAACCTTTGTTAAACATCTTCAAGTTTTTTGGACTCAGCCACCTTTCTGTTCCATCGCCCTTTTCGACCTGGGAATAGAGTTAACTGCAAACCCATTGTCAAAGTGCGTGCACCATTGTGCACCTTGGATTCAATTGTTGCCCGTTGGCTTTTAGAACGCGCGGGGCGCCAGGGGTTCTGATGAGACCGGTGCTAACAAAGGCACTCATCAGTCACCTGTGATACAGTTGGAGACGTCCAACTGCAGAGTTTTGACTTTTAATTCCCCATTGGTCCCGTTCCTAACTAGAATAACTAGAACCATTTCTGGCTGCTGCATCGGTTCACTCACGGCAGTCAGACTTGCAAGTGTGGAGTTTTGAGACTTTTAGAGGTTCATGATCAGACCGCTTTACATATTATGTTTTCCCTGTTTCCGTTTCCTTAGGTTTTTTTCACTTGGGCAGGCGAGAGGCATGGGGCGTTCAGTGCGTTCGTGTCATTGCCTGAGTGTGTGCAAACCGCTGTCACACACGGAATGAGACTGAACACTTATTCACCAAGCAAACATGCAGGGGGGGCAACGGCCAATCTTTCTATGCAGTTGTTTGATGCATGTTCGTTCATGAAAAGTACATTGCCGCTGATCCGAGCTCTTTGCAGCCTTCAGAGTCACAGACGATGTTGCCTTTCCTGCGCGCAACACCCTTTCCCAGTGTCCAGTGTCCATCCTGTTCTGCAGGTCCTGAAGCGGATTGCTGTTTGTTCATGACTTTTCGGGGTCAGCAGGGTGCCAATTGTAGCCCGAGAATGCTCCAAAACCGTAAATTAGGCCCCTGGGGATGGTGAGGCAGGCTAGTCGGCTAGTAGGAGCAAGATCAGCCTTGTTGGGGACATGTATATCTATAACTATATATGTGTGTGTGACGTGTCTTCCCACGAGCAGCTTCCAAAGACACATGCAATCGAACTGAGGCTACTGTCTCCTTTAAAGAGGTCTTGGAGGATGCCCGCTGCCGCTTGAATGGTGTCCCACGCAATCCCTGTGGATTCCTTGCTGTGGTCATCAAGCATTTGGGTGTCTCCGTGAAACTGGGTTCTTGAGACGTCCTGAGATGAACACTGCAAGCGTAGATGCAAGCGCCGCGAGACCGTTGGCATGGCCTCAGAGCCCCTAGCTGTTAAGTCAACAGCAGTTGCTGAGATTGAAAAGGACATCGAGGTTGATGGTGCAGTTGCAGCATCAAACCTGACTCCAGTGGAGACTGACTGCAGCATGGTAGGTCACTGTAGAAGAAAATAGAAAAAGTCCAGCCGCAAAAGGAGCTTTGCACATATATCTAAAGATGATTAAAGATGCAATGACGGATATGTTAATTGAATTCATCCAGTACATGACGCCGTGAACTTGCGAATCCAGCAAGCAATAACAGATTGTCCAAAAGATGTATTGAGGGAAGCCTCGTAATAAATAGTTAATTGTGGAACCCAGAGGCTCATCACCATGCTGCAGGACCCCTAAAGATATGGAGTGCCGATTTAAACAAACACATCGCACTGAGAGTTTGTCAAGCTTGTGAGCTATGCCAGCCGACGTCTTGAGAGATGCAGATCCTAACTGTTTTGCTGAGACTCGACCGGGCAAGTGTGGGTTCCAATTTGGATGCCCGATGCGCGAGCAACGCCAGTCAACCCTCCTACTTATGACCATATATGATACAAACGACTGGCGGTGAGAAACGCTTCAAAACCGAAGAGTCGACCTTTATTAAGCTGAGATCAAACAAATAAACCATCCAGATCGAAAGGTTTTTCCTTTCCCTTGCCAAACCCTATTTAAAACATGGTATGTACGTCTCAAAAAACTGCATCCTGCGAGGTTCCCCACTGGAGGTTTTCTGGTTAAAACAGGGGAATGTGTGTCATTTTGCAATGGAGACTAGATTTCTTTACTTACAAAAAGTTCGACTTTTGGTCTTATGGCATGAAAGAGCAGGAAGAGGCCCAAACATTACATTGAAATGGGTAAAGGGGAATTGCACAATTTCTACAACTATTGAGATGTGGTCAGTGGTCTTGTTGAGGGGTTGTTGGAATCGATACTGTACCTATTTTCTACAGCTGAACGGTATTGTTGTTCCATGTTGCCACATATGGCCACACTAATGGGTTTCATTGCCGAAGCAGGAGAGTTGCAATTTTCTTCTTCGGCAGGAGAGAAGGCGGCCTAGCCAAGGCGGCCAAGGCCTGAAGGAGTAGCTTCTTGCTAGTAGCGATGCCCTTTTTTAGACATGAAGATTCAACGAACCAGGCCAAGGCCGCTTCCTCCGCGACTCATTCGCCTTTTGGCCCACCGGTCACCTGCCCATCAATCAGTTCTCCGAACGGCGAAAGCAAATCCCGAAACGCATTTTCACACGGTACTCGGTCCTATTCAATCAGATCAGAAAAGAAGCTTCCGTGTTACGGGCATTTGGAAAGTGTCGCGTGAAATGCAAAATTTCAAGCCGTGCAGCCTCACACACGCGGAAGGTCTTAAGCAGCTCGGTGCACGGCCGAAGCGGTGCAGCCGATCCAGGTCAGTAAGCAGGTCAGAAAATTGCCGCGTAGCTGCATGGCACTGTTCGGTTCCAGCTGCATTGCGCAGTCTCAAAGAGGGGTGTGAGGCATCCACCCACCCGCCTTCCACTGTACACCACAGGCATGGGCCCGAGGTCCCGGCAAAGTAGGCAAGTCACTTGTCAGACATGCCCAAAGCTCATTAACAAGCCAACGGCTGGCACTACCTTGATTGACAATGCCAATCTCGGCTGAGGTAAAAGGATGTAGACTCTAGTGTCAGAATCAACAAAGCGAGAAAGTGGTTGCTGTACATAAAGCTTTCCCACGCTGGGCAAAAACACGGTCAGCGCAACCCTACAACCCAGACATTGTCGCGTACGAATGTGCACTGTAGGGCCACGAGGTGTGAGCCACCGGACCTCGCTTTTTGGCGCCCCCAGCACAATGCTCACAGGTTTTGAGCCGGCTCCTGCCACTGGTTGCGGGCCCTGTTTTTCAAAGCATATTGAAGATCCAACAGCTGGAGACATGGCAAGCATATAGTCCGCCACTCCCCTGCTGTAGTGTGGACACAACTCCTATAGCAAACATGTAAGTCACCAACCCATTGATGCCCTCATGAAGTGAAGCGTTGCCAGCTTGCAAAAATGTAGATCATCAACCCGTGCGCAGTGATACATAGTGAACTGAAGCACTGCAGCTTGCAGACATGTAGGTCGCCAACCCTTTTGCGTGATGCCGCAGTGACTGAAGCACTGCAGCTTGCAAACATGTAGGTCACCAACTCTTTCGCGTGATGCCATAGCCGTAGTGAGCTGAAGCACTGCAGCTTGCAAACATGTAGGTCGCCAACCCTTTCGTGTAGGTCTCCAATTCTTGCAGCAAGGCAGTGGTATGACGAAGCTACCAACATGACACCGCAAAAGTCCCGGGCAATCCGCTCGAGCAGCCGAAGGAAACAGCTATGACAGCTGTATGCGCCCAGCATGCCGGAACTCCATTGCAAAACAATTCAAATCTCAGCATTTTCGAGAGATATCCGGCGCAGAGTGTGTCCCTCAAGCTCGACTGTTAAACTTTGCGGAGCGGCGGTTCTAGAATGGATTTATTTGCATCATTGTGAGAACGCCGTGCGCTGTGTGGGACGTTTTAGATGTTCTCTCCAACTTGCACTTCCGAGGAAGTCTGGTCGTTTCTCTGGTACTTTCATTTTACGTCGGGCTTCTACGCTTGTGGGCAATAGGTTAGTGTAAGGTTGAGCCGTTTAACCAAGTAGCGTGGAAGTGGCGGGCAAAGCATCCCATTCGGCAATGGGGCGCATTCGGCAATGACTGGGAGGAAGGGGGGCTATGGAGGCGGCGTCGGTGGTGGCGGCCGCGTAAGAGGGCGGGTTTGAGTTGGTGAGCTGGGGAAGAAAAGACAAGGCCGCGCGAAGAATTTGAAATCCAAACGCCACAGGAGAGGTTGGTGCAGGTACAAAAGTTCCTCAAGCAAACCTTCTTTGAAGGGATGGATGGTTTTTTTCCCAGAGTGTTGCTTTTGACATTTGCAAGAAAAAACAATGTGGAAATGTGCGGAAGACATGCAATTTGAGCCTTACCGCCCTTCTAGCTGTAAAACAGGCCAAGCAACATCAAGCAACCACCAGGAGTGGCAATTGTTTGCACACTCGCCGTTGGAAAGAAGCCGCCCAACATGCAAGTCAGTGAGAACATGTTTTGGGATGTTTGGGGCATCGTTTCCTCGCCCCCATTGCTTCGTGTACGAAATGTCCATTTTGAAGCGTTGATGTGAAATTTGGAAGAAGACTCGCACGCAATGCTCATTTTTGAGGACGTTTCGCGCAAAAGTGTAAGATCGGAAAAGTCTCGCAGCCTCGCGCGAAACGTTTTCGAGAGGTAGCCGGCGCACTATGCAAAGTGTGTCGCTGAAGCGACGGCTGAACTTTGCAGAGCGGTGGTTCTAGAATGGATTTGCATCATGGTGAGAACGGTTTGTGGTTGGCCACACGATGGGTGGGACGTTTTTGGTGTTCGTCTTCAGTTATATAGTTTTCATTTTGCAAGAGGCCTCGCACGAAACGTTCTTCATGTTGAATAACTAAAATTATACGCTGACTTTGTGCGCTTTGACATGCAAAATTTGCTTGCGCGGAATGCTCTATTTTGAACTTTAACTTAACATGCAATGTAATGCTCCCTTTGAGACATTCAGAGGGAGTTGTATTTTTGTTTGCTTTTTGTTGTTTTTGTTTTGTATTGCTTTTGTTTATGCCTCTTCCTGCTTTTCTATTCTTGTCTTGCTTTTCCTTTCCTTGCTTCCCTATGACGCTCTATGATCTCCCCTGCTTTCCTTGCTTTTCTGCGCTTGTGTTGCTTTGCCTTACTTTTCATTGCTTCTTTGTGAATCCTCTTTCTTTTCTTGCTTTTGCTGCTGGCGTTGTGCTTGGTTTGTTCTTTCTTGGTTTCCAGCCTTCCAGCTTGCAAAACCCTTCGCTCGCCATTACTATTTTGTTGGACATTCGCAGAGTGCTGCGCCTCACACCACCGGAGAAAGACAATTAAACAATTTTATATATAGATAGATGCCTTTTGGGGATGTTTCACCAGCTGTTACACTAATGTGAAACATGTCCACATCAGACCACCGCAACCCCACAACTTTAATAACGGTGGATGCTATGGGCCACCAGGCTTTGGCCATCTGACAAAAGACTTGGATGCTTCGATCAGAGAGGTTTACAAAGTGCTGCCAAGGAAAAACTTAGAGAGGGAAAGGGGAAAAGACTTGAGAAGACCACGCTACCCCAAGTTCAATCAGCACAGCGGACATTCTTTGTTTTTAATTACTCAGGCATTGTGCGTATTTCTTAACGGTGGCGTTTACAGTTATAGACTGTGACTGTGATAGAGATTTGCTTTCCGCGCATGGCTCTTTAAACCATGTGCATGGCTTCCAGTTCTCGGCCACCAATATATTTCTGGCCTCCACAATTGCTTTAAGCATCAAGCCCCTGCTTAGATTCGATGCCAATGTGGTTTGCTGGCGGTGTTTGCATATGCACCTTGTCCATTCGACTGAAGAAATCAGCGTTGCATACTGCAGCAATCTCAAACTTTTACCATGCGAAGGAACTGTGGGGATCATAGCCACTGAATGCAGGGCATGAGGAGCAGTGGGCCTCTTGATGCGAACAACAGTGCTTACACGCTTGGCAATGAAGGCACTGGGCTTTGGACAATCAGTTCCTTTGCCATTCAATGCTGGGCAACTACATGTCTAGGAACTTTTTGAATGTGTTTCAGACGCCTGCTTTGAGGACCCTGCTCATGAGAAGCAGGCAGAGTGGACGTACCCCAGTGAACACGTCAAAATCTTGCTTTGACCCAAAGTTGCTTGGTGACAGTGGTATACAATGCTTACATATGGTTATATACGCGGTTTGGCAGTGCTTGCAAAGGGTGCAGCAAAGCAAGCTGATGACCTGCTCGCTTTTAGGTTTGCAGAGTCTGATGTTTAAATTCCGCCGACCCGTTGGGCACAACCCAATCCGGAGAACAACGCTGCCGTGCGGCTATGTCCGACCTTTTTGTGCAAGTCTAAGCCTCTCACGTGATAGCGACTCAACAGGGAGGAATTTACATCGCTCAATCTGGTCCTCGGACCCGGACTTCACACTGCCAAAAGCAACGTGATGTTCATACCCTGGTTCCTCTGACGTGATACAAAAGGAGTGTGCACTGACTGTTCATGAATTTTCAACTCTGGGTTTGTTTGCTCTATTTTACTTTTTCTATTTCAAGACGGGGGTTGCCCATGGCGGCCTCTCCCCAAGAGCTATGGGCTTTTGCGCGCGGTCCTGCTGTTCTAAACCAGCCCTTTCCAGCTCCAAACCAATCGGAGGTTTTCTTGTTGGATGTGTTTCTCAAAGGCTGTGCGAGTTTTGGAACTCCATATGCCCCCTCCCTCCCAGGCATGGGGCCATCTATAGAAAGGACCCTGCAAAGTAGACGTGCGTGTTTTGGTGCGCCCATGCCCCAATATCTTTCGCGGATGAATATGGATGAATGGCATATTGGTCAACGGATACTTCACAAAGGCCAGCGCAGGAAAAGGCCGCATTGTCCTTAAATCATTTACTGATATTTACTGTATATATTTCACTACTGTGTCACTACCCTTCTTGGCCGACGCCAAGGCTAAGGATGTCTCACAGCCGCTCGTTGCTCAGAACAATGGCGTTTGTACTCTAAAATGTTTGAAGGGCTTGGCTTAATGACGCAGTGCTCATGACAGGCCAATCAGGCAAGATAGGCAGGCGACACATTCGTTCAAAGCAGTCCAAGGGCCGACCACGGCGACCGGCTTCAAGATGACTCAAGGTGCAACGCCTAGTGGGCCTAGCGAAGCTTAGTACATTCTCATTGTGGACCTTGCGGTTCTATCACGTCTGACGGCGGGCACGATGCGATGCGGATGCTGCAAATCATGAGGCGTATTGGACAGACGGGTAGGCGGTTGAAGTTTTGGATTTGGTTGGGCCCAGATCAACTTTGCAAGTGCATTTTTTTTACATGCTTCATGTGCTGTGGATGCGAGAGGGGTTCAAACCCCAACCCCACCCGCAAGGCCCCATGCCCTGAGCAGGCTATTTGGGGTATGTCAGTGACTCACCTGTGGCCAAGGAAACAGCAATCAAAAATGAGAGTCAGGATGCTCAGACGACCGTGGTGAAGTGTAGACGATGAACCGTTGAAATGATGATGCTGGAGGATGAGACAGGATGAGAAAGAACCATGGGAAGTAGTATATAGCCTAGCTATTCCCAGCAACTGAATCATAGTCCAGTCATAGTCGCAGATAGGCGATAGGTTTGCAACGTTCACTCAGGCATTTGCTACGGTGATTTGGGCACTATTTGGTCGGGCTATTTGTCAATCCTTGTAACTCTACTGGGTGTTGGGCAGCTTAGAGGCTTAGAGACCAGCTGGACGCACGAAATCTGACGCTGAGAACGAGCTGATCCAGACAATGAAGAATATTCAGTTCGAGAGAGGCGAGCACATTGGTGTGATCATGCCAAAATCTTCATTAGGAGTATCATAAGCATTGGCATATATTATCATCACTAGTTGTCACTGCTGACAGATTTGCAGCACCCTAATTATATATCACCATCCTCTGCAGACCGCCTATATGCAGTACATCTTTATACTACACCAACCTGCCATCGATGGATGATGGTGGCTTTGCATTCTCCAATCGTTGGGCCCGCCGCACACAACAATGGTCCTTTAGAAACAGTCCCCGAAACCGGAGAAAGTCCCACCAACGACCCACTTCTTCCTGTTCTGTTTCTTCATCAGCTTTCTAGAATCTAGAAACTAAAACTGCTGTTTGAGACGAGGGGCAGG
Source organism: Durusdinium trenchii (assembly GCA_963970005.1). NCBI lineage: Eukaryota > Dinophyceae > Suessiales > Symbiodiniaceae > Durusdinium > Durusdinium trenchii. The sequence goes on from CAXAMN010001625.1 coordinate 216,582, forward strand.
CGTCGAAGAACCAACCAGCAGAAGCGCCTTGAATATTCCATTGCTTTCATTGTTCGTTCCATTTTCTTCGTGTTTTCCTTGCCACTCCTCGCCACAATGAGTTTGGTAGTGTCAAAGTCTTTCCACTGCTTTGCCCGGCCGTTTGCATGGTGCCTGACATGGCACAGAGAATGGTTCGATCAGACAATGGACTTTCGGTGCAGGTCGTGCAGATCATGCCGCTAAACAGACCAAGGCCGGTGGCTTCGACCTGGTTGGCGGTCTGTGTGCCTGAGCTACCTCCGAGCTATTTGTATGAAAACATGTGAACAACGCATTCCCGGGTTTTTGTTGACTTTCTGCTAATGTGAAGCTGATTGTATGCTGTGTCCTTCAGGTGATCCAAGAAGCCACTCGCAACTGCGAGAGCGCACGAGCTGTTAGGGTCCAAGAGGGTCACCATGAGTCATTGGATGAACGGCAACCTTTGTTGTCCAGCCATGATCTTCTTTGAAGTTTCGTATTGCGTTTTCGATCACCAAAAATCAGCTGCATGGGCTCCTGGTCTTACTACTAGGAGCAAGGACGCTACTAGGGGCTCCTGGCCTTACTACTAGGAGCAAGAAGCTACTAGGTTTTATGTTCGACTTCAGGCTGTGCGTCGACAACTGCGACGGGGCATTGCAAAGATCATGCAATCCTTACACGAGGTGATGTCAACGCTTCTGTGTTGAGCGGATGGCCGTATGCCCGGGTTGCATTTGGTGAACGTCTCGTCCCAAAGAGCAAGACGTTTGACATCATCAAGTAGTAGCTGCAGCTTTCTTTGTTGGCGGTGCTTTTTGGCTTGGACGTGCAGAACCAATCAGCTGTGTTGGAGTAGAGGATATAATATACATGTTCATTGCAAGTGGGAAGCCTCACAATCTTGAATCTTGAAGCTTCGGAAGGAGGAGCAGAAACTGAGACCTTTGGTGAGCATGCCCCAGCTGCTGCCTAGCACATGGCCATGGGCCCAGAGGGAATATGGTGCTCGCTGCTCATGCGATTTGCCAATAATGCAGCCAGGTTGGAATTTTGTCTTTCATTCCTTGGAGCAATGGCAATTTGCTTCAATTGAAGGCACGGTGAAGGCCATCCTGACCCAAGGCACACCCAGCTGCAGCACGAGTGGCTCAGGGAGGTGGGTCCTGCAAAACTGTTGCGTTTGCAGTCGAGAGTTGGACACCACCGGATGAATTTGTTTCTCCATGTTTATTAGTTTAATTAGCTACTAGGGGCTCCTGGCCTTACTACTAGGAGCAAGGACGCTACCAGGGGCAAGAAGCTACTAGTAACAATAGATCTTATTCTGTTTGCGGCAGCGAGATGCAGCGAGGTAAACAGTCAAGACTCTCCGGTGAGAGCCGATATATACCCTGATCCCTTTGCGCGCGACTCACGAGACGGGGAACGTGTAGAGGGACAGGGGGTTCCTTCGCATGATCAACGCACGTCCGTACTGGCGCTCTCGGATCATGTCTTGGCTGCAGCCAGGTGAAGCCAGCACACGGCTCAGAGTGCGTCCATTGTTGAGACTGTCGTGCCTCGAGATGGTGACTAGAGCCGGTGTGATTACAGGCTTCTAGATGTTTCTTTGTTTCTAATAGCGGCAGAAGCGATGGCCTGCTTGGGTTTGACTTCTATATGCGCGACTCAGCACGACGCCTCTCAGCCTCTCAGTTTGCAGAGCTTTACGCGTACATGATGTTCTCATCCCGCTGGGGCCCCAAGAGCGACAAGCAGCCAGATGCAGCCAGGTTGGTAACGGGCAGCTTGATTCAATCAGGATACGGTACCGTGAATTTAAACTTGTTGGGATTCGGAAGCTTGGGCCTCCGTCCCTTGCGCGTTTTCTCTATTCGTTTATATGATAATATAGCAATTATATGTTTATAAGTGTTGATCTTTAGGGTCTACGCGAGTGATGACAAACATCTCTCTCACCCCCTCTTGCCCTCCCATTGGCTACTCCTAGCCTCTCACTTGCCAAAAGTCCAAAAGGGATTGCGTGGTAGTGCAGGTTATGGCATTCCTATGATGCAGTCGGTCCTCTAGCGAGTAAACAGGCTCAAGGCATTGTCTACTTTTGGCGACACAGGTTTGGCTCCTCTACAAGACGAAAAAGATGAGGGTGGGAGGACTGTCACACCGTCGAATGTGAGTGTCGGAAAATGAGCTCTTGGTGAGAGTGAGTCGACGCCGGACTGAGTCGACGCCAGGAAGGGGCGCAAGACAGTTGGGAAAGCAGCGGGCCCAACAATTTATCATCCCCCACTCCGTGGCGAAGACTCTGGCATTCCCAGGGGCAAAGACACTCCAGCGTGACCGCAGGCAGAGTTCGCAAGCAAGATAGCCGCGGATGCAGAGGCTTGCAATTTAATTAGGAGCTCTTTTCAGGCCACAGGCCATTGGCGTGCCCCTTCTCTCCATATCCGGGCAAAGTGTCAAGCAAAGGAAATACTTCCAGGTTCCTGGGATTTATGCAAAAGATTTGGCTGAGAGCTTGCACCCACCAGGCAATTGGTCGCGATCTCATTTCATTGGAGCGGAAGCTCACGCGAAGAGCTTAGCGCAAGCTCGGGTTAGGCAGTTGAAATTTGTCACAGTAATCACTATACTTACTAGGTCAAGCCCTGGAGCATCCTGAGGTCCTGAGTTGTTAATTCTTGCAAACCAATCGGGGCGCTAATTTGTGTGGCCTCTTATCAGCCATTCGGGCGGTAAGGTTTGCAGTTCTGTTATATAGCCCAAGTTTAACGTTGTGAGTTCGTGGAGGAACACGGTGAAATAGAGATGGCAAGGCATGTTCAAAGCAAACTCCCTTTACTCGAGCTCAAGCATCCAAGGCCGGCAGGTGTGGCAGCAGAGCAGGCATCCTGCAAATCCTTGATTGTTTGCCTATCAGATCCTATTCGCTGGAGCTCTCTTGACAGGACTTCAAAGGGGCAAGACAGCATATTAAGTCATTTTGCATCATATCACTAATGTATACCTTTTGGACGCACATTCCGAGGCAGATCTTCTTGCAGAAGCTGGCCTGCAGCTTAGGGACGGCAGTCGGACGCACATATTGCTGCCAGCTCGCCACACATGGCGACCACAAACAGCATGTTCACTGATATCACCAATAGGCGCTCCTGGCCTTACTACTAGGAACAAGAAGCTACTAGGAGCAAAGGGCATCGCTACTAGGAACAAGGACGCTACTAGGGGCTCCTGGCCTTACTACTAGGAGCAAGAAGCTACTAGGAGCAAAGGGCATCGCTGCTAGGAACAAGGACGCTACTAGGGGCTCCTGGCCTTACTACTAGGAGCAAGAAGCTACTAGGAGCAAAGGGCATCGCTGCTAGGAACAAGGACGCTACTAGGGGCTCCTGGCCTTACTACTAGGAGCCAGAAGCTACTATGTGGAGCCCTCACCCCCCTTTTCCGTGGCAGGTGGAGGAGGGTTGACCTAACAAAACTAACTCCGTGAGGCACTCTAGGTTGGGCAGCCACTCACTCCTGAGACAATTCATAATGTCCTTAATAAATCCTGGAAGACAAGTAATCGACAAGCAGTACAGTGAGAACACTGCTCCAAGGTTTAGATGATTTGGATGAGCCCTGGCTGGAGGAGGTAGGCTTCTCCAAATTTGCCAGCTGATGACCAAAGGTATTTTGTAGATTTCCAAGAATTCTTTTTTGCGGACTTACTTGAAAGGGAAATGGTGCTCATGGATCACAAAAACACTATATATATATAGAGTTATTTATAGATGTTTGAGGATTTTTGTTGCTTTGATTTGTACCATTCCATTCTATCGTTGAATTTATCAACTACACTTCGACACTCTATGCCTTCAGGAGCAGGCAAACAAACAAAGGCGCAACGCAAGCTGAATTTTGACTTTGTGCGAGTAATTATTCAGAATTCAAGGGAGAAAGAGCGAGTGAGAGGCAGAAGCTGCATGTACATATTCAATTGCACTGTGGACAGCTGAGTGCCCCGAAAGGCTGGCCAGTCTACGCAGCATGCAGCAGGAAATGTTTGAACAGGCTCGAGCGGGGGTTGTGTTTATCAGAGGATGTACTGCGCGTGGGTGCATTGACAATTTCAGGCGTGCGCATGACTCTCTATTGTATGTAAATAGTTTTCGTTCTGCCCCTGCATTCGCATTTATAAGCCCAAGATATTCAAGCCAAGCATTAGAGAAGCCAAGCGCTAGTGGAAGCTATGCTTCAAACAAGTCAGACTTCAATTAAATGCCAGGCGAGACAAGTTGCGATAGACCTTACTCCAGAGTCTTGACGGCAGTGACACAGGTATGCTCAAGGATGTGGGAGCAAGGTGCTGAAGGAAGGGGCCGCTATGGTCTAGTGGCTGTGACGTATCAATCATGCGTTGGACCTGGGTTCAATCCCCAGATGCAATACTAGGCAGGCAGGTGGTCCACTACCCCACCCCTGCCGATAAGGGGATGAACTAGGGTGAGGACCCTGAAACACACGACCAAGGTGCTGAAGGAACCTGAAGGAATCCAATAGAAGACCTCAAAAGGTTGTTCTACTTCTATTCATTGTTAGCGTTGTTTCATTGGACTTATTCTGACTTATGAGTTTGGCTTCCCAAAGTTTTGGTTTTCTTATTCGTGGTGGTTCTTGCACGCTGTGTGCATTTCCCTGCAAGGCTGTGTCAGATCGCACTTGACACGAAACCATCGACATTCACTGGAGATTGAGTGTCCAAAAACAAGTTGAACAGCAAAGATTTGGCTTGCTGTGATTGAGGATGCGTACTTGCTCGAGGCGGGATGACAGTTGGCTCAAGTCGTTTGTGTGAAATATTGACAACGCCACATGATGTATCATGGTTGAATGCACGGTGAGTTTGTGCGCTGCAGGGCATAAATATCACAGAGATTCTGGGCAAAGACTCCAACAGGAGCCCCAGAAGGAATCTGGTGATTTGCTAAGATGCACGCTTGACACATCAGGAGACGCTAATTCGGGTGCAAACATTGGCGAGATGTCATGCATTGTGGGTTATTTGCGGTGCATTGTGGTCCATCTCATTTTGTTTCCCAAGTCTTGTCGACAACAAACGGGCAATTGGGCCGGTGTTCAAGGCCAACATGGTAGACAAGTGAAGTGACAAGTTTATAGAGGGAGATGATGCACCATGGAATGACAGGAATCAAATATCTTCTGATCTTGCAAGCGCCAAGGTCAAAAAGGCTTCGACCAAGCGGTTGATGTGATGCCCGCCACACCTGATGTCCGGCAGTCTTTGTCTCTCAGTTTTCCTCCAAGCTTCCAGAGCATCCGCTCTGTCAACCCCGTGTTCAAGTTGACTTTGCATGTTTCAATTCGAGATTTAGACATTTTTGAGCTTCAATGGGAGGCTCTAGGCATTGAAATCCTCAAATGCTGCAGTAGTTGCCCTATTGGCCTAGGCCTAGGCCTCTTAATACCAATTCTAAAAGTATATCTTGATTAAGCGCCGTGCAGTCCCAGTCACCATTTGAGGGTCGACTGACGCCTGACTTTGCCGCAGCAACCCCGAAGAAATTCGGGAGGGTGCTTTTCTGTTGATATCTCGCCGTGTTGGTGTCAGCAGACAAAATTGTAGAGCCTGCTGACCAGAAAGATTCATCCTCATTCGCCTCAAATGCACTGATGTCCAGAATGGCAGGAGAGCCCTTGAAGATCTTATCCTAGGTTTTGGGATGTTTTGATGTTGTGCCAGCTTGAAGGCCATTGTAGCTCTTGTCAAGCCCGTCGGTGTTTGGCTTGGACTTTGAGCTCAATGCTAAGTTGAGATGACGGTTTGGCAAGACGTAGTTTTTTGGATGGCGACGTCACATGACATGGGAAGTCACTTAGCTGCGGCGGATTCATCAGGCCAGACAAGTTGTTTCATTCACTGGTTTGCACGAAGAAGCCGGATGATGTTGTTCACCTACAAGTAGCGGAGCCAAAGGTTCGACAAAGCTATAAATCATCACAGCGCGACCTATTTGGTGAAATCCTCGAGACCTTCAGAATCACAACTCTTTCAATGATGTTTCTTGAACGAGCGTGGAGAGAAAGAGAGAGAGAGAGAAAGGTGTAGCAGTCTGACATGTGCCATGTGGCGGCTCTTAAAGTCACCTCCTTCAGTGATGCGAGAGCCAACTATTTTAGCCTCTGCTTTGCAAGCAGCGCCTTCACCTTCTTTGCCTTGGTCCGCCCAGCATGCTGAGGCACAACTTTCCAGGAGGTGTAATGAAGTGTTCTTATAGGCTGCAAGATGCAGCAAGCAAATCATAAACTGTCCAATGTAATCATCCCCCTTGCTTTCCCGGACACGGCCAGTGACAGTTGCAGTGGCCAGCCACATTGCTCGACACACTTGTGTTTTGATCATTTGGCCCCTTAATGTGAAAGACGGTTTGAACGGTTGGGGTTCGTGCTTCCGCTGCAGCAGAAAACCAACATGAAGCGCCACTTGAATCCATTTGACTTGTGTAAGGCAACTGCCTTGAAGCATCGGCTTGATGTCTTGGCGCGAAACCTCGACAGCTGCGAAGGCTGACGCTTGCGCATGTTTTACTGCATGGTGGTGGGATGGCACAGCAAGGAAGAAACAACAACGCCCGTGACAAATGCGCAAGGACTGAGCCTAAGTGGGCTAACAGTGGTTCAATCCGTTTCAAACCCCAACCTTTGACGAACTATAGCCGAGAGATCAAACGAGAAAGTATCTTTAAAAGGATGCCCACCGGGTTGGTCTTCGCAGATCACACTTATATATACGGAACGTGTTCCGTTCACTGTAACGATAAATAGTAAAGCCAAGATTAAGGACATATGACCAACCTGTGTTCAACAAGGTCCAAAACAGGGCACGCAACAAGGCGACGAAAACGAGAAGACCCATGACCTAAAGTTTTGTCCATTTGGAAAAGAGACTCCGCATAAAAAGACTATCCTCAGCCTCGATCCATGGTCGACCTTACATGTCAGAATTTGCGCGGGCTTCTGCGGTACCAAGGCAGCACCATGTCATGTATGCATGAAACACCGCAAAAGGTCTCACGCAAATGATGATGGCTGAACAGGTGGCAGGTGGTCGAGTCTAGCCCAAGACAGTTACTTCCATTGTACTGCTGATCCAGAGGCAATGTTAGCTAGCTTTCCACAATGTTCTGTTGTTCAATGCGGTTCGGCAACGGAGATGAGCGGAGTTACTACATTTGTCGGGTTGCTTGAATTGCTGAAAGGTGAACTTGTGGATCACGCTTGGGTCCAACGCTTCGTGGCTGCCCATACCCGCTTGGTAGAACTTGGTTGCCGTTTGGAGGCTGAGGGAGATGTTGGTTTGCACTGTTTCTACTCCACTGATGTGGAGAAAAACATGCTTCTTCCTATATGGGTATATATCTAGAGAGAGAGAGCTGGAAATGCTGTGCCAGAGCCGAGATCCCAACTGCCACAATCGCATACGTCGGACATTGGCTTTGGCAGGGTGGCTTCGTCGACGTAGATGCAGAGGCCCTGCCCTTTGGGTTCCCTTGAGGATCGCAAGGATCATGGATGAAACACTAATTAACGACTGATAAACCAAAGGACTGACGCTGCACTGATGCTCTTATTGATCATGTTGCTGCTCGGCAGAGTTGGAACTATGCCCACGCGATCAATTTTCACTCTTTCACATCACTTCCAGCAGCTCACCAGGTACAACGCCTACAGCAAGTGCTGGCACATTCGCGAGTTCTGAGAGCTTTGAAGGGCGAGTCGGATGAGATGTCCCTGGAGTCGTCGGGACAAGTTCCTTAGCTCAGAAAATCACGGTGTTTTCTGTGCACGAGTTGCAAGTTGAGGGCACTATTCGGTCATTGTGCCAAGGTGTTTCACTATGGTGATGGGGAGGCTGCTCAGGGTGAGGACAAAAGCCGTGCTTGTCACTTACCATGTGTTCAGAGTTTGGACTGAACAAGCTCCCCTTCAGGACTTGGAGAGCACTTATGAAGCTTTTGAGCGCTTCACTGAGCAGGAGGCGCATCATGCTGCGAGCTCTCTTTGCAATGATTGGTGTGCACCACGTATCAGATCATTTTGTAACATAGCTACAGCTACGGCATCATTGTATATAACAGTGCTAAATAAAGATAGGCCAGGACATGTTCAAAGCAATTTGTGACTGTAAACCCGCATGTTGACACTGGGTTGGACCTCACCTACCCTAGGCATATCGTTGGCGTTTGATTCATTTGACAGTAATGATTTGTTTATTTATTTATACTCCATACTATACCTCTACTATATTATATAGGGAGGCTCCAGGCCTTCAAATGATGATTCAGTACTCCCGAGCGGTTGACTAAGCTTTTCGTCGGCCTGATCGTGAAAGACCTTGGGCTCAATGCAATGATAGCTCTTGAGTTGCAGTGCTACTCATTGGGAGCCTGATCATGAGGTGGGCAGAAATTGTATATGAGGATTGTTGAGATGCTTGTCACCACGGGGTCATGATTCTCAGAAGATCTAGACCCAGGCATTTAGGTTTCAACATAATGAAGGCGTTGTGTGAGCTAGCAGGGCAGCCGATGATATGTTGAACTAGGTGGCATGTTCCCCTTTACCCTTTTGCATGCCTACAGATGTGAAATGCACATGAAATGCACACAATTATGTGAAATGCACAGATTGAGAGGAGAGAGCAATACGTATATATTCAGAAGCCACATGGGGCCCTGGCCGTTAGTTGCGTCAGCCATTCCTGACAGAGGCACCTTGATATAATCTTTGTGGTGCTGCTAGAAGCCACAGCCACTGCACAGAATCTCACCAGCACTCCGATCCTTGACGCATTTTGAAGCAACATTTGCCAGCAATTCGGAGCTCCTACTTTAACAGTGCACCTTTGCGAATGATGCATCAAACACAGTCACCTAAGATTTTGACTTAGCTCTCGAAATCCAGAACGGGTGGAGAGGCATACTTCAAATCTCTCAAAAAGGATTCCCAGGCCATTGGCCCTTGAGTCGAGTGTCGGCTGTTATAGTAATTTGGACCAACACTGCGGATGAGCCGGCTGAGCTGAGGTTTGCGAGTTTGGACTGCGCTTCCACCACAAAAGGAGATGCAAATTGGCTTTGGGAGGCTGGGTCCCATGGTGGGATTTAGGAGTATGTTGCTCGAAGGTGTTGTGAAAGAGGTGGCAGAAGCTGCATGAGACGAGCAGAACAACCATGTACATACTGTGTATAATATTATATATATATATATTATATATACGGTAGTCCAGTATCTATAGTTATTGCTCGATGGCTGCAAGGCGTCTTCTGGTACATGGCATTCTTGCCGCTCAGCTCCAAGTTTTATGAAGGCTGCGGGGTGTTTTTTCTAGCTGGGAAAGCCATTGGTTGCAGTTTCTTGCCTCGAATCGATTTACTCCACAAGACTGACAATTGCATAGGATTGCATGGCAGCATCCTCAGCCAACAGTCCTTATAAAATGCAACCTTGGAAAGTTTGCCCATGAATTTCAGAAGTGTTTTGGTGGAGCAATGCTGTAGCCCCCGGTCAACGAGTGTTGCCCCAAACGGCTCTTTTGCATGGACAAAGCACAAATCTGGAGAGTAAGACGTGTGACACGTGAGATCATCTCTAAAGACATTTAAAGACCTGAAAGACCGTCTTGGGCAACAACTTCACCTGGTCTCCTAGCTTGTCAGTTCGTAGGATGGATGATCTCAGGTTTCTTGTTCCTAAGCCTTCACGACACGGTATCACGACCACAAACCACTTGTTCGTTATGGGCTGGGAGGCTTCTATGATTGGGACGGGCGAAGGAACTTTTCCTAGTGTACAGATCCCTGCGCAGCGGCTAATCAATCGAGGCAATCTGCCAGTCCGAGGGGACATTGGCAGCATGTGCATTGGCTCCAGCGGCAAGCCAGACTACACGTCCCTGTTTGTGGCTTTGTTGAGACTGTATAGGCTCATCGCACAGCCATGCATGCAGCCAGCCCAACGCTGTGTTCAGTCACGATCAAGCATGTATAGTAAGTTATATAGTATATAATGTATCAAATCGTGCACACACTTGGGATAAAGTACGTACGGGCTTGAATGCCGCTTGCCCCAACGCCTGGGTGAAAAAAAGTTCCTGGGTAAAACGAGTGCAAAGGCGTCCAACCAGGTTCAAGTCCAAAGGCGCAAGGATCCAGACCTCCGTGTAACGAAGCTTGGGGCACCACCTTTCAACCTGTTTTCAATGTGGATGTGCACGTGCACGTGCACGTGCACGCTAGGCCAGACGAATGTGCACGCAAAAGAAAGAAAGGAATGAGATGACAGGACATGAAGGTGGGAAAGGCAGGAGAGAAACATGTGTGAAGGGAAATGAAAGGGGAGCCACACGAAAAGGAACAAGGACACGACCAAACCTCATTAAAGCAAACCTAGGGCACCTAGCCTTGTTTTGCGTGTGCGTGTAACGCGCAATGTGCACACTAGGTGCGTGGCTGAGTTCACTTGAACTCGAATTCAAAGTTTCGGCGCTACGGTCTGTTTTGCCTGCGTAGCGCTGGCTCCTCTCGCTCGCTATGGGCACCTTCTGGCATAGAAACCTGTCGATGCCAAGTCTTCAAACCTTAACCAACCTCTGGCTCGGCTCACTCCAGGCTCTCAAAGATTGAGAGACATGAGAGACGCGCTCAGGATAAAGTGCGCACGGTCTGAATGCCACTTGTCCCAACGTCTAGCTGAGAGAAGTTCCAGGGTATATAAAACGAGCGCAAAGGTGTCCAACCAACTTCAAGTGCAAAGGTGCAAGGATCCAGATTCAGTTTTAAGATGTTTAACATATATATAGTGCAACACCCGATTAGCATAGAGAGTGCCGACCTGAAACCTCAGAAACGGCCCATAGAAATGGCAGAAGAACAAAGACACGTTTGTGCATGGAATTGTGCATCAACGATTTTCGCGCAGGTGTGTCAACTCGGCGTCCCAAGGTGATACCACAGACCAGTGCAAGTGAGACTTGCACGGTCCCCGGCACCCCCTGCTTTAAAACCTAAAGGCCCCCTCTGATCCCAAAGCTTGCACACATTCAAAAGTATATCATAATATTGCTGAATATGGTATATAGTGGTGTTTGTGCATATATAATCATATATATATATATGCTTGTTTATTGGCATACATTAAAAGGGAGAGGTAAATGATATGGCATAGCTCCGGAAAAGAAACGGTTCCAGCGTTCGCGTGTCCTGAATTTAGGTTGATCACGAGATGCGAGGTTTGCAAGCAGATTGGGTCCATAGTTTGGAATGAATAACCAGCAAAACTGTCAGTTGCTACAAAGCAAAAACATGTATATCGGCGCCAAGGTAGATTTGGCAAGTGCGCCTATCAAAGATGGCTGTTTCGCATGGCTTGCTTCTGCCTGCAGCATGGAGGCTTTCCTGCAAGCCATTTACCTTCTGGGCAATTTTTACATGCAAGAAGTACAGATGGCTTAACGAAAGAAAACACTCTGCTTTCGCTGCGCCGTGATTTTTGATTTTACAACTTTGGGATGTAAAGATTTACAACGCCGGCTGCCCATTAGACCATGTTAGACACATCCTTGCCTGCACTGCTCATTCGGGACAAGGGAGGGAAGTTGGAGTCTTAGCAAATTATCAGGTTCTGTAGCGTCTACAAAATGAAGACATAAAACTACTGTAGATTCCCTGAAATTGAAACGCATTATGCGCCTAGTGACATGCTTGCCGCTGGCCTTGTGCCTTAGGACTTCAGGCGCGTGAAGCGCATTGAGTTTGACTTTGATATGAAGAGGCAGAAATCGCCACAAGTGTCAAAGGTTTCACAGTCCATGTCATGTGTCAGGGAATGCCTTTGTTTCATCTTCGTTTGCCGTACTGTATCCGTCTTGATTTTGATGATTGTTGTGTTGTTCTAGATATTTAATGTTCTTCACTTTTTGGCCACCAGTTGTGGATCTGTTTGGGCTGCTCCGCTGTGGATGTCTCCATCGCCTTGGGATTCACCTGGACGAACTTCCGGCGAGGTGGACCTTGTAGTATCCTGGCGTGAAGGCAGCTGTTATGTTTTGATAAACGCTCCTTTGGGGAATGAACCTGGCTCACCCATTGTAAATATGTTTGTAACTCCTTACCGTCGACATCCATTAACAGAATTACATAATGTGCAACATCACCCGTTGTTATGGCTCATGTCGCGGTATACGACCCGTTACACTGGACTTTGCGCACTTGCTAGCCTTTGAGCCGTTGTATAGATCTTCGTCTTCCAGTTTTTTGTTCTTTGGGGCACGTGGAAGGGGAGACTACGCAATATGATCAATTTCGGCGGTTGTGAAGTTGAATGTAAAGATTCAAAGATTGGTGAACACGTTCCCTCGGTCCAATGCGGCGATTGCCCAGGAAGCTTGTCCTGTCGGCTCACTTTATACAAACTTTGCAACTGGTGGCCATGTGGCTTCGACTTGTTTGCGGTCCGTTTGTGCCCCAAAATAAGAATTAATATACTATTGATCTATTGTATACATATATATTTATATCAAGCGCGTGCAGACTAGGTTGCCCACATGTCTGTAAAGCCGCACTGAACTTGAAGATGGCGGCAATTTGAAGTGCCATTCGGCTATTTGTGAAGAGCTGCTGTGTCAAGGGGGGAGTGTGTATTTCCTTTGCCCATGGGGAGGCTTTTTGTCTCCGTGCCTGTGTGATCCTGGCCAACCATTCGGCCATCTTGTAGGCAATGCGTTGATAGTTGATTCGCCTCGATCCGTCAATCGGTCATTGGCCAGGAGATGGTGCAGCTCGGTTGCATTCAAGCGGCCCAACGGAAATTCATAATTTGTAGCTGATGCTGCATGAATTCTGGACAATAGCATAGCATGCATAACTTACTGATGACTAAGGGCACGAGCAGGGATCGCAGAAAGTGTTTGTTTGGGCCCGGAAATGCGTGCGCACATGCACAGAGTTGAGATGGGCTTGTGTGCTCTGTGTGTTGTAGCTTGTTTCATGGCACTCATATATACATGGAGAGGACGCATGCGAATGAGCAAATTGCCCGGTGATTCATGTCTCAACTTTGAGTATGCTGGGTTGCCAATCATTTCATGTTGCATGTTCTGATTCTGCTCTACCTCCACCAAGCTGCCACTGCTATTCCAGGATCGGGAATCCAGACAATTTGGGAGGCCCAAAGCACCTTATCATGACTCTCGCGGCTTGACAGGCAACGCGAAGGGCCAGGCTTAAACCTCCAGATTGGGTGGGCATTGGTGGATCATGTCAGTTCAGTCATAGACATCATGTCATCACACATTGAAAAGTCATTGGGAGTACAGTAATTATTGGGTGTGTCTATATAGTGTTGACAGATGTTGGACAGTATTGGGCCCTTTGGGAACAGGCATTCCTACCTTTTTTTCGCCGTGTTCGCTGTCTCTAAGGACAGGAGCGCCAGCCTTGAATCCGGGGGAACACTCAGGAGATGGAGCAAGCATTGTTAGAAAAGAAATGAGAAGAAGCAATGCAGCTATGACTTGTTTTGAGCTCAACGAGGTCATTGCATCACCCTCATGTAGAAACTGGTATTTTTCCACAAGATATGCACAACGGCCCTGCATGGCGCTGCATACTGTGCCCCCAGACGCAATGCATTCATTTGTCACGATTGTAGTGGGGTTCCACATGTTGCGACCATTTTTCCTGCACCAGGACTGAGATTTGCGATTTGGGACCCACAAACTGCCATCCATCAGTTTCTTGGCCGCAGATCCAGTCACTGCGGCCTCAGCAAAAACATCGTGAACATCGTGAAGAAGGCATTGCCAATTGCGGCATAATTAGCGGCGTGCAGAACTCCTCACTTCTTTGGGTCAGTCAACGCAAATTTCATCAAAGATAATCAAAGTACGTATTTTTTTTTTTGCGGGCCCACAGCCACATGACACAGCAAGCATGCTGGGGCCCGGGGCAGCTGGCCACAGTGAAGCTACCTCGGGCAACCTTGCACGCAAGATGTGTCGCCGTTGCGCCGTCAGCCTTGCGTAAGAAGTCCCATCATCATAAGGGGGAATGTGTAGAAATACAAGTTTACTTGGTCCAAGGCCACTGACTGCCAAACATAGCCTTGAAGGACAAACACAAAATATATAATATATTAGTTAGAACCTTGCCAACGTTGACGTTATAGCGTTAGGCATGCCAACGACTTGAGGCCTACTATGATAACTTCTTGGGCAGCGTCTCTCCGAGCAAAGGCAGAGGTGCCAAAATCCATTCAATGTGCTTCTGTGTGGTCAAACGACTAATGCATCCAAGAAGCACAAGGTTTCAAAGGGACGGGGGCCCGACAAGTGTAAACAGTCAGTCTGATATCGCATTGTGCATCAGACGATGTGGAGGACAGAGCTTTCCATACAATTTCATTTCAGACATTTGGAACGGCTGCTTGGCGGAGTTTTGGTTTCAGATGCCTTTTGAATCCTTTTGATTTGGTTAACCTGAGTGATGCTGCCCGTCGGGGCATCAATGGTCACGTGTTGCTCAGGATTTTCAGGTGACGCGGGGCACCTTGGGTGCACAGAAATAGACATGTTGTGCATATACAGTGCTTATGCCGTAGAAAGCAGGAGGTTGATTCATACTTTTCCAATCAAGTCTTTCCAGCAAGCAGCTGCCTTTTTCGATTCCACTTCTTGAAGAGATGCTGGACGCGCAGATTCCGCGCGATTGCCGGCCGTAGATTCATGCTACGCTTCAAAGAACCGGAGTATTGATTGCTCGGTTTTTATGAGATGTGTTAAATTTTCACTTGAGCCTTGAATCACGGACGATTGTGCCAAAACCCGAGGTGGGTTGGCTGCAAAGCTTTCAACAATCCACACACCCAGTGTCAATACGCTCCTGGGATTTGAAGTCCTATACTGTGCAGCATACTGATCGAGAAGAAACACTGTAACCGTCAAGCTGGTTTGGCGCCCTGAAAAAATCAGCCGAGGTGGTGCACAACATTAAGGCCGCTGTGAGATTTGTGAATCCTTGCTCCTAGTAGTACGGCCAGGAGCCCCTAGTAGCTTCTTGTTCCTAGGTGACTTTGCAACTGACATTGGTGGAGAACCTGTGAAATCTAGAGTGTGCCTTGCAGGTCTACACTGTGAATGGTAGCCCTATGTTCAGTGTCTCGGATGCAGCTGTCCTGTGGGTGGCAAGACAATGCGGGGAAACCGCGATGCCTTCTCACAAGACAAACGGCATTTGCAGATAGCATCATTCCAGGTGGCAAATGTGGTGCCATGAATGGCGATGCTCAGGTAGAGGCAAAGCTCATGATGCTCATTGGATCATGTTAGAACAATTTGGGAGCTTGTCCAGCCCTAGCCTTTGGCACCCTTCGTATCCCTTTGTCCTGTTTGCATGTGCAGGTGCAGTTCGTCTAAAACGAGGCCAGGCGGGATCGAGTATATATATATAGAAGTATGGGACAATCTACTTTCATTTGGGGCAAAGTGTGAATCACTTGGTTCTGTGTCACCTATCAATCATTACTTCATATGCCTTTTTTCCCTGTTGTGGGAGTGGTTCAAGTAGTTGCTGTAGGGTGCTGCTTTTCTATGCTTTTGTTGGAGCCGACTATCAGCAACAATCATGCTAAGAATTGCCGTTACAATGTGAGATATGAAGCAACAAGGGAGTGGATGGATGATGGAAGCAGAGTTCAATGTGGATCATGGCGGTCATTTCAGAATGGTTGCATGACCTCAAGATCATCCCGGCCACAGCTCATGAACATTCTTTAGCGTATGTCATACATACATTGTATCTAATCGCACAGCCAGGTGCACCGACTCCAGCTACAGGGCGCTTGGCCTTGAGCAAAAGAGCCAAAGTTGCATTGCAAGGATATAGCTGCGTTGGGCATGCAAATTGCAGCAGTGCTCTCTACCTACTCTTTATTCAGCAATTGGCATTTGCACTGGTGGTAGTCAGCCTGTGGAGAACCATATTGGCCCGAAGGAATCTGAAAGCAGAAACATCATAGCGGTCAATAGTTGCACTCGGTTCGGATTGAACTCGAGATTTTTTTGTGCAACTCGACGCATTAGTGCTAAAGCTAAGTGGAGCCGCTGTTTGCCTGAAGGCACAGCTGCACAAGTGATCGGCTTTGCACTTGGACGACTCCGCTGAAGCAGGTGAGCACTCGTGCAAGCCCCGCAAATGATCAAGTTGTTCTTTCTAATATTTTCCGACAATGCTAGATGTTTCAGAAAGCGTGGCCGCCCATGTGATCAACGCATGGGTCAAAAAAGGGAGCTGTTTCAACTTTCAATCAAGAGGGTGGACGACCCCCTCTCTAGTCAGGAAATAGGGAGGTCCACAAAGGGGGATTGTACAACCTAGATAATTTTGCTTTTCCCTCCTCCTCCTCCTGCATGGGCCACTTCCTTTTGCTTGCTTTTGTGTTGTTCCAGTGAAGTCTTGTTTGTTGAAGTCTGCGGTTTCGCGCCCCGGCAATGGACACTTGGTCAGCGTGTGGTTCCACTTGAATTTGCAAGTCGTGTTTCTTTCCTTTATCGTCTTATTGCTTGACCTGAGACGCTCTGATTCCACGTGCTCACCTGGTGATCCACTTACCCTGAAGTTTGAACCCATTCAATCCAAGCTGCTTGTATATACCATTTGCATGGGTTCGCATTGAATTGTAAAATAGAGAGGGAGGGAAGATCGGAATCAATACTGTGATCTTTGGCTGTTGCCGCTTTCATGGGACATGGTCCGTGGGGTGGTGAAGTATTTTTTACATTTTTTTAACACAGTCTCTCTCTCTCTCTCTCCCAACTTTGAATGCCAGAGGTTTGTGACAGTGCGGATTTCCGCCGGGTTGACCTTGCAGCTTTGAGGAGCTAAGCCGGACAAAACCGCAACCTTAAAATTTTTAAAAGTACAAAAGAATCAAAAGCTCATAAAAATAGATATGAGACTTCTCGATTTGCTTATTCAAATCAATTGACACGATGTTCGGGCAAAAGCATACACCCACATTCCACTTATGTCGGGAACTCGGAAAGTCATGTGCAAGTTTGCCCCACCTGGCTGAAAGCCAAATCGGGTGGGCTACAGAGCCTGGCAGATAGAGGCGCCAAGTTTCGGCATGAATGCATCTCCGGTTGGAGCATCCGCATCACATGGGGGATGAAGGGCACAGAAAGTGAGTGTGTGTTTTCCGTTTGTTGGATGCTCGTAGTTAGGCTGAGGAGGCAAATTTGGCGCTGCCCAGAGCAAAGTGAGAGCAAGTTTGACAAATCAATCTGCTGACTTTGTGGTGTTAAAAGTCCTCTGGGTGGGGCTGCTCGAAAGGATCCATGACAGTGTACAGCAATATATATATATATATAGTGTGATTTAAGTGAAACATTGACATGGTCGCCCTGATGTGTTGCTGTCACTTTACAGGCTGAGTTGCTGTCTCTTTGCAGTGGGCACTCGGATGTCGCTTTCTTTGGATGGCCAGGTTTTTGTCCTTCACTTCTCGTGATGCGTACTGTGGCTGTTTTGGGTCAGGGGATGTACGATGTATGAGATTGATGAAGCTCATGGATCGTTGACAGGGCGGGTGGAACACACACACGAATCCAAGTCGGCATCCAAGGCTCAATTCCAGGCAAGCGATCAGGGTTGTGACTTGTAAGCATGGTCATCATCCTTGAGCGAGCATGCTCAGTCAGAAGAAACGGAAGTTCTAAACAGTTCTTAAATGATGATGGGCTGGGCACGCTTGGTGCCATGCCTGCTTCAGCTTGTGCTTGCTTGCATGGATTCTTGAACAACGGGAGGGAGCAGGAGGGAGCACTGGAGCCGCAGAGCCTTCCGGTCAAAGTTGTCCACGGAGCGTGTCTTCCTTTCAGTGTGAATGGCAATGTCCTCCATCCCCTGAATCGAAGAACAGAGCTTTTATTGAGACAAGATGATAAGGAAGATAAGGCCCATTGAAAGGAGCCTTGCCATCCGTTATCATTCTTTATTCTTTGCTCTCTTTGTTTCTTCAACATATTGTACATACATATGTTTAACTGTTTATATAACAGTTTGCAATTGCAATTGCTTGCAATTGTTCTGTGGCAATTGCGTTCGTTGAGTGCGGTGGTTTGGGAGCATGTTAGTCCAGCTGCTTTGATGCCCAAGGACAACACGAGCTGCTTTGATGCTTGCATCCCACATGGCTTCTCAAACGCATCGCCACGCGTTCGCCACGCGCTACGGAATCCGACGGATTGACCAAGGACAGCCTTTGAGGTTTGAAACGTCCAATCACTCATATGCGCACGCACCCCTTGGTGTTATATATATATATATGTTTATGTTATATATATATATGTGTGTATATATATATATGTGTGTGTGTGTGTTTGTGTGTGTGGCCCCAGCCAAGTAGGTGCGGACCCAAGCTTTGAGCTGAGTGCACACCCGGCGTGAACCTCCTGAGGCAAAAGGCTTTCGCTGTCAATGGCAAACACATCTCCGGGTTTAAAGGTTGGAGGAGGTTAGCCAGTTCGGTGGCACAGGTCACTCGACAGGGTCAAATGAGCTTAGACTTTGTATGACTTTGTGGCATCTCCAAGCGTCCTGCAAGAGCTCTACTTGAGGCACGCATGAGACGTGCCATGGCATATTTTGCGACCAGACGCTCGGCGGCTCCACACAATGTGAGCTTTATTCTGATGAGCTCCAACGAAACATTCCTTTTTTATCAGCCAGGGCGATTACTCGACGGTATTAAATAACACATGTTTGCTGCTGCATGTTGTGGGAGATTCCTCGCTCATAGATGTGCATACGTTTGTGGAGGTTAATGCAGATTGCAGGTTGGCCGTTGCTGGTCGTTTTGTACAGCCTTGCTGGGTACGAGGATGCTCCAGGAACTTGTGAAAAGTTCAGTGGTGACAACCAAATGATTGTCCTTGCTAACATTCACAGTGCGCAGCAATATATGATTTATGCAAGCGACTGGATGATCTGGATGCACAAAGATCACAAAGCCCAGGATGTGGGACAGCTGCCACTGTCATGGGGCAAGGCGAACAGACGGTGCTTGCGATGTGGCATTGAGCACTCCATGTACTGCAACGCATGATACTAGGCACCAAGCTGTACAGAAATGCCAATGCTCATGTTCAAGAGCTTCCACAGAATGATGTACGGAGATTGATAAATAATATACAGATACTTATACAGATATGTTCTGACTCCGTCGTATGTTTTTCCCCACCTGCCAGGTGATCAGGTGAGGGTTGTTAGATTTTATCACAGTTGTTCTTCCTCCTTCCTTCCTTCCTGCCTGCCTTCCTGCCTCCTTGCTTCCTTCCTCGCCAATCTTCATCGCCGATCTGCTTCGCCAATCTGCTTCGCCGATCTGCTTCGCCGATCTGCTTCGCCGATCTTGTCTGGCCAGCTCCGGATCGCAGTGTGCACCCCTGGACCTCAACCGCAAGGATCCGAGCGCAGTGTGCACCCTGGACCTCAACCGCAAGGATCCGGTCGCAGTGTGCATCCCTGGACCTCAACCGCAAGGATCCGATCGCAGTGTGCACCGCTGGACTTCAACCAGATAGTTTGCCAGATAGAATGCCAGGTAGATTGCCAGATAGAATGCTGCAAGAAGATAGGCCAAATAGTGTGTCAGATAGATTGCTAGATACATTGCCAGATAGAATGCCAGAAAATATGCCAGACAAAATGCCAGAAGATATGCCAGATAGAATGCCAGGTGGGGATCACTCGAAGTAAAGTATTTTTTTGGGGGGGGGTAGGGCGATGCCACATCAAATCCTTAAGCGCACCTGGCAGTGCTTCGCAGCCTCCAGCCACTCCCAAGGACGTTTTACTGAATGCAGCCACCATGGCCACAGCAGTTCCTTGGCGGCACTTGTACAGGGCTGAAACATGATCAAACATGAACATTATTCTTATCTCTCTGATGTGTTTCCTGATGGAATCGCGCGCCGCCTACCTTTCATTTGACACTCCACAGTGGTCCATTTCCCTCAGGAGCTGAATGCCGAGCATCTCGCTGCAGGAACCTCAAGGGCCTTAGATGCAGTGATTCACGTGGCCACCGCAGCGGCATTACAGGAAGAACGCCAGGCATCGCAGTTCAGTCGTGGAAAAACTTTGCGTGCCTTTCCCCCTCTCTCTCTCTCGCTCGTTGTTTGTTTGGTGAACGCGTCCCTCTTATGATATCTGAACATGCCCTAGAGAGACCCAGCTCACCGCAGATGTTTTGGATTCCAACCGAGCAATTGTGCAGGCTGTTGGCGTTCACAACGAGCCTTGAACGCAGTTTGTGACTGGCCACCACTGGCCATCAGTAACCAAGATTAACCAAGCATATGGCAGCAATCCATGCGTAGCTACCCGCTTACAGTAGTGGGGCATGTACGTGCATGTTCATTTTGCATTATATAGCCAGAACTTGGTATGTATACAACTTATAACTATGTAGCAACGCTATCATGTGCAGCCAGGACTGGTAAAGATCCCGCCGCCTTCGGCCAAGGTTCGGATCATTACGGATGCGCCAGGCTACTTGGCCAGCATCAGTACCTTATGTCAATCTATGGCATTTGCAGAATGTGACCTTGGTATATAGTACAGTTTCTACTTGATTTCAGTGTCCAATATATTGTTTGGCCTCTCAGAACGTCCACAGCATTGATTCTGGTTCAGGGATCGGTTTATCATTGGCCAGGCCTTGCAGATCATGGAAGTGAAGGCAAGGGCACGAAAAGGAGGAAAGGAGGGAGTGAGTTGAGTGAGTCATCAACCAGAATGTTCACGCAGGATGAGCGAGATTGCCAAACCCACCATCCAATCGCAATATTATTGTTCGGAGGCGCGAACTTGCTCCATTTTGACATCGCCTTTGGGCTTTGTGCTCCACAAGCAGCCTTGGAGGCCTGAATTGTTCTGAAATCCATCCACAATCCATATTTTCTAGCCACTTCTTCACATTTTATTCAACGTGCTCCTTGGATTTTTGAGCTGTATTCATTGTGTGTGTGTATGTGGCCCGCTTCTTTGAAAGTTGCTCTTGAGGCTGCTGAAAGCGAAAAGAGACAATTTGAGCGGGTGCTGGGGCAAGTTGCCGCGCAGCGTTACGAGGCTGTGTGATGTGAGCTTTTCCGCCTATTGCTACTTACATACATGATGCTAGATGTATGTGCCAGCGGTGCCGGGCGGACACGAATTACATAATGGAAACGGAACGGACATGTAACATGCTATTGCAAGAGGATTGCTATGGATTGCTAGTGCTGCTCATGCTCTTGCATGCTCTTGCTGCAGAGAGGTAAACGTGGTCGATCATGATAATTACTTTTGTGAATGTCACTCCATGACATGCTGAAACCAAGGTTGCTGGACTGA